>JARFJB010002231.1:5610000-5975000 GCA_036346205.1 Vesta saturnalis | reverse complement strand
GTAAATAAGCTTCCAAAATAAACTTGTCTTGTTCGACAGTAAAAGGCATTATAACCTAAAAAAAACTATTTACGAAAAAGGCATAAAATGTACGAATAAACTTACCTTGAAAGTCTTGGTTAATTTATTAAAGAGTTTTGAAAAAAACTATTTTATTGTAATACAAATGCAGATAAAGGAATAATTGAAAAAGCAAAAATCTATGTACGTTTATGAAATGTCAATCGAAGTTGAAATAAATATTTGAACTTCACCACAAACTTGGAATAAACTTTTGATAAAAATTCTGTAAAAAGCTTTTTTTCGATCAATCATTGTTGATATCCTGGTGTATCAGTCGCATATGTTTACGCAAGGTGACGTGATATGTTGAAAAGGAAAAAATGGCACAACCTTGATTTAACTTTTTCAATCGATATTTTAGATTGTCCATTTTTGTCATTTTGTTCTCTTAAAGGAGTTTAAGAAATAGAGTTGAAAACATTACATTCTTGGAATTGTGAAATACTTTATTGAAAAACGATCCGTTTTTTCATAATTTAGATTACATGATCAATTGAGTTAAAAAATTTGAGGTTAAAAAATGCAAACCTATATAGTGAGAAAAGTGGTTGACGAATCAACATTTAAAAAAAAGATACGAAGGTGACCGTATATAAAATTATGCTAGAAGGAATTCTTATCATGTCATGCTGTAAGTTATTACCGTTTCGAGTTACGCATGTTGAACTTTAACCACATAAACAAGCCTTGCAATTGTAGAAATCCTTCGGGGGATAACTTCACAAACATATTCATTATTTATACTTGTATTGTTCGCTAGGTATCATCGCGTTCAAAAAATACTGGTACAGCAAAATTTTGGCTGTGTGCATTTGGTTTGACTGCACTTAATCAATTGCGGTAGCAAGCTATGATCATGAAATATCAAAGTAACAGTAATCTATCAAATTTGCCAGTTTGACAAATGCTTAACCCCTACTTGAAAATCTAAGGAGTCCGATTTACATACAAAAAATGTGTACATCAAAATTTAAATTTTGAAAGTGTCTACAGTAAGTCAGTAACAAGCTGTATCATTATTTTTTCAGAGCGATGGTATCACCAGCACATGCGCAAGCATAAAATGAGTTTCCATCTATTCCAAATTATGCACAATTCCATTTTGTTACTAACTTATATCTATAGTGCGTCAGGCTCTTACATTTACTCTTCTTAGTTTAAAAATACGAATGTGTGAATGCAAAACTGCCAACCTAATTACATTGACAAATGTGACCTTAAATACAATACTTTTAAATGCCTCTTTGATAATGTTATGAGGAGCATATTCATTTTGCTGATCTCGAACGAGCGAGTGTCGTAATTTAAACGAGTGATTAATAGGAATTAAACCCGAGTTGTGTACTGTTTTCTACTCCTCTAGAGTATTAGAGAAGTGGCATAAAAGTAATACATAACTACCGTTAGTAACATTCCTATCGCCGTTGAACGTTTTATACAAGTACCTAACGTTGAAATGAACGATGTTATTACGATAAACTGCTTTGCAAATGCATTACAGGATAATATCGCTTATTTCAACTCCCACATCAAAAGTTAGAGCTAAAATTCGAAGTAAAAGTAATAGAACTGGTGACCTATTGGTTTTATTAGTAACCTTGAAATTATAGAAATTGACCCCCACTTTATTTATGGTTAACACTAGTATGGAACTTATTTTATTAACACAAGTTATTGTTCTAAAATAATGGTAAAGTTAAATAAAGTACTAAAAACTGTTAATAAAAGACGTTACTGATATTATTTCGTATATATTGAAATTTATAGAAAAAGTTTTGCAGTTTACCTTATGGACTATTCTTTTTAACACTGAAGTAAATGATATGGATAAAAATGCGTGTTGTGATGTTGACGGTTTCTCTTAATCATAAATGCCAGATTCAAATTTACAACTTTCAATAGATCCTATCTACATCGATTAGAACTGTGGCAGAAGTAATACCGCAAGCCAAACTTACCTAAATGTAATGAATATTTTGTTACATTGCAATTAAAAAGCAGTGCCTTCTTTAATTAATACTGTGATTGTCGTCTCTGCCTATATATTATTAATATATTTCAAAATAGTTTTGTTTCAGCTAATAAAACAAAGTTACATAAGCGATACATAATGAACAACATTGTAAATGAATGCAATAAAAGTATTTAGATTTGCTTATTTAAGCCGTTTTCAAAATAAAAAGAAATAAAAGTCATAAAATAAATTATATTATACTGTACAATATATGGTTTAAACTTCTACTATATAGCATAATGCATTCTCAAATATAAAGTTTTATCTAAATTTTACATAGTAGTTTAAAACAAGTCATATTCGATACTTCATAAATTTCTGTTTTATGTTTGAAACATAATTGGCAAATGTACAAACTGTGATTATTTCACTAACACTATTAATCCACTAAATGTAGATAAATGTTATTTTGGAGAGAGCGACAATACACAGTGTTTAAAAGTTTCTTTAAATAACAATATGAAATATATATATATATATATATATATATATATATATATATATATATATATATATATATATATATATATACTATATATATATATATATATATATATATATATATATATATATATATAGAATCTACCCACGTTCTGTGGCTATCTTTGTTATTATAAGAGATACAGAGTCGGTTAAATTAGCAAGGTTGAGCAGAATTACATGAAAATTCACATTGTTGCCAACTTTCTAAGATATCTGAAAATAACTAAAAATCGTCCAAATTATCAATCGGCTATATCTTTTTAATATTCAAAATACGAGAAGGTTATAAGAGAGACTTTTGATAGCTATTTTTACGTAAAATGGTAAAATCTGAATAAAGAAACATACACTTTTTTAATGGCAACTATAGGTGTTTATAGACTCATTCATATTAACACAGAAACAGAAGAACGTGTTTTAGCTTACGGTGAATTCAAACCTACCACATCTCTTCGTGAAATTGCGAACGAGTGCAACACTTCCAAAGATGAAGCCCACGTTATTTTGAAACAAAATAATTTTAAGCCATATCATTTTCATATAGGAAATACAATGTATGTTGAAGATTATCGGAAAAGATTACGTTTTGCTACATGGTTGATTAATGAAAGTCGAGCAAACAATCAATAGAAAAAATCATATCCAATGGTCACAAGAAAGTCCTCATATTACTGTTAAGAGGAGAGATCAATATGCTTTTTCAGTAAACGTTTGGTGCGGTATTATTGGTACCAAAATCCTTGGGCCATTTTTTTATGAATACAATTTAAATTCCGAAAGATATCTTTTTTTACGAAACTAATTTGAAGAAATTTTGGACGACCTTCCGTTGAAAGTAATTCAAAATTTGAATTATTTTCAACACGATGGGACACTAGCACACAATGGATTACTTGTGTGTAACTTATAGGAACATTTTAATAATTGGATAGGAAATCAAGGTCCAATAGCTTGGCCGCCGCGATCTCCAGACTTAACCACCCTGAACTTTTTCTTGTTGAGTGTAATTAAAGATAAAGTGTACCGAGTAAAACCTGGTAATCTAGACGATTTAAAAAATAAAATTCGTGTTGCTATACAACAAATTAGAACCCAAAGTTTATTAAAAGTTCAAAACGAAATTTTAAAACGATGCCAAATGTGTGTTCAAAATAATGGAGGGCATTTTGAAGCACTTCTATGATGGTGTTATCTGTTTATATTTTTTGCTGTTACTCTTCGTTGTAAGTTAAATTTATTTAGAACTTTTTTATTTTGATAATCTAGTACATTATTTCTTGTTGTTTCTACTAATTTAGTAGTAGAATATGAGCTTATTTTGTTATTTAAATGTTCACGGCACACTTTAATTTGTTTAATAAATATTATAATTACCATTTTTTGAAAATCGTGAGTGAACTATTAAACATACAAAGTTATACATTTTTGAAATCAGAAAAAAATATGCCATCGAATAAGTCCATAGCCACCTATAGTTGCCATTAAAAAAAAATATGTTTGGGTTACAGCTCGAAAAATAATTACTAAAAAAAATTTTTATTCACATTTTGCATAAAAATAGCTATCCAAAGTCTCTCTTATAACTTTTTCGTATTTTGAATATTAAAAAAGATATAGTCGATTGAAAATTTGGACGATTTTTAGTTATTTTCAGATATCTTAGAAAATTGGCAACAATGTTGAATTTTCTATCGGTATTTGAATTATCATGTAATTCTGCCACACTTTTCTAATTTAACCTGTATCTCTTATAATAACAAAGATAGCCATAGAGCGTGGGTAGATTCTAGACACCCGTTATATTGTTATATATATATATATATATATATATATATATATATATATATATATATATATATATATACACACCTAAAATCGCATTTTAAAACACCTAAAACTGAGATCAATAGGTGATGCAACGAGTCGGCCTGTCTCAGATTTGCTAACGCTGAGAAGTGACGAGAATTAAAGAGAGATGTTCAACTCGGGCCAGGGAGGACGTGGGTATTGCCGTGGCTGGCATGAGCCATAATAGTTAATTGTACATTTTTGTTAATATAGTATGATATCGATAATAGGAAAGTGTGGTGAAATAATGCATTATTTACTGCTTGTAATGCCGTATTTATTTATGGTAGGTAGTTCGACACCCCTTTCAATACGGTGATGGTGCATTAAGAGCGCGTTTTCTGAAAAATTAGGTAATTTCAAAACGGAAGGTATGTACGTTTTTATTCGTCCTTATAAGATTGCGAGTGAACCCTTCCAGCATAAAAAACTAAAGAAATATCTTGGATGTACAACAGGGTTCAACATCTCTCAATACGGTGATGGTGCATTAAGAGACGACATGAAAGTACGAATTCGAGAGGCCATTCGTAGTCTGTCAAGAGCAGTTTTCTTAAAAATTAAGTAATTTGAAAATAAAATACATTTGATATACAAAAGGATTCAACAACTCTTTCAATACGTCGATGGTGCATTAGAATACGTTTTCTTAAAAATTAGTTAATTTCAAAACAGCGAGGTATGTAAATTATTTTTGGCGGGTATACTATTGCTAGTGAACTCTTTAAACTTAAAAAATTGAAAAAATAAAAATATTTAATGTACAACAGCACCACCAAAGTTACCCTTATTTTTCACCTCTTTCATCCCCCTAAGCTAAAATTGAGATGTACTATTGTGCTTTTTTTTAATTATAAAATGCTCAAATGTATGTAACAGTATAATAATGAGTTTGTTTTGACAATATTTTCATATATCAGATTGAATGGCATGATTTAAATTATTTAATGTATGCTCGGCTACCGCGGATTTCTTTAGTTGACCTTATCTACTAAATCTCATATGTTGCTTACAAAACGGTTAACACGTTAATTTATTGAGATAGATAAACATGCAAATAACTTCTATAGGCAAGAAGAAAATCTCCGTTTATCAAACGTTGTATTAATAGCAGGCTTACGTTTGTGTTTCATTTTTTCAAACTTCATAAATTTGTTTTAACACCGTAAATAATTCTTAAAGATATTACAACTACTGAAGAGGATAACTGTAATTGTTATCGAAACGTATCAATTTGTGTAAATATAAGATATACACCACTAAAAACCCAAAATCTAAGTATTTTAATTAATTCTGTATTTATTGATGCACTGCATTAAAAAAATAATATCATACCTGATTCGGCTACATCACTGTGTTCATATGCCGTAAATTACCAATTACCAAATTACCAATGTTACTAGTGCTAAGTGGGTTGCATAGGTACACATAAGTAAACAGCAGAACTTTGTGTTAAATACTATATCACAGTATAGATATTTAGCTGACGCATTTAGCTATATATCTATACTGTGACTATACTAAAAGTAACTAAATAAATTCACTCAACGATATGTAGTAGGTTATGCGAACTCGTCGAATGTCCAGATATTGACTTGGCGGTCTGTAACTTGCAACAAATACCTGGTCGAATGCCTATACATTGAAGAATTGACAACATTAGTGTATGAAAATGTAAACTTTCACCATTATTACAAATATTTCAAATATTTATCTTTTTGGGCTGTCTTATGGTGCATTTTTGTATTTAAGTTATACAAATGTAAACGTTTCGATAACATTTACAGTTATCTACGTCAGTAGTACTAGTATCTTTCAAAATAGTTTAAGATGTTGAAACAATTTTATGAAATTTGAACAAGTGAAAACTCAAAATGATAGGTATTTTAAACATTAGTGTATGTTTAGAGTATTGAAGAGCTTAGAATAATCTATAAGTACTAATACAGTTATTTGATTATCAGTGGCTTTGATAATGTCATCAGTAATATCCAACAAAGCGTTAGTGTTACAGAATCCTTTTCGAAAACCCAACTGTGTGTTTGGCAAAATGTTAAATTTATGCAAATAGTTTTTGAATTGAAAGGTTATTAATTTTTCTAACACCTTAGATAAAACTAGTGTAATACTTATAGGCCTTGAATCTACGCGATTATCGAACGCCTTATATCAGGATAAGTACTCAATTCTATGAAAACATTGATTAAATTTCTTAAATAATTTAGTAATAACAGGCAAGACATCTTTAGCATTTAACACTAATTCGATCGAAGGTCTAATGCGCTAGAGGAAATTGAAGCCTCTGTGATATGTTTAAGTTCAAAAAGAGGTTGTAAGGAAACATTTCGTAAATTATTATTATAAAAAGATCGTTCAAGGCTTTATCCAGAGATAAGTTTGTTTGTACAGAAAAAAAAATCACTAATTTCATTAACGTTATTTTCTAGTGAAGTAAAGTTGGCAGACATTTTATTATAGGTATTACAATTACGAGGGCTGGACCATGTCTATTTAGATTTCTTTTCCTACTAAATTACAGTCGTGGTATAGTTCCTCAACTCTTAAAAACATTCCCAGAACGAGTTAGAGGTTTCCTTAAATTTTGTATGTGCCTTATTCCTTAAGGAGCATAATAGCTTAATGTTAGGTATATCCACGGCACAGTACAAGACGATTAAGTGATGACACGCGCCACTGCATCGCGTTGGTCATGCGTCGCCAAACTGCTAACGCAAGAGAGATAGAATCGTAAGACAAGGACAATCATACATAAAATCGCATTTTATGTGTATATATATATATATATATATATATATATATATATAATATAAATCGCATTTTAAAACACCTAAAAACTGAGATCAGTGGAATATAATAGGTGATGCAACGAGTCGGCCGGCCCCGTCTCAGATTTGCTAACGCTGAGAAGTGACGAGAATTAAAGAGAGATGTTCAACTCGGGCCAGGGAGGACGTAGGTATTGCCGCGGCTGGCATGAGCCATAATAGTTAATTGTACATTTTTGTTAATATAGTATGATATCGATAATAGGAAAGTGTGGTGAAATAATGAATTATTTACTGCTTATAATGCCGTATTTATTTATGGTAGGTACAATATTTAGGTGTGACAATATTTCAATCAATGATAAAAGCTTAAGTTAATTGCAATCTTGATTTGTATTATGTAAAATTATTTTTATTTATTTAATTTATTACTTTTGGGACAGTTCGTATAATTATGCACGGTGTTTCCGAAGTACATTATATGCAGAAAGCCATTACTGGGCAGAAATTAGGGATAGTTTTCTACACGCCCTTCCAACTACTATATCAAATAAAAAGTGTAGTTTTGTTTTGTATATGAAAACGTAGTATGTTTTTTTACTCAAGAACTGACAGCCTTATAAAAACATACAAGACAGAAAATGTTTCTAAATTATTCTGATTTTCTAATGTACATTTTCTTGTACTTACAAAACACCCTGCTACATATCACTATCTTGTTGCTTTGCATTTTTTCAGTGCAGTAAATTTAAAAGGTATACACATTTTTTATAGGAAACTAGGTAATTAATTATTACCTGCATCTGAATTTTGAGCTGTTTCTTGTTCTGTATTTGGTTTTCTACGTTTCACATGAACCACCTCGTGCTTTACAATTTCACGACGTTTGAGATATATTTAGGACAATTGGAGAAAGTAGTTGGCAAAGCCCCTTTTTGTAATTTAGGTACCTTTAACGGAATCTATAAATGAAAAACATTATAATACATTGTTTAATACATAGTTCACGAATTATACATTCGGACTTAAAATGTTTTTCACAGACATGATCTTTTTCCGTCGAGAGACGGTCCTTACGGGGAATTACACGGCTGTAGTCTTCTAAACTGTTTTTAGGTATAGCAAATAATGATACTTTTTCATTATTTTTATTGTAACCACTTGTACAATTTGGCACAACACACTTTCTTCCCATTGTTCACTTTATGCACACACATTCCAGCCTAATTTAATTTAACAATCTGTTTTAACTGTTATTTCCTGTTTGCTCTGCGATTACTTGATA
Source organism: Vesta saturnalis (assembly GCA_036346205.1). NCBI lineage: Eukaryota > Metazoa > Arthropoda > Insecta > Coleoptera > Lampyridae > Vesta > Vesta saturnalis. The sequence goes on along the minus strand of JARFJB010002231.1, from coordinate 5,966,521 downwards.
CATACTTTTTACATTAACAGGCCCGCCGGTGGTCTGAGTATGATTGTCCTTGTCTTACGATTCCATCTCTCTTGCGTTAGCAGTTTGGCGACGCATGACCTACGCGATGCAGTGGCACGTGTCATCACTTAATCGTATTGCACTGTGCCGTGGATATACCTAAAATTAAGCTATTATGCTCGTTAAGGAATAAGGCACATACAAAATTTACGGAAACCTCTAACTCGTTCTGGGAATGTTTGTAAGAGTTGAGGAACTATACCACGACTGTAATTTAGTAAGAAAAGAAATCTAAATAGGCATGGTCCAGCCCTCGTAATTGTAATACCTATAATAAAAAGTCTGCCAACTTTACTTCACTAGAAATAACGTTAATGAAATTAGTGATTTTTTTTCTGTACAAACAAACTTATCTCTGGATAAAGCCTTGAACGATCTTTTTATAATAATAATTTACGAAATGATTCTTTACAACCTCTTTTTGAACTTAAACATATCACAGAGGATGATGTCATGAAGGCTTCAATTTCCTCTAGCGCATTAGACCTTCGATCGAATTAGTGTTAAATGCTAAAGATGTCTTGCCTGTTATTACTACCTTATTTAAGAAATTTAATCAATGTTTTCATAGAATTGAGTACTTATCCTGATATAAGGCGTTCGATAATTGCGTAGATTCAAGGCCTATAAGTATTACACTAGTTTTATCTAAGGTGTTAGAAAAATTAATAACCTTTCAATTCAAAAACTATTTGCATAACTTTAATATTTTGCCAAACACACAGTTGGGTTTTCGAAAAGGATTCTGTAACACTAACGCTTTGTTGGATATTACTGAGCCACTGATAATCAAATAACTGTATTAGTACTTATAGATTATTCTAAGCTCTTCAATACTCTAAACATACGCTAATGTTCAAAATACCTATCTTTTTGAGTTTTCACTTTTTCAAATTTCATAAAATTGTTTCAACATCTTAAACCATTTTGAAAGATACTAGTACTACTGACGGAGATAACTGTAAATGTTATCGAAACGTTTACATTTGTATAACTTAAATAAAAAAATGCACCATAAGACAGCCCAAAAAGATAAATATTTGAAATATTTATAATAATGGTGAAAGTTTACATTTTCATACACTAATGTTGTCACTTCTTCAATGTATAGGCATTCGGCCAGGTATTTGTTGCAAGTTACAGACCGCCAAGTCAATATCTGGACATTCGACGAGTTCGCATGACCTACTATATATCGTTGAGTGAATTTATTTAGTTACTTTTAGTACATAGTCACAGTATAGATATATAGCTAAATGCGTTAGCTATATATCTATACTGTGATATAGTATTTAACACAAAGTTTTGCTGTTTACTTATGTGTACCTATGCAACCCACTTAGCAATAGTGACATACAAGATGCCGAATTGGTAATTTACGGCATATGAACACAGTGATGTAGCCGAGTCAGGTATGATATTATGTTTTTAATGCAGTGCATCAATAAATACAGAATTAATTAAAATACTTAGATTTTGGGTTTTTAGTGGTGTATATTTTATATTTACACAAATTGATACGTTTCGATAACAATTACAGTTATCCTCTTCAGTAGTTGTAATATCTTTAAGAATTATTTACGGTGTTGAAACAAATTTATGAAGTTTGAAAAAAATCCACAGTTGGTGGTGGTATATATCCTTTCCAAATAGGAATAGGATAATTGACTCGTGCTCCAGATTTCCATACAATATTTTTTTTTTGGGAGAACTTGTTTTTAGGTTGTGGAACATCGTTTGAAACACGTGAATTATTTTCCTCGTCGTCAGAATCTTTGTTGTCGGATATATTTTCACTCTCACTCCCATCAAAATCTAAATCTGATTCAGGATTTATCTCTACTTCGTCATCACTGGCTTCTAATTCCGAATCTTCTGACTCATCTGCATTTTGTATTATTCTTACAAACGTATCAGGATATTTGACGTTCCCTTTTGAGCCGTAAAGCTTTTTAGGATCCATACCTGTAACAATTGTTGAAAATGAAAACTTTATAGCCCAATGTGTATTAAAAGCAACATACCTATTTTAGTGTTTTCCTCTTGTATTTCTTTGAAAAATATTATGAAAACGTTTTATACGTACAAATAACAGTTTACAAATTCACTATATAATTTTTATTTCCCGAAAATATCAGTAAAATTCACTTTACAACTATTACATAAACACGTCAACACAATCAAGCCGCCATTGTGGTACTTCCGGCGCGATTTTGAAGAATTTTGAAACTAAATGAATAGATGGCGGCACGAATCGCTTCAGAACAGCGGGCATATGCTGCTTTTCGACAACAATGATCCACAAAGAACACAGATTCGCAGATTTTGTTTTATTGAATATTTTATGGTATGTTGCCTTGAATCTACATGGGGCCATAGAGGGTTAACAAAAACTATTTCTTTGTTAAATTTAACTAGATCTTTGATTGGTACGTAAAGTTCCTATTTGTGTATGCTTTTACCAATTTTTTTAAAGTTTTTCACAAGTTTACACTTGCATCATAATTTGATTAAATTTTGTTAAATTTGCTTTTAATTAAAACATTTTTCACGGTTAGCCTTCGACCGTTGGATGGTGTTCTGATTTGCCATTTTCAAGGCAGTTTAATAAAATATTCAATTTATTAAGGATCTAGTTATCCTTTACTAAAATTAGATTCCATGCTTGGCTTTATACGTTTATCAAACTGTTATATTAATAGTATGGTTATGTTTGCGTTTTCATCTTTTTCATACTTCATAAATTGTTTCAAAATATATATATATATATATATATATATATATATATATATATATATATATATATATATATATATACTACTAAGGACTGTAATTGTTATCGAAACGTATAGATTTGTATAAATATAAATATTAAAATATACAATATACAAAACGCAAAAACTAAGTATATAATTTTAAGTTAGTTAAAAGTGTACTTAGTATTTAACTTCAAATCTGTTTATTGTAAATGCATACTTAATTACTTAAACATTTCCGATAATACGTTAGAAAATGATAAAAAGTACACAAAGACAAAATCTTGCTTTGTTCAAGCTATCTTTAAAGAATAAGACACGCTTCAGCAAAGAATTTCAGTAGAATAATTTTTTCTATACATTCATACAAGACATGTAGACTTTTGTTTCAAATATATATGTAAAAATTGTCGGTGCTAATTTGAATATAAATTAAAGAATGCAATATTCTATAAAGTTAGAAGAAATATACTAATTTTCCGGCACATTTCCTAGTTTAATAACAAAAACACAAAAAATTTACTTCATCTTCGAACATTCGACTTTAAAACAATTATATTTTAATCACCCTTGAAAAATACCTGTAGTTTAACTGCGCATAGAAAATTTTAAATTAATGCATGTTACTTTTATATCTGTCAAAGGGCATAACCTTTCAACCTGGAGAAATAGCACTTTAACGATTACTAATTAATTGAACGATCAAATACTACCCACATACTCGACTTCTGACTTCGCTAAGAATTATTTCTTTGTAATTATTAAAGCTTTAGTTTTTTTAAATACATAACAATTTTAGATTTTTTCAACACATTATACTATAATTCTGGAATGTGATAATTACCTACTACTTAACTTTATCTTATAATATCCTTTTCGAACATAACTGTTTTGTCGAAGTTTTAATGAGAATAACGTAAGAGTAGATGTCCAGAATTTAAAAAGAGAGAAAAAATGTTAGAATCGGAGTTTTTCCCAAATTCAGAGGAACTTCTATCTGCAGTTTTTTAAATTTTGATCCAACTTTGGTTTAAATCAAAATTTGTTTACCATTTTCATTATCTTCAGTATCATCTGTGTCGTCCTTCTGGCATCCTGCTTACTTACGATTTACGCATTCGACTAATACATTTTTATTTGTTTTAGGGAACTTCCGCCTTCTTCATTTATGGGTTTATTACAAGCCAAATATTTAAGTTTATCAGATAACAACATAGGAGTTGTGCCCGAAAAAATACTGGATTCCCTTCCGCAAATTAGTTCATTAGATCTTGGAAGATGTGGAATTCGACAATTAACGGAGCATAATTTTAAGGTAAGACCAGCCAAGCTGTGATAATACTGTTAGAAAGAATTAAAAATTTCTAGAGTGTACCAAATATGGATACCTTAATGATGGGTGGTAATCATATATCACAGATGGATTCAAATTGTCTTCCTAAAAATGTGGTACATTTACACTTGGGACGAAACAAAATTAAAGATCTTAATGGTACGTTAACAAATTTGACAAACTTGGAATGGTTCTTCATAAATTGTAATGAGTTAACCACTCTTGAAAATCAATTACCTGTAATTGCTCCCCGAATTATTTTAATACATGCTGGTCAAAATAAAATTGAGAAGCTACCCCAACATCTTAAAACTTACACTGGTTTATTATCTTTGTTTGTGAATAATAACAGGTTAACTTCGTTGGATGGAGTAATTTCCAAAATGCGAAAATTAGAAAGAGCTCAATTTGAGTACAACAGAATTAGTGTGGTTGGTATAGACCATGAGTTATTAATTACAATTATACTTAATCTGATTTTTTAGCTAACAAAAGAAGATTTCGTAGAAACTGAATCTCTTGATTGTTTGTGTTTAGGAAACAATCAAGTAACATCACTCAATAATTCTCTTTCGCCGCTCAGGAGTTTAACAATACTAAACTTAACACATAATCTCTTATCGGAATTTTCTCTACAAGAAATCAAGGGTTTAATGAAATTACGCATTGTAGATTTATCTTATAACAAGATTAAATCAATTTCTGGACCTACAGCTGTAAGTCTACACTTCACAGAAATCTTTAATTTAAATTTTTATTACTTTCAGAATTTAATAGAATGGGAGACAAAAATCACAGAGTTGTTACTAAATAATAATGAACTTGTCGTATTAAATAGCGCTCTTTCCGGATTACCTAGCCTCCTAAAACTAGACTTAAGTTTTAATAAACTGTTGGAAATATCCCGTGATGATTTTATTGGTCTTGAAAGATTGACAACCTTGGATATTTCACATAACTTTCTCACGACGCTTGAAGAAACAGGAAAGGTAAATTATCCTTGTATGAATGTTTTCCAACTATTATAACTACTAGAATTCCTAATAATCATCATAACCAGGCACGAGTTCAAAGTTGTCTGTAATGTCAAATTCACTAGTTGTAACGAAAATATACTAGTGGGCAATATTAAAATTACAAGAGAAGCCTTCCGAGAGCTGCTGGAAGGTGATCAAAATTTGCCCTTAATTTTTGTATTTAGAGTTCTCAGTAATGGAGAGCTTGGTTACATTTTTGTCGTCGTAGTTTTTATGGTTTATGAAGTTAGCGCGTTTGTTGTAAATGCGGTAGAAGTTGTACTTTCCACGTGTTTAGTTTTCCTGAGCTGAACAAATTAACACAATTACAAACATGCACGAGATTTTTCACATTTCCCTCTATCAATATCTTTTGAAGTCAGAGTCCTTTACTAATTAATTAATTATTTGGTCTGCAAAATTATCAACATTTTGCGGATGACTATATAGAGATCAGTGGTAATCGAAGCTGGTTAAATCGGTCTAGGCCGTTTGTCATTTCGGCGTTGTCGATTGTAGGCGGATCATTTTGACTCACAGCGATTCAGTATCACCTTTGACATAAAAGGGAAATTTACATTTCCTAATATATTTAAATTAATATTAATTTCATCATTTTTATTAACAATAATTTCACAAACGCAGCACTCTATTTTCGGTATTCTTAGAAAAAAAAGAAAGGAACGGCCACGTATTTCATTCAGCCACAATCATGGATTCCCAGCGTAGGGGAAAGGTGGGTACAGCGAAACAGAGGATACAGTGAAACCAACCGTCCAGCAGGTTAGTTCAATGAATTAAGAAAACGTTTCAACCGCCATCTAACATATTAACTAGGAAAAATGACAACCATTATGATTTTCGCGGCAATGCCGAGTCGGTTTCTGCTTTAGTAATAATCCGGCTTATGCAGGCACTGTCACATGTTCTAAGCGCTCTCATAAATTTTTCGTGTTCATTGAATTTTATAAATTAATAAACATTCTTTGTATTGGTGGGAAATAAATAATCCATAACAAGAAGAGGTAAGTACTTTCTGATGAATAAATCAGAGGTTTTCTCATATTAATTTTTAAAAATGGCGAATTTGGGTACAGTGAAACGGTTTCACTGTACCCAGATTTGAGTTGTTTCAGTGTACCCTTGATAACATATAATTCCTATCATTTCTTAATTTGCACAAATATGCCCAGAAGACGAAAAGGAGAAACCCGAATGGTAGGTAATATCCACCCTGATATCTGGACGGATACCCTGCGAGGAATTCAACAAGATGCTAAACTCAGATGTGTTTGTCGTGAGTTCGATATTCCAACAACAACGTTATGGCGCTACTGAAAGAAAGCACTATGTATACCGGAAAATGAAATAAATTCCTTACTTCTAGAACCGAACTATAATGTAAATAGAGTATTTACTCAAGAGAAAGAAAAAGATTTGACAGATTATTTGATTTTTGCTAGTAAAGTACACCACGGCTTGACTAGAAAAGAAACGAGATTACTAGCGTATGAACTTTGCGTGAAAAACAATTTGAAAATGGCACCATCGTGGTCCGTTTCAAAGGCAGCTGGCCCGGATTGGTTGAAAGGCTTTAGAAAGAGACGGTCAGAGCTTGCAATGAGGAAACCTGAAGCTACGAGTTTGGCCAGAGCTTCTAGTTTTAATAGAACCACCGTCAATGAGTTTCTTCCGCTTATAAGAAAATTGATATAGTGAATGGAAATATAATGTATAATCTTGATGAAACAGCTCTGACGATTGTCCACAATCCGCCGAATGTTTTAGACCAGAAAGATTTGAAACTGGTAGGGCAGGTCACCTCAGGAGAACGGGGCGTTTTAGTCACGGCTTGTTGTTTCATAAATGCCGCCGGAAACACCATTCCGCCATTCTTAATATTTCCCCATGTTAATTTTAGAACACATATGCATATTGGAGCCTCCACTGGTACAGAAGGAGCAGCTTCTAAGTCCGGCTGGATCAATTCAGAAATATTTGTCGACATTTGAAGCATTTTCAGCAATATATGAAATGTACCAAAAATAACCCTGTCATTCTTTTCTTGGACAGCCACGAAAGTCACATAAAACTTGAAGCAATTAAATTCTGCAAATTAAATGGAATACATCTCATAACTTTTCCAGCTCACACCACGGGAAAATTACAACCTTTAGAGAGAACTGTCTATAAATCCTTAAAATCTAATTTACAATTCAGCGTGTAATGATTGGATGCCCTCGAATCTAGGAAAGACGATCACAATTTATGATGTTGCTTCTTTATTTGGTAGAGCCTATCCAAAAGCTATCAGTCATGAAAATATTAGTGGATTCAAGTGAACAGACATCTGGCCATTGAATAGAAACAGCTTTACCGATGACGATTTTCTCGGCTCTTATGTTAATGATAGAGTAGCACCAGCAATGCAATTACTAGAAGATGAAAATACCATACTAGAGACGCAACATAGACAGAAAACAACTCCAGCAAAATATGATAAGATTGAAATATCAGAACAACAAGAACCGTCTACGTCCAATTCCCATGTTTCTCCAAATCATTATTTCTCTCCTAATGAAGTAAGACCACTGCAAAAGGCACAAAAGCGGGTGAACAAAACCCAAAATAGAAGACGCAAACGTAATGAAATAGTCACGGATATCCCAATATTTCAAAGAATACGCGATGAAACAACAGAAAGGGAAAACAAAGGGAAGGAAATTGATAGTATTAAGAAAAAGATAGTGAACTCGCATTCACCAAATAATGAACAGAATAAAAGGAAAAAAACAAAAGAAATATATGAAGATAGCAGTAGCTCAGAAGATGAAGAAGTAGAATATGAGGAATCAGATGACAGTCCAGAGGAATTCGATGTACCAAATTCAGTTGACGAAAGTAGAACTTTGACTGAGAGAAAATTTGTTTTAGTGGGAGAAACCAAAATATCGATGAAAACCTATAGCATTGGTAAATTAATACGCATATCTGACACGGGGATTGTTGTAAACTACTACAAAAGAATAAAACCATACTTTAAATTCATTAAAACAGAGGAACATTTCACCTTTGGCAGAGAAGACGAACGAATTTTGCCAGACCCTTATCATTGCCAAGGGACTAAACGACGGGAAGAAGCCTACAAATCTCCAATAGACTTGCAAGAATATGGATTGGGTCTTCAGTAAAGGTCTTTCTTTTTGTGAAAATTTAATGTTTTTTTTTTCTAAAAATTTTATTGTTTCATTGTACCCTCATACTTGTTTCAATGTACCCCTTACAATGGGTACAATGAAACAGTTGCAAATAGTTGTGTTTACCTCATTTTCTATGAATAAATTTTAAGTTTTTATATTAATGCATTTTAACTTACATATACTTCTTTACCTGCTAGCCAAAAGTCATTTCAATATCTTAAAAATTAACCCGAAAATGTCTCTAAGAAAAAACAGTGTTTCAGTGTACCCACCCTTCCCCTACATACATTACGTATACGTGCATGGTGGGATTAAGGATGAGTGTGATCAGGATAGGATCGCAAGGAACGGAATTAGGGTTCTGAGGGGGAAAATACTACCCCGACATTCGCCAAGTAGCCGCACACGCATATACGCAGTGACCATGCCGCTACATGTGCATGAGGAAAACCCCCTGAAAAATCCTCCTACAAGGTAGACGGTAACGGGAATCGAACCCATTACCTCCCGAATTCTAAGCAGGTCGTGTCAGCACTACTCTAGTAGCTCGGTCATTTTCTTAAATATTTGTTAAAATAGCAGTAGTATTATTTTTGATTCGTAATGCATAGTTGGCATAATCACCAAAAGCTTAATTCAAACATATTTCAATGTCCAACCCACTAAGTAGGTAGAGAAATGTTGAGAAAACATTCTAATATTTCAGTAAAATTGGTAATTTTTTTCTTTGCTTTGTACACGTTTATAGAGGGTTGCATTTTTCTGGGTGGTCATGACCATTGTGGAGGTCAAACTGACGTTGTATAAAGTACGAAAAAATTCATTCGGCACCTTCCCATAACGTTAAATAAAAACTGATGTAATTGCATTAATCATAGTGTACATATTGCTTAAGAAATACAGGGTGCGGCGCGAAGAGTTTTGATTAAAAGTAATGGCGGATACAGTTATGTTAAAAATCTGAAATTACGAAGCTGAAGGTTTTGGATGACGCTGAGTTCAAGTATAATATTGTCCTGAATGTGGCACTTCCGGTTATACCGGACGTAGACGTCAACTTTGTTATTTTAAATGGAACCTAATATTTTTTATTTTATTTTCGAATTCTACATGAAATTCTAGATAAAATTTGTACACAATGTCCTATACCAAAAATGCTAATTTTGAACACTTATTATAAAACTTTATTTGTTTAATATTACATTTAGTTATTTTTGTTTGTAAGTTATCTAATTAAATTAATACAAAATACCTAGTCAACGTTTTTAATGATATCCACAATTAATAATCCTTTCAGGCTATTGGTTACTTTTCAGAATTAATAACTTATGAAAAAATAACAAAATATCACCTTAAATAATGGAAATCATGGACTACCCTTTACTAATGTTAAAATAATTAAGTGTTGTTATGTTTTAACTAAGATAATGAATATCTCAAAAGTGGTTGGATTTAGGTATAGGGCATACTCATACCAAACGAATTGGCTTAAAAAAATACAGCGGAAAATGTTATAAAATACAGGGTGTTCTATTTAAAGTAAGCAACTTATAAATCATTTTAAATTGTGCATGTTAGCGGCTAAGTTCAAACCACCCTGTATGAAATATCAATGAGATGGATATATGGAGTTAACGGGCTTCGTTATTAATGGAGATATCGTTATTCAATGTGGACTAGGATTTTTTCAAAATGTTTAAAAAAATCGAAATATCTCGAAAATACTTCATTTTTGGTATAGGACATTGTGCACAAATTTTATCTAGAATTTCATGTAGAATTCGAAAATAAAATAAAAAATATTAGGTTCCATTTAAAATAACAAAGTTGACGTCTACTTCCGGTATAACCGGAAGTGCCACATTTAGGACAATATTGTATTTAAACTCAGCGTCATCCAAAACCTTCAGCTTCGTAATTTCAGATTTTTAACATAACTGTATCCGCCATTACTTTTAATCAAAACTCTTCGCGCCACACCCTGTATACCTACTAAACACCAAATGCACAAAACATGCTACGTGCGGCCATGACACTAATACCTAAAACCAGAGAACTCTATATTTAGTATAGAGTTCATAGGTAAATATAGTATATCAGCCAGGTAACTGTGCCTAACAAAATTTACTAGCTGTTGTTTAATACATACATTTTTTAATCGATACAAATTAAAAATGAAATCATTTCAAAGACCTAAGTAATAATCCCTTACAATTGACAAGCATTTGTAAAAATAAGCCAAAATTTTTTATAAAGTTGTTGGTGGGTAACACTTAACAGGGATGACGTATTTGATGACGTGCAATGGTTCTTTCGAAATCACAATTTTACTAACATTCACATAATTATAAGTTTGATATTAACAGTATAAGAAATAAAACACAATATCATTTCTTTATTCAAATTAACGTCGGTTATCTTACTCTATTTATTGTTGCACCTTTTTTCGTAACGTAGTGGGCACCAGCTGCCGAAAGCTATCCTCTGCTTTACGTTTATGGTAGAATTTGCACTTTGCTCCTCCTAAGCTAGAATATTTAATTTTCCAAGCTATATTTATACTGGACAAAACTGGTCAGTTAAAGTTTGAGTTCACGAATGTACTCAAATATTGATTAAGTATGATTCTCTTCCATAAAGTTAATTTGTTCCCTGAACATTGAAATTTCTCCTTGTTGAATGTCATCAAATAATCACGTTGTACCATTGTTTATACATGTATAAACAATGCTACTACGTATACCCAATCTTACGCACAGTTTTAACTCAGTATTTGCACTAATTTTACACTTCTAAGTGTATAACTTATCTAGACTTATTTGTTACACTTTTTAATGTACTCAATAGAGTTGTTAGAATAAATGCAATTTATTGCACAACAATCGCAGTTATAGGTGTACTCTCATCTCGAAATACTGAGAGCTACCGTAAAGTGGGGCCAGATTGATAGTATTGAAAATATTTCTTAAAATAAAAAAACAATTTTTTTTTCACACAATTTAAAGGTTACATGTTATATTATTATATCTACCAAAGTACAGGTTGTAAACTTTTTATTTATGTATTTAATAAAATTAATAATTTTTTTCTATAAACGTCAAAAAATGACGAGGTTCGCGCAATAATAACAATATGTGAAATGACACTTTTTTTATTTTCCTACGTTACCATAACATGCGCGAAATACATATTTCGCGCACTACATGTAAACTCTATGAGATTATTGTATTTTAACTTTTGTGGTCCTCAATCAAGCAAAAATCCAAGAAAAAAATTATTTAAAACAATTTTAAGGGATATGCATATTTTGATGGTTGTAGAAAAAATTTTGTTTGTAACACGTGCGCTTAACTACTTTGGTGATCTCGACTAATTTTTTAACTCGGTTGTACCTCGTTAAAAAATTAAATTCTCGATCACCAAAGTAGCATTTCGCGCACTAGATACAAAAATAACTATTAATAACATGTTATATGATTGGGTAATTTAAATCATTGTTAACCTTACTGATAGAAAATAAGAAAAAATAACACGGGAAAAAAATATAATGAGCTTGATTAATCTTACCCGCCGAATGGGGCAAGTTTGATACCCCCTTTGAAATTACATTAAACTAAGCTTCCATAACCAAAACATGTCAATTTCGCCCCATTTTGAATTTGACCCGACATATTTTTAAATATAGCGGATTTTGTCGATCGGCGGGTGAGATTGATAAGCAGTCTAGGATTGATAATATGAAAACACTTTTACATTAGGTACTGACTTATATTTTTATTTTAAAATTTTTACCTTTATTACAAACATGAAAACAAGCATACAACACATACAACATGACTTTTTTTTCATTTTTCAACTAGTAAAGGCCTTTATGTTTATATGATTACTTCTTCATGCGAAAATCAAAATACAATGAAAATCACATAATTTCATTGCGAACTCAGCAAAGAACACAACGGCACCTCACTGTTTAAAATCCAATTAAAATCGATCAAAATACGAAGGAAAAATTTCGTGTCCCTAGGACATTTTTCATGTGTGTAATGGGTAATATGAAACAATATATCTTAGAGTTCCATAACATCAACTGCAGCAGGAAATTCATATTCTTTATCATTTAGCTCAGTAGGATTTGGCAAGACTGCCATTATGTCAGAGTAGGAAATAGTACTGAGATCATTCTCCACTAATTTAAATTTACTCTTTTTGGGATTACGAGACTTGTAACTAACGATATTGAATTTATCTTCTGAAAATGTTGTTAAAATTTTGCAGACATATTTAAAGTTTGTGGATTTTCTCCTTCCAGAAGCGAATTTATCACTTCTTCTAGACTACCATCAATCATATCTTCTTCCTCTGTGACTTTTGTTGTAACAACTTCTTTTCACTGTCTTCTGCTTCGGTATTTCAGGTGATTACGCTTTTCCCTGATATAATACTAAGCCTTTGCCTTTTCGTCTAACTCTTTCCGCGTTCCCGTTATTACTAAATATTTTCTCTCGTAATAGGTCACATAATGAATCATTGACTTCCTGCTCTGGGTCAGTAGGATTTAAAACCGGAATTTTATTTAAAAGTTTGTGACGGTTCATTAGAAATATACCAGCTGCATAAAAACCATTAATTAGATTTCTTTTCATACCAGACTCCTGATTTCCAGGTTTGTCCTTACTTTGAGCCAGTATTGTATCCATTTTCTCGATTGAAGCTTTCAATAGTGACAGAAAGACATTCTTTGGAATTTCAGAAGCATTGTTATTCTTAGTTTGTAAGTTGACAGTATATTTCGCCATGCTACCTTGAACGGCTTAAACAATGCCGCGTCGAGTGGTTGACAGATGTGACACTAAGCAGACGAATGATATATCGTTTTCTTTATATTGTACCAGAACTCGTTCATTAAAATGAGAAGCCAGATTATCGCCGATTAATACTTTTCTGCCTTCCAATCGTTTAGCATGTGGAAGAAATGATGAAGAAAACCAATCTTCAAACGTAATAGCGTCCACCCAACCATGGGAAATTCTATTGAATCGGCAACCTGACGAACAACAAGGTTTAGTGCAGCATGGATATTCGCGAATACCACCTTCTTTCCATGTGTTGTAAAGATGTTCACTTTTATATATTACATATGGTAGTAAGAGGATTCCATCGGTAGATCCGCACATCATTATACTTATACACTCTTGGAATGTTTGACAATATTCTCAGTATATTTGACCCCTCTTCTATAAACCAGTCTTCTACTCCCTGGATCGTCACCAACATTGGTTTTATCAAAATTAAATAAATTACTAGGGGGAACATTGTTTAAAGTTTCTTCCAGATTATTAAAATAAACTGTCAGCGTTTCTTTAGAAACTGTTGCTCGAGCATTTTTGATGTTACCAAAGATATGTTGTGAGGCTTCATCCTTATGGCGATTCAATAAGCTTAGAGCACAATTCTTTCCAGGTAAATTATTTCAAAACTTATCCGCATTCCTGCCTCTTCTATCAAGATACCTCTTTCCAAGAATTCTGATATTTAAGAGATCAAAGGGAAATCCCTAATCTGCGCACTTCAAGGCTGAGTTAAGAATAACCCTTGCTCCCAAGTCGGTGAAAACAAGTTGGCCACCAGTTTGTCTATAGTTTTTTCCACGATATTTGTTGGATAAAGTGCCATATGGAATTTTGTATTGTTGTGAAGCTGCTTTTACGGTGAGTTCTCCGTCCGCTATTTTGCCAAATGCTTCATTCAGATGATCATCCGTATAATCTCTATAAGCTCTTATTCCTAGCCTGCGCTCGTACTTTCGCGCTATCTAAAAGAAAAATTGTTAATAAGTCAGCTGAATGGAAAAAAATAATATCAACGCAAAATTACATTTGGTTCCTAAAGCGCAGGCTGACTGATACCTATCAAACTCGCCCTATCAGCCGGATAAAACTCGCCCCGCGACACACATTACAATATTTAAAAAAAACCGTTAGGTTTAGCCTTAAAATTTATACGATATTACATGCAGCAACAATTACTATATCATATAAAAAATATAAAAATAATGCAATAACAAATCCTACCTTCGGGTACCAGAAGTTATTCAGCACAAACTTTGGTTTCGGAAACGTAATTATTTGGAAAGTTGTGAAGATGTGGTATATTTCGTAAAATACAGACACGGCCGACGTAGTCACGTGTGAAGTTATCTACTACTGGTCATTCGTTTTGGCGGAATATTTGAGAAATGAGTGGGGAGAGCTGTAAACATTTTATAGTGCGACTACGAAGTTTGTATCAATCTTGCCGCTAGAAATCAATGTCGCCCCTCTTTACGGTAGTACCTTTTTAATGTCGTTTATAAATATAGTTTCAACTACACGATAAAATGGAAAATTCAAAAATTAACATATGTTTATGTTAACGTGGTAAAAAAGTAATGATGGACGTAGGTTTTTACGTAAAGTAGAAATCAATCGCTTCATTTAAACGTGTAGTGTTTGGTCTTGTTATCATCACAAAACATTAGTTACTCCAGGTCACCAGCAGTAGCCCCTGACTAGTAATTTCATTTTGAACAGCCCCAAATGACCTTTATGTAATTCCTCCAACACCTGCTGCCGAAGGGTGGAGGTAATGACTGCAACTTGCCCTCGAAAAATACAGCCATCCTTCAAAGAAAACTCCCTCTGATCGATTTCAAACCTATCGCGAAAATCTATTACTATTCTCGTTAGTAGACTTTTTAAACCCCAGCTATCTGTCTCAATGAGTAATTTGTCTAATATGACCAGTAACGTTTCAATTTGATTTATATATAAAACGTCACATTAGTCATATTCGTTGGTAAGTTCCTCCGATGGCAGGTAAACGGTACTTTGCAGGTTTGTATTTCTATACTTAATGTTACAATTAAACATTTCTAAATAAACTACATAATGTTCCATCCGTGTAGCACTTAAAATGGGTAACTGTTTGTATGGGTTAAATATTGGTAACAATGCTTTTCAATCAGTATATAGTGTGAATCTTGTACCAAATAAATATTGATAGAATTTTTTTATTCCGAATATGATGGCGTAAGCTTCCTTGCCTACTTGAGAATACCTACGTTGAATATGTGACAAAGATTTGAAGCGAACAAAATGGGTCGTTCTGTTCCATCTTGGAATGTATAAGACAAAACTGCCCCAACCGCATGTGAACTTGCGTCAGTGGCTAACACAAGCGGAACACTTGGGTCAAAGTGTGCAATTACCCTCCCCGTTTATATCTCCTTTTTAATAAAATAAAAAGATTTTTGACATGCCTTTGGCCATTTAAATGGTGTATCGTGTTTTAACAATTCGTGTAACGGATGTAATATTTCACTTAAATTTCTTTCAAAAAACCGTGATTAATAATTCACTAAACCGACAAAAGATTTCACCTCAGTTGAATTTTCAAGAATTTTAGCCTTTTGTATCGTACTTACTTTTGATTGTGTTTTATGTATCATTATTATGTATTAACCAGCCTTGCCCACTTTTAGTACAACGTTCCACAATGTTTCAAAACCTCAAATAGATGCGTTCTTGTCTATCAGAAATCCACAATATTCAATTTTATCTTCCATGTATTTACATTGATTTAGATTGACTAATGTTGTACGTTGAAAATCTGTTTTGTTTGTAGCGCTGTTATTTTAATAACATCCAGGAATACCCATATTTCAAGAATATCTTTTATATGAGTTATATTTCGAGTTGCCAAATCACTGGGGTATTGGGGTACAAGGTAATGTCACTTGAATCGTCCTCGAAGGAAATCGTGCCCTTAAACCTACCTGAGGTACTAATACTAGGCTTTGAGTGGTTACGAATAATGCCCTTTTTATTAAAAAAAGCCTCCTCGTCAGTCTGTTCAAACCTGGTTATGTTGGACTTTTTGAAAAATACTCCAACATAACTAGCAGCCTCGACTTCGATAACCTTGGTTACATATAATTGAAACGATTTCTTCTGCTTCCTCTCCACTCTTACAACTACGAAGTCCCCAACTAGAAGGCAGAAAACGGGCGAAGGTATCTCTACATCATATGGGTCCTGTTCAGAAAGGGATGACAATCAAAATCCCTTGTCGCTGTCTTGGATTGAGTAATCCGATTCACCATCGGAAGACTTCTTCAGACACAGGTCCAGCCGTCTTTCTTTTTGGCTTGTGTTAGATCACTGGTAGAAGATGCTCGAGGTGTGGCAGTTGAAAGTCCTACTGCTGCTACTGGTGCGGGAACTTCAGATTCTGCTTCATTGAAATCGTATTCTACACTTTTTTCAAGTGTTACAGAGACTTTTGTCCTTTTCTTTCGTTGTTTGTTCCATCTCCCTACCTAAAAGTTTTGAGAAGCTCAAATAAACTAGAATCCAAGGCTGTCCCGGCTGCTGACCCTCTGTGGGATTACTGGTATCAGTACTGTTGTTGCGGTCGACAGAAAACTTTTTTGCGGTTTAAGGGAACTATTCACTTTCTAAATCCAGAAATGGCATGTGCTATGTCATTTTTAAGGGGCGGCAAAAAGCAACATGTAGGAGTTGAGTTAGATGTCTCGAGTTACTGGGCAGGAAAATTAACTTAATTTGGTTTCCATTGCATAGCTTTATGACTTCAATCAACAAATGGGATGACAGATTATCTCCTTGTACTTGACACCATTCAAATCCTTTAGATATGGCACAGCAACGGACTCGACCCAATCAGTAAAACAAATGGAGTCAAACCACCGGGATGCAGTCCTGTTGTATCTACAACTTCTAGGCCCACCTACCCTCCAGCTTTCATACATGTTCAATGCCTTGTATACCACATATGGGGGTAAAATCTTACCATCACCTGCTGCAGCAAACATGACAGATATAGATGCCTTTGTCGAGTTCATAACTCGTTCATGATATTTGCATCCCCTTCTTGTAATTACAAGACGCCTTCCTTCAAAATTTGGGTTGAAATGGCATCTTTAAGCTCACGCTCTAGCTCATTGAAGGAGGTATTAACATTGAAGGAGGTATTAACAGTGTCTGGATTGACAGCAGCTCTTGCCCGCTTTATGTTTTGGCACATCCGTGCAGAAAAAACTTTTGCGGTGTCGCTTCAGAAATACATAAACAAAATAACGACCTGATAGATTGTTTTTGAACTTTATAACTTTGCCTTGCCTGTACCAAAAATTCTTTTACCAGCAGCCTCAAAGTTAGAGGATCTATAGGGTAGCCTACATCTCCACATATTTGTAATCTATTAACAATTAGTTTTTCTTCTTCCACAGTAAAAACTCTCTGTCTACCCCTTTCTTTAAAAACTGTCACCTTTTTTAAGTGCCTATACAGTATGCCAAACTGATGCGGAGCTTTTCTGGGACTAGCACCTTCCTTTATTAGATTAAGGGCTGTCTGAATTTGACTTGGATCATGTTTTGAATAAGTATAAGTACTTACGTGCTTTTGGGGCATCGCATTGCTTCAAACTCACAATCAACAGCAGGATCTGTGAAAACAAACATCTTTGTAAATTAATACTTTCTTTAAAAAATACATAATTCTTTGTAAGCAAGCAAAAAAAAACAACACACGTCAACAATATAAAGTGTGGGGTGGATAGAAAAAAATAAAATTAAGTTTGTATGATAAATAGGTTCATACTTACAAGCAAAGTTTTTGGAGATAACAAAAATGAGGAAAACATAACCGCCTACACAAATCACATCCAATAGACAAATAGGACTGCAAACATATCACAACAATATTTCCCTGTTAGTTTGTTTGGTGGTTAACCTGGAAATAACAAAATATCCCCACTTAATGACGTCGGTAGCATTTTTATAAGCAATTGAATATTTTTCATAGTTTTGTTGCTACTCGCCCCACTGTTTCTATTCACCCCATTTTACGGTATCTTTAAATAAGTTTGTAATTCCTTAATTTTACCGATATTATCTTCAAATACTGTATTATACTATATTATATATTTTGTAAGTAATCCCTCTAGGTTTGATTTTGTATTAATGTATTCTAATGTATTAACGTTACTTAAATCTATTCCCATTTGCCTTATCCTCTCTTTTTATGTATATCCACCAAATACAAATTTAATTGAGTGTTCATATTTTTGTATGTAACCATTAACCTTAACCATTACCTTAGCAAATCCAATTACCTTTCTTGTTTCTTACAAAAGCTCATTAATGTAATTGTACTTTGTATTAGTATATTCATAACAGAAACTGATGCACCCCTGTTAACCTCAAATGGACTTACCTGATCATTTATTGGTAGATTAATTATAAACTTGACCCTAAATTGAGTTTGGTTAGACTCAATTACATCGATTTCACAGACTGATTTACTTTCTTAATCCTGAAACAGACTGCCTTTGTATGGCCTTTAATTTTACAAAATGAGCAACAAACATTCG
This sequence comes from Vesta saturnalis, assembly GCA_036346205.1. NCBI lineage: Eukaryota > Metazoa > Arthropoda > Insecta > Coleoptera > Lampyridae > Vesta > Vesta saturnalis. The sequence continues at coordinate 5,947,722 of JARFJB010002231.1, read as the reverse complement.
TATTATTGTAATTCCGAGCATATTGCTTATTTGATCCACAATCATAACACATTATTTTAATTTCTTTGTTCGTACCACTTTGCACATATGCGCAAGCACCACTTACGGTTTAGTTTTTTTCATTTCCATATCTTGGCTTCGCCCCACTTCTTATGTGGTGTCCTGCATGGTTGCTCAGCCCTGTATGTAATTTCACACCATTTTTTGTAGACAAATCGATGTTTGCTGCTACCTCGGCTGCTTTTTCCAACGTTAGATCCTTACATTTTAGAAGTCGTAATAGTATCAGTAAGAACATAACAAAGTCCCCAAATTCTACTCAAAAAAGTACCTACTAAAAGATAAAAGTGTAGAAAGATATAAAGGTAATCAACAAAATTCAATTAAAACACTTACGGGGAAGATTAAACCTATGAACACATAGATATTGTAAAAATGAAAGAGGCTATTGAACAATCACATTATCACATCATTTTCCTTAAGTGTGTTACGTACTTTTTTCCACAAATTAATGTACTGTAAATGAAGAAGCGCGCGGAAAAATCCTTTCCACACTAAAAGCTTTTTGCGCACTTAGTTTACAACACGTCTGTTTTGAATGTATGATAAAAAATGTGTCATTCTGCAAATATGTTTCAGTGTGGTAGTTCTCTTTTGAAAAAAAAAAGAAATATAAACACCGGCTTCAATAATACAACCTTCATTTTTTTTCAGACCGTTTTGCCATCCCTCAATGAGCTTATTGCATCACACAACAAAATAAAGATTCTGAACCAAGATTTTTATGGTCTGCCTGTTTTATGTTGGGCTGATTTATCAAACAACCAGATAGTTGCTTTAGGAAGAGATTTAGTGCGCAACACTAGGTGTAAGGAACAGTACACATGGGGAACACTTAAAATTTTACTACAAAGTAACAAAATCAATTTTAAGTTTTTCACATAGGCTAATATTTATAAACATTACAGATAATCCAATTTTATGCGATGCAGCTTTACCTGAGATAGTAGCTGCAATGGAAATTAATCACACCAGAATAAGCGGCGTCTCACACTGTGCACCTCTCAGCGAGCAACCCACGACTGCAAAACCTAACGGTTATTTAGGATTTGTACCCGATAGTAATGGACAGGATATTAACAGTGTATTAAATGTAAATCCTACATATCAGCAGCCAATACCATATGCGCATAACCATCAGTCTCAAAATAAATTAACAAGCACTAATCAAGAACAAAAAGATGAGATAGTAACACCAAATGATAATAAGAATGTTGACCCAGTCTACAATTCCGATATCGCTAATACCGAAATACCACAAGATCCAGCAAGTTCAAATAATGTGAAACCTCTAGACACTTATGTTGATATTGAAACATCTAACAGTAAACAACACCATAGCAAAAAAATTGATCTGTTACTTGAAACGCAACTTAGTAATGAAAACACCCATTCTCAACAAACTGATTCAAAATCTACAAGTAGTGAAAATCAATCCATCGAGCAACCAGATCCAGTGTTACAACAAAAACAATTAGACATTCTTACATTGCAAATTGAACAATTAAGGCTAAAGGTAGAAGAACTAACTGTACAAAACAAAATATTGAGTCATACTATTAATCAATCAGTTGCTCCAATAACTGAAAATAATAAAACAGAGCATATACAATACGAAGAGGTTGCAATTCACACATTATCAAATGATGAACCTTACTTAGATAAGGTAAAAAAATTAACGTTTTGAACATTAAACATAATTTTATACATGTTAATTGTAATAATTGTCACAAGCAGGGGTATGACAATTTTTAAGTAAAATTTCCAACTAGTCACTTTTTTAAACACTTAAAACGTACAATATTAAAATATTTTTAAAAGCTCCAATAATTTATATATTTCTTAGTATTGTAAAGTACGAAAGATCGAATTGCAGCTGAGAGTATTTTATGCTTCTATGATTATGAAAACAGTATATTACTATTAATTAGTACAAACTTTATTATTCGCTTAAAGCTTGTTTTATTTAAAAAATTTTAAATTAGTTTATTCAAAGAGTGAGTTTATAAAGCTTCCTACTTTAGACATATCAGAATGATATGAAGTTGTCATTGCAAATGTAAAAATAGATATTTCCTTTGTAAGCTAACTCTTAATTGTTTACGTATGAAATATTTGCATAGCAGACATTGTGATATGGTATAAAGATTATATATATTAGACAATAATTGACTAATGTTGTATATAGTAACACTTCTGAATATTTTTGATAATTTTTGTAGTCACGTAGGGTAAATTTACTTCAAATATGTACAATGTATTTATTTGCAGTATCTAGTGCTAACATAGATTTTATGTGATACTTACTAGTGCCCACTTAACGTGTAAGATAACCTGTGGTAGCACATAATTTCTTTGTTATTGATATTTATCATGTTTGGTTTGTTGAATTATTATAAATATTTTATAACACATAATAGTGTTAAAAATATATTAGAATATGTACCTGGAAGAATCTAATAAAGCATTTACTGTATTCTATTTATTTTATTTTGGTGAAGATGGAGTGCACCTGCACATTTGAAATTTGGACTGAAAGATTATTTTATATATTTACAAATTGTGCCACTAGCAGAGCTGGGACGAATTACAGGTAAAAAGTAATCGATTACAGTAGTCGATTACATTTGCTATAATCAGTAATCGCAGGCGATAACTTTTTAAAAAGTAATTAGTAATCGGTAATCGATTACAATTTACGTGTAATTTGTAATCGTTTTTGAATTTGTAATCATGATTACCACACTCCAAAGAAAGCACGATTATTTTGTGCAATCGCGATTACTTTGTGTAAATCACGGTTACTTTGTATAAGCGTATTTTGAATTTTCTATTTATGTTGGATATTATAACATACTTGATATCAACCAATGAACTCAGAATGTTACGCATGCGTAGTACAAAAAAAATAAACTTTTAAACTAGGTAACTACACTTCTACGAAATAATGTAGGTACTTTTTAGTATTGCGCATACGTAACAACCCCGGAATGTATATGGAACAAACCACATATCACCACACGAGAGTATATCACATTATTCACATTTTCCAAAATTTAAATTTTGCTACTAATCTACCAACTGTGAAGCTTTCAGTGGACTGGTCTGTAATTCCTACTCAACCAAGTCACAATTTGGCCTCTTTTTCACATTATATGCACTACCTGCCAAACTTTTACTCCTACTATCGGAGATAAATTAGCTGTAAAATTGTATTTTAAAACTATACTATAATATAAATGATCAGATCAGACCATGACCATACAAGTGTATCTTCAAAAACTTAGCAATTGGTACGTAGTGCAGTGCTATTAGTGGATGTACAGATTACGGAACGAGACATGACAGGTGGGGGTGGGGGCTTATTTAGTTGCGCAAGTAGGGTTAGTGTTAGACAGAGAAAGTATTCGGAAAAAATAAATGCAAACAACGTTAAACACTGCTAGCAGCGTATGAATTTTTGAGTGGTCATGGCTCGTTCTGTGGTCTGTCTGTAATATGTTAAAGAGGCTAAATTTGTGACTAAATAATGTAATGACTTTCAAGAAGTTTGTGTAACATTCTAACATCACGCAGAAATAACACAGATTCACATATTCAATATGAACCAAGTTCATCAAAGTTGATTCTTAATCTCATTATATGCAGTCTGTTATTTTGTAGTATCAACACATGCTGTAGAAGGAACGATTAATTTAATTGCAGCTACGCTACAGAAACTTCTCATACACTTAAAATTGGTATGATACTTGAACTTGAAAATGGCAAATGAGACTTTGCCGAAACGTCGTTTTTGTACTGGCAGGAGTCAGAAACATCACCAGCAGACGCGAGACAACTCCCGGATAAACAACAGTGTTTCATACTACACACTCGCGGAAACCTAAAATCAACTATATATATATATATATATATATATATATATATATATATATATATATATATATAACACATACAGGGTCCGCCTTTGGGAGCTGATCCTATGAGTATCTGCTAAACCAAACTTACTATAATTTTGAAAATTTGGTGACAGGGTAATGATGTTAGGGCTAACTCATCTAAAATATTTTCACGTTCGTACCACTTCCGGTTATACCGGAAGTCGGTACTTAGTCGCTTATTTTAAATGGAATACCCAGTATATTAACACATTTTTGGATTCTATGTCGAATTTTAAGGTAAGTTTGTTAAATAAACTAGATACGAAATTTCAGTCGTTTTAAAAAAAACCATTTTTCTAAAAAAAATTACAGATACGGTCTTAGTAATAACTCGTTAATTGTTCTGTTCCTGTTAAACAATTTGAATAAAACTTTGAGGTGTTGTAGGCAAAGGTTTATTGCAACAGTCTGCAAAAAATGACATTTGTATTTTTCATAAAAATAAAATTATGAATGTCTAAACTTAACTATCAAAAAATGCAAGTTACTCAAAAAAATCAAATGGAAACCCCTATTTTTTATTACTCAGATCGATTTAACGTCAAAAATTAAGGTAAGTTTGTTTAAAACTTTATTTGCCTAAACGTAACAGTTTTATACTTATTATCAAAAAGTCCCAATTTTAAAATTTGTGATAAAAATGAGCTACATACTTAAATCTAGTATTCCTTGTTCGTGGTCACCATGGAAACCAAATAATTGAGAATTGAAATAAAGAAAATATTTAAAAAGTTACTGCAAAAATTATAAAAATTGATAATTTTGTGATTCAAAAGTCATTTTTTCAAATTCGATATACAACATAAGTGTAAAAATTTAATACTTTATGAGTAAATCGAAAAAAACTACTTTTTACTGCGGAGGTAATACATACTTATCAGCGCATCATTACACGATAAAGATGCTTATTTATTTTGTTTTTCTTTTGTAGTCAATAATTTAATAAAAGAAACATCGTGACACGAGATATATATATATATATATATATATATATATATATATATATATATATATATATATATATATATATATATAGTAATGTTTGTTTGGCTTAAATAATAATTTATTAATTTCAATATGTGTTATATGAGTATGATATTATATAATGGCGATTTATACTTTTGTGAGGAATAAAATAATTAATATTTATTTATTTAGTTTGGGAAATATTTTAATTTTATTAAATGTTGATAATTTATGATTATAATTGAAGTAATTATTTTACTCTTATTAATTATGTTTGTTATTCACCGAACTAGCTCAGAATCTCATATGGGGATAGAGTTCAGGGAATTTAGTTGAAGTTAAAATTTTTGAGTATAAGAAATATCCTTTATGTAATTGAATTGAAAGTATACAAATTGTTCTGAATGTAATTTGCTATCAAACGCATGCGTTGTAATGAACTTAAGTGAAATGATAAAGCTGCCAAAGATGTCAAATAAATAATTTAGAAAATTTAATGTTTAGAACCAAAATGAAATTTAGAAAAAGAAAATAAATTAATATCTTTACAGGTGTTTACACAAGTAAATATTTAAAATTCTTAACCAAGAACATATATGTAACAAATATAAATTGCAGGAAAATATCAATGAATATTCACAACAAGTAGGGTTGTTAAAATTTGTGACTCACATATACTGTCCTTCCTGTTGATTGATTGATGTCTTCGGATACTCCAGCTGGATGCAGGCAATGTCCACTCGGTTACGGTTGTTACCAATACCCAAAACTGCTATCTCGGTTCTCGGTTGTCGAAGACACCAACTTCCAAGCTTAAAGATGTTTTCTCCAAAAACGGCAAACTCCAACCACTTATTTATTACGGTAACTTTTTATTTAAATGATTTTACAGCTTAATGAGTGATATCGTTTAAAATATATGTTTAAATATCCAAGATTTTTGTTGATAACACTTTTATTTTAGCTACCGATAATAATTTTTATTTAAAAGGAATTGTCCGAAGAAATAAAACAAACTTTGACCAAATAAAAATGGGTTTTAATTTGGTAAACAGGAATTAATTTAAATTGGAAAACGCAAAAACAAATCTTCACAAAATCGTAACATCAATTAATCGAACAAAATTATTTTTTTAAAAACGACAGGTATCGGAGACCGAACTATTTATTTCTAACCGACGATATAAAAACAAGTGCTCTCGAAAATTCTTCGTAACGTAAAACTTCTTGACGAAAATAAATTAGGTTATGTACTCACAAATTTCACAACACTGTTTTAACCTTTTACACTTTTGAACAAATTCTAGAGAGAGTGATTTCCTGAGCGCTTGCTTTTATATGTTTCTGGTTGTTACAAAAAATTCATTTTTTTTACAGCCATATTGCAAAAGTAACTATGGATATGATTGGTGGATCAAAATTACAAATTGGACATAAATGGAATTTTGGCCGTAACTTTCTTATACATGATCGGAATTTAAAATTAAAAACGGAAATGAAAACTACGTAAAATTTTGAATAAAAAGACACCTAACAAGCTATAATTCCTAACACTAATAAACGAAGTAACCTAATTAAGCTTATAACTATTTACACTTACAATCTACACTAAAATTACTTGCAAAAATGGAATTCTGAAAACATTTTACACAAGAATACATATCTTTTGTGTTGGAAATATTTAATTTAAAGAAATTTAAAAGCTTTTGTAATTTTGTCTAAAATTCACCTCAGATTTAGCATAATTTTGCGGAGAAAAGCGCTGTATCCTTATAAAAACTTAGTCATATTAAGAAAGAACATCTATTATTTGCTTTAAGAGCAAAATCTATGTTTAATAATGTGGAAAAAGTACAAAATTATGTAAAAAAACTAAAATTTACAACGTAACCAAACTTAAATCTAAAAAATGAAATTAATTTATATTTAAAAATGTTTTTAACACTTAGAATGTTATGTTTAAGGTTTGTACTACTTGTCTTTATTATTCTCACTAATTATTTGCAATGCATAATGTTATATAATGTTGCATTGAAAAAGTCTCATCGTCTAACACTCTTTTTGAAATTTTTCACTATAAAATGTACGGCACTATAAATGTCTGTATACCAAATTGTTCTATATGTTGTTCTTATTGTGAATCTTGTAACATAATTTTTGTCACTAATTCGCTTCCAAAAATATGTGCGAAAAATGTCTATACTGTCCATATTATAACCCTTTTACTAAATTTTTGTATTTCCTGCATTCAAAAACTAAACATACATTATCCCTAACATAATCCTAACTATATAGTCCATGTTTAAACACCTGTAAAATGTCCACTTGCCAAATTACCTTTGTAAAATTGAATTTTATTGCAATAATTGCAATACTAAAATGACTACGAAAATGGTTATATTTAACATTCTTGACAATTTTGTTAGCAGCAAATTGCTTTTTATAATGAAACCAAACTAAGCAAATGATATTCAGACTAATTTATATCAAACAAATTTATTTATTTATTAACGATCAATTCATTCAATGCTCTCTCATGTTTATAACACCGTATAGTAATTTCGTCTGAGTGTTGTACATAATTGGCCCAAACTTTTTTAATACATTGTGATAGAAGCAAATCTTATTTACATATACAGGGTGTGATTTCAAAACTTCCCACCTCGGATTTGTTGAAATGTGAAGATTTTTTAAAAAATCGCCGAAATACTTAAAAATAATTATCAAGGAGGGCAACTATTTAACCAAAAATGGCTTCGCCCCTTTTTCCCCCACCCCCAGGAGTTACCCCATCCAAAAACTTAAACGTTAAGAGGTATCGAGTGATAGCACATTTGAAAGGTCCTTTTGATTCCTTCATTTTCGCGTTTATTTTTTTTAATCGGTCCATTCGTTTGTGAGAAAAACAAGAACATTTTTGTTTGTTCTATATGGAAGTTATCCCTGAAGTCCCAAATTCTTAATGTATTATTATGTTTACTAAAAAGAAAACAGCAAAAAATATTTGTTCAACAAACAAAAACACTTCAAGTAAGGGAAAAAGCATTTTTGATTTTTCAGATATGTCAACGAAATAATTTCTATGGAATCCATTGTTGGAGCAATTATTACTGTTTCTATGACAGTTTTCTTCTTAATAAAGATAATAAAACATTAAGACCTTGGCGCGTAAGGGATAACTTCCACAGACCAAAAAAGAAGAGTTCCTTACAACCCAGTCTAAAAAATTAGGTGACATTCAATTTATTTCAAAAAATCTTTATTTATCGTTGTAAATCCAATTCATTGCCTTCAAAGTAGTCCCCTCCGGACACAATGCACTTATGCCAACGTTTTTTTTTTCAATCCTCGAAGGATGGAAAATAGTCACCTTCCGGTATGGGCTTCAGAACGCGTAGCGATTCACGTTGAATGTTTTCAATCGACTCGAAACGGTGTCCCCGGCGTGGTTTTTTTAATTTATCGAATAGCCAGAGGTCACACAAATCAGGAGAATACGGTGGTTGTGGAAGGATATGGGCGGTCTTTCCACAAATCCGTCCTCTTTTTGCGAATAGCTTCACGAAAACGACGACACTAAAATAATATTCAAATAACATTCCTTGTTGACAGTTTCACCAGGCGCAAGGAACTCATAATGCACCACGATTATCGAAGAAAACAGTCGACATGACCTTGAGTTTCGATCGACTTTGGCGCTTTTTGGTCTTGCCTCACCTTTCGTACGATATTCACTTGATTGGTCGATTGTTTCCTGGCCGTATGCATAGATCCAAGTCTCACCTCCAGTTATGATTCGTTTCATTACGTCCTGATAGTCAGAAAGCATTGTTTCACAGATGCTAGCACGGCGCTCTTTTTCGAACAAATTGAGTGTTTTTTGGTACCAACGAGATTTGACGCATTTGAGGCGCAAAACATTATTTATAATGACATTGATCGAAGTTTTTGAGATATCTACCATATCAGCAAGTTAATAGACGATTATTGAGCACCAAATCCTTGATTTTATTCACGAGAACTTCATCGAAAGAAGTTGATGGTCCTCCTGGTCGCTCTTCGTCTTCGATACGTTCTCGGCCTTCTTGGAACTCTTTGTACCACTTGTAAACTTTTTTTTTCGACCTAGCCTTATCACCAAAAGCCTTCTGCACCATTCTCACCGAATCGGCAGCGGAAAATTCGTTCCGCAAACAAAATTTAATGCAAATCTTTTGCTCAACAAATAGACATTGTTAAAATCGCCGAATGCACTTTTTTGATGTGTACAACCGAGCGTAATTCAAACACTAATGAATATTTTGACGTGAGATTTCGCACAGATGTCAAGGACAGTTGTACCAACCTCAACACAAAACAATTTTACCGATAAATTTTGCGCGCGACGTTTAAATCCAAATGTCACCTTATTTTTTGAACACAGTATTACTTTTCTCGCAAACCAAGGGATCGATTTAAAAAAAATAAACGCCAAAATAAAGGAATCAAAATGATCTTTCAAATGAGATATCACTCGATACCTTTTACCATTTAAGGGGGCGAAAACTGTTTCAACATCTTTAACAATTTTAACAGGTATTACTACTGACAAAGATAGTTACGAAACGTTTAGATTGTATTACATTAATAAACAAATACACAATTAAAAACCCAAAAAAGATAAGTATTTTAATATCTTTTCAATATCCTGCTTAATCTATATATTTTACTAAAACCTGCAAAGTGTCCTCATGTTAAGTAATAAAAAAAACAACATTGTTATCACATACGGCAGTAGTTTGGCTTTTTTGGGCATACAGTTTAAGTTTTTCCAGGTATAAAAATAAACAGCTGAAGTGCCTTTAAAGCCAAATCAAAGATTAACCAAGCAAATGTGCACATTCATAACATTGTCAGTTCTCCACTGCAGCTTGCTAAAAACGGAGTACTTGGCTTTAGACTGTTCGTTTGCCGCCAACACGGTGCATCTTGCAGAACCACTGTAATGAGGGAACAACCCTTTGTACCAGGCGCACACTTTTAGGAACCTTAAAAAATTTAAAAAAAAGGTGAAGACAGGCTTATCAGTAATCAGTTCATTATACTTAGTATTGAACAGGAATTAGATAAATTGACGATATCGCAGAAATGAAAGCAAGGAAAAATTATAATTGCCTTTTTTTTAAATTGTGAGTTAACTGATAATATTAAACATCCAAAGCTATTTTTTGAAATCAGAAAAAAGTAAGCCATCGAATAAGTCCATACCCACGTATAGTTTCCATTTAAAAAAATGTATGTTTAGGTTGTAGCTCGAAAAATAATTACTACAAGAATTTTTTATTCCCATCTTCCCGTTTTGCGTAAAAACAGCTATCAAAAGTCTCTCTTATAACTTTTCGTATTTTGAATATTAAAAAGGTATAGCCGATTGAAAATTTAGACGATTTTTAGTTATTTTCAGATTATATATATATATATATATATATATATATATATATATATATTATATATATATATATATATATATATATATATATATATATATTATATATATATATATATATATATATATATATATATATATATATAGTAGTTTTAAATCGATGTATATAGATTTTGGGCAACATTCGGTCGAAACACTAACCAACACACATGAGCCACAAATTGTAGCTATTAGTCATCAAGCAAATCTACTACGGCCCACCGAAATTGGTTCATAAACATAGATTTTAGGCACAATCTACCAAACACTCATGGCACATACAGATTTAGGTCATCGAGGTAGTGTAGTTGGTCGCGACCCCAACGGAATTGGAGTACAAATATAGACTTTGGGCAACATTCGGTCCAAATGCTTACAAACGTTCATTCTACCCTATCCGCAACCCTAACGAAATTGGTGTATAAATAAAGATTTTTGACAACATTGGCGCCATATGCTGACAAACACTCATGCAGAACAAAACGTAGCTCCTCGTCATCGAACCAGCCATTTTTTCCAGTCTCCTGCAAATTTGGTATATAGTATAGATTTTGCGCAACATTCGGCCCAAGTACTTATCAACATTCATGGATTACACAATTAGCTCTCAACTAGGGAGTCTATTTTGAGGCGTCCCCAGCAAATTTGGTATATACATATGGATTTTGGGCAACTACCCTACCTTTCACTGCTGCCCTCTCCTAATTTTAGAAAGTTGTGCTTTACACAACTAAAGTTCAAAAGCTACCATATAGCGAAAACCCGAAGACGATCGGTGGGTTGAGTTACACTGTGCACGCACCACCACACAGTCTTGGGTTTAAATTGTTTTACTCGTTTTTTTCCACAAAATGCCTTCGTAGATAGTTAGGGTGAGAACAAAGAAAGGAATTTTTCTAAATGTTTTGGAAGCGACATAGTAGGAAAACAAAGTTAGACAGTCGTTTCCTAGCTGTGCACAAAAGTGGTCGTACCTCATAAACTTGGATTTAAATTTTTTATTCGTCTTTTTACAAAATGCTTTAGTACATAATACGCAGGAAGGAATTATTTTGTACTTCTGTTCAAGAAAAACAGTGTTGTTTTCTGACAAAATTGGACACGTAATTTAATTTTCTAACGAAGTACTTGAAGATAAAGTCGGGCCGGCGAGAGGTGCCTTATGACTCATCTTTTAGTAAAGCATGGTTTAAGATTTTAAAAACGTATGTCGTTATTGGTTCATATAGTTAATAATTTTGAATACTAACAAAACATCGTCAATGTTTCTAGGTTATTTTCAAATTTAAGCCGCGCTGTCAAATTTAAATAAAATTATTGTTCGAATATCTCGGGATCCTAATGGTCTTCAAAATCCCCATCCACTCGTATAAATAAAGTCGAATGCATGTAAAGTCCACCGAGTGTGGGTATTGTACAACTGTAAACGATTATCAAAACCGAGACCGGGCCAACAAAATTTCGTTTTGGATCTGTTTTACAAATTAATTATATCAATAATTTTCAATAAGAAACGAATTAGCTAGCAGTAGGCAGTGCCCGAATGAAGTGCGAAAAGTTTGGTTAATTGCGGAGGATCGTTTTTAGGCGATAGATCTCACTGCATCAAAAGAGTCAAGACTGTAATTTGGGTATCGAAGCCACTTATAAATAACTGATTTTGTGATAAATAAATACACTGTATTGGATGTTAAAAATGAGATTTATTATTAGTTAATAACATAACCGATTTTAAAAATTTCAATTTACAGTTTGTCAATAAATAAATAAATAAATAATATATATATATATATATATATATATATATATATATATATATATATACCCTGTCCAAGATAAGGATGCCCACTATGGGGATCTCGGAAACGGTAAGAGATGGAAGGTTGGTTAAATGGAACAAAAGTTACGCATTTGAGAGGATGTATTTATGGTCTTTGTAGAACTCGAATATCTCTTTTAGTTTTTGAGATATTTGAAAAAAATTGAATTTTCTGATTTTCGTTTTTATTTTTTTTTTTGACCTTATTTGAAAAGCTATCAAGAAAAGAAGAGCACATTTTCATTGCCACTTTTCTAGCTCTACTTAATTCTGTTATTCAATTTTTGATACAACGTTTCGTTTGTTAGCAACCATCATCAACTTTATTTTTTTAAATACACGAAAAAATTATTTTTGCTACATTTAAATTCTCTCCTTGATTCTGAATTCAACGATATATCACACTTTATATTTTTAATATGTTTCGGATGAGAAAATTCATATTCAATGTAAAATATCGAAAACGTACAGTTAAAACTAATACTAGAAACATTAGAAAACCGTAAAATTATTACAAAATTATGTTTTGTAATTTTAAATGATAGACAAATAAAAAATAAACTTATTTTAAAGGTTAATAAACTCACAAAAGATGTTCAAAAAGATTCCCGTTATTCTCTAAACATAAATAGCATCTTCTAACTGTAGCATCTAAAATATTCTTCAGCATTTGAGGAGTAATACTAGCAAACGATTCGAGAACTAATCTTTGTAAAATTTCTTCGTTTTCAATATCGTTTCCATAAATGTAATTTTTAATGTATCCCCAAAGAAAAAAATCCAAAGGTGTTATATCTGGAGAACGGGCTGGCCACAGTACATTTGCATGAGTGCCAATACATCTTTCGGGAAATCTAATTGACAGGTATTCTCTGAAAACTCTGGAATTATGTGCTGGTGCACCGTATTGCATAAACCAACAACCTTCAACTTCTTGAAAAGGCAAATCATTCAAAGCTATCTCTAATTCATTTTGGGGTAAAATTTGGTAACGTTCAGAATTTAAGGACTCGTGGTAAATGAAAGAACCTATAATTCGAGTACCGAATATAACAGCCCACATATTAAATCCAAAACGGTGTTGGTGTTTGGCCGTTTTGTACAGACGTGGATTTACTCTTGCCCAATAATGAGCATTTCTACGATTAAAAATTCCATTATTATTAACCATACTTTCATCGGACCATATTATTTTATTCGGAAAATATTCATTGTCTTGAGATTGACGTGTATACCATTCGAAAAATATTCTACGTCTTTCTGGTCGAAGTCCTTGGCAAATTCTAAATTTATATGGATGTACTTTCTCCTTCTTTAGAACATAATGAGCTATGGAATGGGCTATGCCAGTTGCCTTTTCAATTTTCCTAGTAGAAACCTCTGTATTTTCCGTTACAGCTAGTAAAACAGTATTGGCTTTTTCTTCATTGCAAGGTTTTCTGCGAGATTTTACAGGTTTTTGAACGCACCATATTCTTTTAGATTAACTGCTAATGTGCGAAAAGTTCTTTTGTGAGGTTGACGCCTTTCTGGATATTTGTTTAAATACATTATTTCGGCTTCAAAACAATTACGTTGACACAAAATGTAACACGTCAGTATATCGAATTTTTCATTATTTGAAAAATGTACTCCTACCATATTGTTTTTAGGTAAACACCAAATGTAATTAACTCAAAGACCACCAAACAAACGTAATACGGACAACAATCAATTATGACAGGTAGGTAAACAAAATGCAAAGCCAACTTATTTTTATCAAATGCATCAGTACGACGGAAGATGTATTTTAACTGTTTAATAATAGTATTTTCACTAAATACATACTTGTGAATTATTTTATTCGCAACAGGCATTAGAAAATGAGAAGACATTATTTTATAATAATTTTACAGTTTTCTAATGTTTCTAGTATTAGTTTTAACTGTACGTTTTCGTGTATTTAAAAAAATAAAGTTGATGATGGTTGCTAACAAACGGAACGTTGTATCAAAAATTGAATAACAGCATTAAGTAGAGCTAGAAAAGTGGCAATGAAAATGTGCTCTTCTTTTCTTCTTCAAATAAGGTCAGAAAAAAATAAAAACGAAAATCAGAAAATTCAATTTTTTTCAAATATCTCAAAAACTAAAAAAGATATTCGAGTTCTACAAAGACCATAAATACATCTTCTCAAATGCGTAACTTTTGTTCTATTTAACCGACCTTCGATCTCTTACCGTTTCCGAGATCCCCATAGTGGGCATCCTTATCTTGGACACAGTGTATATAAAACGAATGTAAACCTAAGTACAGCTACAGAGGTATATGTTAAATATAATAATTTTTTACTTAATTACTAGAGGTTTTACCATTTCCTCAGCTCTTTTTTGAACGTCCCACCATTGGCTGATTTTCGAACGCTTCCTCGACTAAAAGTCCACGTCTCATCCAAAAAGACAGGATTGTAACTAATTTCACAAGTTTTATTAGCCAAATATTTTCGCAAAAATGTTGCTCGAGCACCAGCAATATGAACCTGCTCCAGTAAACGCTTTCTTCCATCGTCAACATTGAATTCAAAACCAATTTTGTGTAATAATTGTTTCAAACTCGTTTTACTGAAGGTAAATATTTTATCTTCTTTAAGTTCAGTTTGGAGTAATATGTGAGCCTAAAATTAAACAGTGATTAACTCCATTTCAATAATAATTTCTGCATTATTTACCAGTTGCATGCATTGTGTAAATTTTTCGTTTCAAAACGTCTTTCACGTATTCGTCGACATCCTCTGACTTCGACTTCAAACGCAGCCTATGTTTTTGCGGTGAATCCGGCGCCGATTTCCCAGATTCTAAAGCGAGAGCCATTCTTGCCTTTGTCCGAGTTACGGTTTTCTCGGAAATGCCGCATGCGAGAACAGTTCGCTGCAACATAATATTACATAAATTTAAATTTAGATAGTGAAAATTATTAGCGTACCTGGATAATGGAAGTTAAAGGTAAACTTGGCCCCCCGTTATTGCATTCCATCTCGAAATAATGCAGTATATTCATTAACATTACTTGAGTTTGGATTTTCAAAGATTTACCTTTTAATGATATCATTATTTGCTGCAAAATAAATAAATGCATTCAATCAATTGGAAATACATTTTGCATTATAAACTTACCTCATAATAGTGAATATTAATAATAATAATAGTTTTGAAAAAAAACTGTTGTTTACAAATGCAATGAAAACTAATAAATTACGAAGCGAAAGATATATTATTATAACTACAAAACACGATGCGAACGAAACGAAATACGAAAAATAATTTGAGGTTAAATAGCCAAGAAGACATCTGACAGCAGCATGCGCTTTGACTTTAGAATCGACATACGATTTTAAGTCCTGCATTTAAAATATATAGCAGACGTATTTAATATAACCCGTCTTTCTTTATGTGGGAACTTCGCACTAAGATAAAGGAAAACAGATGCATTTCACAGTAATAACTATATCCCCATTCTCGAGTCGGCCATGAGACACCTCTCCCCGGCGCTACTATAATGTACAATTTTAGAGTAGGGTTTGTAGCTTATTCTGTAGCAAACTTAAAGCAGAAACCCGCAGTTTCACATCATAAGACGTTTATGAGTAGTTACAGGAGCGGACGGACCCTAAAAACACATACATGGTGCCAACATACAAAAGCTTGAATTAATCGTTGATTGTTTCCAACAAGATACTCTGTGCAATAGTAAAATACTTATCTTTTTTTGCGGTTTTTTAATGGTGTACTTTAAATTATACAATCTAAACGTTTCGATAACACTTACAGTTATCTTCGTCAGTAGTAATGTTTGTTAAAAATTGTTAAAGATGTTGTAAACAATTTTGTCAAATTTGAAAAATTAAAACATAAACATAAGCCTGCTATTAATATAACAGTTTGAGAAACGTATAAAGCCAACTATAAAATTTTAGTAAAGAATAACTAGGTCATAAAAATTAAATATTGTTAAACTGCCTCAAAGATGACAAACCAGAACACTCTCTACGGCGAAAGCTAACAATGAAATTTGTCAGCCAAAAAACACATTTAACAAAATTTAATCGAGTTATGTAAGTGTAAAGTTGTGAAAAACTTCAATTTGAAAATGATAGAAGCATTCACAAATCCAAACATTACATCAAATAAAATAACCCAATTAAATCTAACAAAGAGATATCTTTATCAATAATTGGAAGTGTTATTAACAATGAAAAGCACAATGCATAACGTTCTTTGTAATTTTTAATTTTAATTTAATTTCAACTACTTATGTCAAATTATAGTGCTGTGGTAATTTAACATATAATTGGTAAAGCATTTGCTTCAAGGTCTAGGAAAAACACAGCAAAAAACCTAGACATACCAAAAGTTAAAACTAAAATCAAAATTAGGACGTATCATTATGCTTTTTTTTTAATTATAAGATGCCAAAACCTATTTAAACGGAGATTTTCTTCTTGTCTATTAAAATTATTCGGGTGTTTATATATTTCAATAGCTTCACGTTGCAAACGAACATAATAATGAGTTTGTCTTGACAATATTTCCATATTGTCAAATTGAATGTCATGATTTAGATTATTTAGGGCATGGTCAGCCACAGCAGACCTCTCTGGTTGACCCAAGCTACAAAATCTCATATGTTCTTTGCGTCTTGTATCAAAGCTACGTTTTGTGGTTCCGGTGTATACTTTTCCGCATGAACAAGATAAGATAACTTATACACTCCGGAAGAGGACAAAGGATTTGACACATCTTTAGGTGATCTGAAATGTTCTTTAATTTTTCTTGTAGGTTTAACAATAGTCCTAATGCCATATTTAATTAGGATTTTTTCAATTCTATTTGTAACATTAGCTATAAAAGGAAGAAAAGCAGTACCAATATTAAGAACTGGTTTTTCTTTAAGGTTACGCCTAGAAGGTGTAATAACATTATTAATATCTGTAAGTGAATATCCATTATCTTGTAAGGATTTTCTTAAATATTTATATTCATCATTCAAAAATTCATGGTCACAAATTCGTTTATACGTTTCTCAAACTGTTATATTAATAGCAAGCTTATGTTTATGTTTTAATTTTTCAAATTTGACAAAATTGTTTACAACATCTTTAACAATTTTTAACAAACATTACTACTGATGAAGATAACTGTAAGTGTTATCGAAACGTTTAGATTGTATAATTTAAAGTACACCATTAAAAAACCCCAAAAAAGATAAGTATTTTATTATGAGTGTTAATGGTGAAAGTTTACATTTTCATATCTGTGTAATAGTGTTTTCCATAAACAGTGTATGTTCTGCCTGTAAGCTTGTACAAATTGATTTCTAAGATTATAACCACAAAAACCAGCTTATCGTAATAAAATTTGGTAATTAGCAAAAAAAAATAATTGACATCGTTAATTTTAATAAAATTTTTGACATTAATTAATAATTGTAGGCACAATTTGAACAAAATCTGCTACCTACTATTGAAACCTAAACAGATTATAGCAGGAAATAAAAATGGTTGAAATAATTCCTATGAATCATAGATATCTTACTTAATAACTAGATAAACAATCCTTCAAACCAGGTATGATCCGAATTGAAACTTCGCATGGGGTATTAGGAATTGCGCACTAGTGAATACTGTTCTGTAAACATAAGCCGCCATGTGCGCAAGAAGGCAAATAGTTGTAATTATATAATTATTTGTCACTTCACTTAAAAAATTGCAGATTTTCTTTTAATTTTTTGCTGCCATTTTGACAAAAATGCACTATACAGCTTCTCATATTTCACTTCCACTAATAGTAAACTTGAAAAGCGCGAAAAACCAAGGTTAGAGAAATGCATTTTGACAATTACAATTGATATCAAAAATTGAACTTTGCAATTCTAATGATACGACTGCACATGTTCCAATGTAAACTTATAAATTTTCGACCTTATTGAAATTTTCAATATGTCTCGTATTTTAAACGCGCAGCTCATATGCTCTGGCTATATAGTTAAGTAAAATATCTATGCTATAAATGCACACGAACAAAAAGGTTACTTAATATAAGATTGATCTACACCAGAACTGCCGCGGCGATCAATTTGTCCTCGTGCCTTCTTTAAAATGTTGTTTCTCCGTTGTGCTTGGAGTTACGGTGTTGAGGTATTATGACTTTTTCTTGATTTTTATGTACTTTTAGAGTATAAAAAAATATATTATGAAAATTAAGCCGTTTTGGTTTTAGACTTTTTTTGTAGTATATGTATAACTGCCGGAACCGCCATTTTGACCGTTCATGTATTCATAATCAGTTTCGAGGTTGTATAACAAACATAATTACAACGTTGAGATAAAACAATGTATTTTACTATTATTGTGGTAATTTTTAGGAGTTTACTGCAAGTCAGAACTTGTTTAGTCGTGTCCGAGATATGAAAAATGCAAGTTATAACTTGTTTGTATAGAGATCTACATATTCAAGTACTTTGAGATTTCAAATTAGTTCCAAATGAACGTTCTTGTGAGATACTTCTGTACTTATTATGGGGTTAATTTCATAGTAAAAAAAATGTGGTCGTCTCGGGTTTTACACAACAGGCTTTAGATTATCTTGGGGAGTTGGAAAACTTATCTGAATGCGAATCCAAAAAAGCAAATCACCACTCCGAAGATGGTGAAAGTGGTGAAGCTGTTTCTGTTGATGACAAAAGTAGTGAACAAAGTGAAGAATCTGATGCCAGCGTAATTAATGTCACTTCTAATCCTTGTACATCTAATGAAATTAGTGATGACATTGAACACCATCCAAAACGAAAAAATTACATGCATTTATTTGTGGGGAGTAAACAATCATCCAAATCTAATGATATATGTGTAGTTGTGGAATCAAGTGGACCTTATGTTGGCCGTATACTTCAAAGAAATGTTATGCGAAATACTCCTGAACCAACCTTATGCAAAAAGAAATGTGTTTGCTAACTCAGTGCTAAGTTCATTTCGATTGTTTATAGATAACACAACGCTAAAACACATTCAGAAATGTACTGAAATTGAAGCTAAACGACAGCTAAGAGAACAAACTGGTCATTGGCTCTTCAAGAACTTGACGCTTTTCTTGCAATATTGCTAGCTCGTGGTGCTTACGGCGCAAGAACATTACAGCCTGACAGTTTACTAGTAACTGTAAAGTTCCATGACCAAACATTACAGTAGACGAACAACTGTTTCCTACTAAAGCTACATGCAGATTTACACAATATATGGCGAATAAGCCTGATAAATTTGGTGTACTATTTTGGCTAGCTGTTGATACGAACCCCTTCCAGAATATGTTGTTTTAAAGTTAATGGAACCTTTCCTAAATATGGGTAGAAATGTTACTACCGACAACTATGCAGACAAAAAAGCACAACAATAGTAGGAACAATGAACTGAGCAAGAAGGGAATTACCAATTTGTATCAATAATAAAAGGGCAGATTTATATTCTACCACAGTAATGTAAAATGATAAAGCCCCTTGGCAATTTATCAGGGTAAAGTTAATTAAAATGTCATATTGCTAAAAGTACACTCCATCCAACTGTGGCTATAGATGATGGCAAAAAATAGAAACCTGAGAGTGTTGTATTACAATGAAACAAGTTTGGGGTAGATGTGTTGGAACAAATGGCTAGAAAATATTCTACGAAAGCTGGTTCACGTAGATGGTCAGTTCATGTGTTTTACAATGTTTTAGATCATGCCACAATCAACGCCTGGATAGTTTATAAGGAAACCGTAAAATAAAATAAACAGAAGAGACTTTATTTTCACCCTAGCTGAGGAACTAAGAGTATTTCGATTCGAAACAAGATTCTGGTGCAAGTACCACATCTGATACAACGAAACCTAAAAAACGTCATCAGTGCCAAATTAAAAAATGTTACAAAAATAAAACTGCTAACGTTTGTTCAATGTGTAACAAATATGTTTGTGGAAAATGCGGAAGTGTAACAAAGACCGTTATTTGTTTGAACTGTAGAGCGTAATACAGCATGTAAAACTGTACCGAATACTAAATGTATTCGAATCAATTTGATTTTTATTTAATTAAAATGATTATTTACCTAAAATGTGTTTTTTTATGTTTCTTTCTCAATTAAATGTAAAATATATAAAGAATACATCTCAAAATTACCTTTCTTGTCCAGAACTCAAAATGACTGGCCACGGCAGTTTTAGGTATTTACAATAGCCGGCGGTGCTAGTGTTAACGATAGTGCCGCTGGACGCTTTATGTCATCGATCAAGTTAAAGTTGAATATACTTATAGATGCGACACATAGATCACAATGCAACTCTTGGTCGATAGTTTAGTGTTCTGAAAAACAAAATTTTGAATTTGTAATCACCAAAGCAAAAGATACTATCAAAAATGTATTTTTCTAACTGAACATGGTATATTATGGTAGCAGATAAATGCTTATTCTGCGCTGAAAAAGTTCAGTTCCAGCGTTGTAACTTTACCATGTACAATATACTGATCATCGGTACTGCTGTACCGTAATTTAAAAAATATATTAGCGAGGCAACGGGAATGGATGATTTGAGTTACTTTAATGCTTTCATATTGAAGAAACAAATTTGCGCCGGTAAAGTATGCACTAGTGCAAACGTTAATCCATCAAGATTTCGAAACAAAGGTAGGTCGCTGCGTACTAGGGAAGTTTCATGAAGGTATTGAATGATATATGTACAGTATTTTTATTTTACTTTTTTTAACTACTATTAGTATACTTATCTTTTTATCTTCCAGCCTACATATACATATGTAAGTAAAGAAGGTTATGCAACCGACTTTTTTTCACTGTTGTTAAATCGACTTATCAACTCATTTTACAACGTTTGTCCAAATTTCGCCAAGATTGGCAGAGTGTGTGTGTGTGTATGCGCGTGCGTGAGTGAGAGGGTGGATTGGTGAGTGCGTGAGTAAGTGAGAGAATGAGTGAGTGAATGTGAGCGTGAGTGAGTGTAGTGGTGAGTGTGAGTGGGTGAGTGAGTGAATGTATGAGTGTGCGTATGGATGTATGTTTTTGATTTTTATCAAATATTTCTGAAACAGATGTATATTTCAAAGATATAAAAATACCAATATATAAGCCTAATCCTATAAATTAATTATGTTTTATACAATTTTTTGGTGCGACGCGTAATTTAGCGACAAAAAATTCCTAAGGTAGAATTAGTCGAATTTTTTTCAATATCTGAATAATTATTAATTTTATAAGAAAATGTGTAGACATATTATAGAAAATTTAATTGTATATAGCTTTTCTTTATAAAGTTTCTTGATATAAAGTGAAATCAGTGTAAAAATTAAATAAATATCATTGAAAATTGTATTATCGATATTTTTATAGAAGCGGACGGCTTTGGAATTTTTTGGAAGTTAGCATCTAGATATCTACTAACATCTATCTTACATGATGAGATGTCTATTTTCGTAATAAACATTATAAAAGCGGTTGCATGATTATCCTAAAGAAATTGTTGTTATAGTATATTACATAACGAGCTACGCAAGTGGTAGATATTACACAAGCGGGAAATTTTACACGAGGGCGCCAGCCCGAGTGTTCTGAGAATCCCGCGAGTGCAGTGGTTAGACACTTTCGTGCGAGCTTAGTGTACACTATTTTCCTACGACCATGAAAACGACAGTTTCCTTACTGGAAACAATTACAAAATATGCTTTAATCTAATATTTCAAGTTTTTTATTAAGAAATCATAATCGTGCCCTAACAAATACCTAGTGTAGTTAGTAATTATGATGAATTTAAAGACGATTACCTGAATATTTAAACTTGTCAAATCATAAAAGTCAAATAATTTGAAATCACTATGGTACTGCCATCATCTTGCTGATATCACTCCCTGTCAGGCCGATACAGGTAGTTGCTACGGTAACTTATAGAGAAGCAATGCGAAAGTAAAAGGCACACGTTTTTTACTTTCGCATTGGGTATAATGAGAAAGTGAAACGCACTAATGTGCGAAAGTATTATTTTGTGTACGGTTAATTGTGCGATATGACACACTTTCGTATATGGTCGTAGAAAAAATAGTGTTTTTTTTCAAGGCTCTGATTATTTCATTGTCACTACTTAACATTGCAAATTGAACTGGATTAATGGTAATTGTGTTATTTTAATTAATTACATGGAACAGTTAACGTGAACAAACGAAACAACACAAAACAACAAACCATTTCGAAGAATATAAAATACTTAGAAAAAGAATCAACAGTAAAATAGCTCAACTAAAGAAACAATACTAGGTTCAAAAGACATGGAATATGACCTCCATGGAGGACAAAAGAAAATATGGAACATGGTGAGGAACAGGAAAAACTAACCAATGAATATGTTCAACTAAATCCAACCGAGAGCCGACAATAGATCAGCCACTTTAAGGAGATTCACCTGACAATTAAGAATGTAAAAAATAGAAAATCACCGGGTACCAACTAAATCACGAATGAGATGTAAAGTACGGTGGCGTAATCCTTGTCACCGAGCTCAGTGTTTTATTCCAAAAAATTCTCTCAGCCTACTCAATAGCCCAGCCAAATTATTAATCAAAGTGCTATCACAAGGGATTGTTGTAGACAAGATAGGGACGTGCGAAAAATCCATCGAAGACGATAAACCGTTTTCAACAGAACGGAACAGAACTACTGCGAAGAAAACAAGAAGACGGAGCAATTATAAGTAGAACACCGACATCATCCCCTCCACTTTTTTACGTCACAAGACCCGCCCACTGGGACACCTTTCCCACCACTTTTTTACTCGACCACGTGGAAGGCGTATTTTTTGTCGGCCATTTTTTGTCAGCCATTTTTTGTCGACCATTTTTTTTATCGGCCATTTTTTTTGTTCGGCCATCTTGTTGATTATAGGTTTTTTGGCAGTATGCCCTTAGAGGTTAGGCAATTGTGCGCACACGCAGTGTTCTGATTAGAGACCTGACCTGCATTCTGATTGGTTATGGCGGGAGAATTCGAAATTGTTTTAATAAGGGGGCTCCTGCAAGACAGGTATAGGTCTTCGGAACTTGTGATAGGGTCTGCGCCCCCTTGTCGTGCCCCCTTGGTGTAATTGTATAGGGGGCCTCAACCTTATAAGACAAGTGTAGGAACTTGCTCTCGGGCCTTCGTCCCCTGTCGTGGCCCCCTGACTGGAAGTGGTATGGGGCCCTAACCTTATAAGACAAGTGTAGGATATAGCTCTCGGGCCTTCGCCCCCTAGCGTGGCCCCTGGTTGGAAATTTGAATGTTTGTGGTGTCATCTAGCAGTATATTTCTAGGACTAATTTGGGTTTGTTCGTGGCGCCATCTAGCGGTATATTTTAAAAGTTCATACAGGTCCTTGTAATTATTAAGGCCGAAAAATTTTAATTCTAAGAGCTCTCTACCACTAACTTATTTTAGGGACTTGCTCTCAGGCTTTCACTCCCTGCCAAAAGGCGGAAATTAATTAAACCAATCAAACCAATATCAAACAAAGCAGTCAAGAAGCTGATCTAACAATTCTTCATAATCTTAAGGTAACGATTATCCCACTGTATATAGCTAACTCCTATGAGTGACAGCTTACTTTGTAAATGAGGCTAACCGACACTCAGAGCTCTCCCTAAACGTGAGGGCACGGCGTGGGAAAACAGTCGATCATCCGCAAATCAAACTCAATCAAATCAACCTCAATCCATAAATCAATCAAATCATAACTTACATCCTACAAAAAACAGTCTCCATTTCTAAAATACTAGTTTGGTTTAACTTACACCTTACAAACATCAATCCTCATTTCAAACATACTGATTTGATTTTTAAGTTACAGCGTGCAAAAATCAACCTACACCTCTAAAATACCGATTTGTTTTAACTTACAGATAGCAAAAGACAGCTTTCAATCTTCAAAAAATACTGGTTTCGCTTAACTTACAGCCTGCAAAAATATGCTTTCAATCCTAAAATACGTATTTGCTTTAACGCGCAGATAGTTATTGTAATTTCCCATGTAGCTGACATAAAAGAGGTTAGCAAGATAAAAATAAAAAATACACCAATGGTGTTAAATATGCTATTATAGTTTGTCCAGAAACGAGGCGACATGTTTGGCAGATTCCAGTGGCGTTGGATTGTCTTATAATAAAAAATATAAAACTGAAGTAATATTGATTAGATATGTCAAATTAATTAATACTAATTAAAAGTTAGGTAGGAACGAGGATATTATTTATATGTAATATATGTCGTGGTTGATTAGGTAATTATTGATCGTTTGGATTGTCATTTGTTTCTCTGCAAAACCCATGTACACGCCTATGATCTTTACTTTAGAACTCAACAACAGGTATGTCCCATTGTTAAAGGATTAACAGCTATTGATAAATAACTTACATTGTAACGCTATAGTATGGAAGCGGAATATCCTAAAACTATGACAATGTAAACTTTCACCATTATCACACATAATAAAATACGTATCTTTTTTGGGTTGAAAAATTAAAACAAACATCAGTCTGCTATTAATATTGCAGTTTGAGAAACGTATAAAGCCAACTATAGAATTAAATTTTAGTAAAGAATAACTAGGTCATTACAAATGAAATATTGTTAAACTGTCTTAAAGATGACAAATCAGAACACTCTCTAACGGCGAAAGCTAACAATGAAAAATGTCAGCCAAAAAACACATTTAACAAAATTTAATCAAGTTATGACGTAAGTGTAAAGTTGTGAAAAACTTCAATTTCAATATGAGTGTATAAGTTATCTTGTTCATGTGGGAAAGTGTACATTGTAACCACAAAACGTAGCTTTGATACAAGACGTAAAGAACATATGAGATTTTGTAACCAGAGAAGTCTGCGGTGGCTGACCATGCCTTGAATAATCTAAATCATGACATTTAATTTGACAATATGGAAATATTGTCAAGAGAAACTCATTATTATGTTCGTTTACAATGAGAAGCTATTGAAATATATAAACATCCTAATAATTTTAATAGGCAAGAAGAAAATCTCCGTTTAAATAGGTTTTGGCATCTTATAATTTAAAAAAGGCATAATAATACGTCTTAATTTTGACTAGGTTTTTTGTTGTGTTTTTCCTAGACCTTGAAGCAAATGCTTTACTAATTATATGTTAAATTACCACAGCACTATATTTTAACATAATTAGTTGAAATTAAGATTTAAAAATTACAAAAAACGTTCTGCATTATGCTTTTCATTGTTAATAACACTTCCACTTATTGACAAAGATATTTCTTTGTTAGATTTAGCTGGATTATTTTATCTGATGTCATGTTTATATTTGTGAATGCTTCTATCATTTTGAAATTGAAGTTTTTCACAACTTTACACTTACACCATAACTTGATTAAACTTTGTTAAATGTGTTTTTGGTTGACATTTTTCATTGTTAGCTTTCGCCGTTAGAGTGTTCTGATTTGTCCTCTTTAAGACAGTTTAACAATAATTAATTTGTAATGACCTATAGTTATCCTTTACTAAAATTTAATCCTATAATTGGCTTTATACGTTTCTCAAACTGCAACATTAATAACAGGCTGCTGTTTATGTTTTAATTTTTCAACTTTGACAAAATTGTTTACATCTTTAACAATTTTAACAGATATTACTACTGACGAAATAACTGTAAGTGTTATCGAAACGTTTAAATTGTATAATTTAAAATACACCATTAAAAAACCCAAAAAAGATAAGTATTTTATTATCCTAAAATTAGTTTAAGAAATCTATTAAGTACTTACTACAAAATCGTGTACCGCTTATATGTAAAATAAATGAACTGTTTTAACTTATTACTTCGCTTTGTTTCTGGACAAACTATAATAAAGTTTTTGCCTGTGCAAGACCGACACTGACCTACGGCGCACAAACTAGATATGAAACAACAAAGACAAAACAAATCAAGCAAACCAGATAAACCAGCTTAAGACACAGAGTAAGAAACACAAAAACAGACAACAGACCAGCAAAAATCGTGATGAAAGAAAAACCAAACAGCAGGTGGCCACAGGGACGGACTCCCAACACAAGTAGAGGCAGCTGGATCTCCACTTCAAATCAGAAACGATAAAGCATTGAGTACATAACAGAACTGGGTTCTAACTGGAACAAGAAGAAGACATGAGACTATTTACCCCTGAACATATGGAAGGTATCGGAATAAAGTATCTTTTCACATTTCTTTATGTTTTAGAACATTTTTAGATCATGACGGTGTGTGTGTGTGTGTTTACCTGTGAAATGATTTGTTGCATGGTTCTAAGAAAATAGCGATTGGATCAACACGAAACATTAGAATTAAGTGTTTAATAATCTACTGGTCTGATTTTAAAGAGCAACCTTCACAGTAAGTTTTCTACTTTTTTTAAACTTATTAAAAATTATTTTAGATAAAATTGTGAAAGGAATAAAAGACCTAAAAAAATAGTTATTTATGTGTTTTACTTAGAGTAATAAATAGTGATTGAGATATTTAAAAAAATAATTTCAAGTAATAATCATTAATAACAAGGCACATTTCAAAGGAATATTATAAGTTACATACTAGACAAAAGCTTAACGTGAGGCAAGTATGTCTGAAAATGTATAAAATAAACTGTAAAAACACAGATATAAAAATGTATCTACCTATATCCATTTATTAGGTAAAAACTCTAATATTCTGGTTATAAATTTTTTGTGTAGTAGAATAACATGAATCTTGAGTAATGTCAGATAATATTATACTAAATAATGAATTTAATACAAAAGTGGTTTAGGTGCTGTAGTTATAATAAATTTTCCAAATGGTACATTCTATCCTTCCAAGGCATTTAATCTCTTGTAATTTGAATTACCTACTACAGAAAAATGTAAGTTTATGTAACCCCATATAACCACAAACTGTAACCTTCATGTACATACACATAAAAACTATAAGGTTGGATATTTAACAAAAGAAAGTCCATGTAATCCATAAGCAACAAAATGTTCACATTTTTTAATAAAACGTAAAACAAAAAGAGATAGTATCAAGCAGCTCTTTTTGTTAAATACTTATCCAAACAACATAGAGATGTTCCAGTTAGAATAAAAAGCATACCCAAGTATGTTTCTAAAAGTAATAAACAAAAATAAAATAAACAAGGGAAACAATCAGTGACTGTTCTCTTACTTGGGCCAGCAGATTGTTCACCTAAAACTTTTCCAGAAATAGCAGTAAAAATGAACGTTAGCGAATTTGCAACAGGTACAGTTAGAGACAAATCAACATTTTGCAAGGTGTAAAAATATAAAAGCGATCCAAGTTGATTTAAACCCATTGGTACTAGATACTAAAATGGTTAAATTAGCAATGGACAAGTTCAAAACTCATTCGAACCTTATAGTTAGTCACAAGGTATTTTAATTCTAATACAAATTGCATCACAACATTACTCGCTTTGATTTTAATTATATCTTTCGAACCACGTTTAATTAATGGATTAGTGCAACCCCATAATGCAGCTACAATTGACAAAGACACTAAAATAAGAGCATAGATGTTAGTGGTAATAATGACTTGATAGGTCATACCAATTTGATAAATCATAATTTTAAATGGTTAAATGCATAATTTTTTTGCAGAATGAATAGTTCGAGGTTAATATACTCATTAAATTACAAATAGTAAATTTTACAAAAATCATCTTAACCTATAAAAATTGAAGATAGATAACTTCGGTCGATCTCGTTGTTTGCGCAAACGCGAAATAATGGTTGCGTTCATCAAAAACCCGTCAACTACCTCGTACCAACATTCAACAATCCTACTAAACGCCAAATACGAAGACACCAAGCTGCGCGAAAAAAATCACGTGACCGTGTACTATTCAACCGGAAAATATTAGTTTTTTTAAGAAAAGTAAAAGTTACGTTTTGTACATTTTTTAGTTAATAACCTCTTAATTATGATGTTTATATTTTATAATTAGTACAATTTAAACAAAAAAAAACATTTATTTAATTGTGAAAAGTGAAATATAAGGTCATGTTACTTGTTTGTAAATTTACGGAAATGTTGTAATTCGCATTTTAATTATTAACCACAGTTCTAAGGGTAAATAATTCGTGTCTAAACAGTTTTATACTGCGATGGTTATAAATGTTGTATAAATAAATGTTTTATGGGGTTTGCGCAATGATGTTGTATTCATAAAAGCTTGAGCTATAGCAGTAGCATGTTATAAAGGTCAACACGATACGTATTAGTGTGTTAAAGATAAATAAGAAATTTTACATATAAATCAATATAATTAAGCAATTAAACACATAACAGATATTGATTACATGAATTACAATAATCCTAATGTATAATAATTGCTACAATGCATAAAAACTCTGCGAACTATAAAAAGGGTTATGGTACGAAGATGTTATGTTGGTAGATCATAGACTAAGTGTTTAAAAAGTGCTTAAGAAGTTAAAGTGCCTTAGAAACATATCTAAGAACATGAACAACACATGTGCAATGTGAAATTAACAATATAAATACAATAAAATATTCCACAATTACTCTACACTTATTTCTTCGTTATCATAATCTGA
Organism: Vesta saturnalis; assembly: GCA_036346205.1. Lineage (NCBI taxonomy): Eukaryota > Metazoa > Arthropoda > Insecta > Coleoptera > Lampyridae > Vesta > Vesta saturnalis. Next base: position 5,918,813 of record JARFJB010002231.1, on the reverse strand, counting down.
TATAAAATCAGATTCATACGACGAGTCTCCACTCCTACGTATAATCAATTCCTCACAAACGACATCCATAATATGCTCTTTATTAAAGTATTCCTCTTCAATTTCTTCAACATGACAGCACACTTCTTGCCAGTGGCTCTCCAAATCCATCGAACACTTTTCAACAGTTAGTTTTTCAACATCGGCTAATTTAAAAGTTATGTTGCCGATGCCACCCAAGCTTTTACAATGGCCTTTTTTTTTGCTATTGGATTTAGCTCCGGGTGGTATGGACGTAGTCGACATACAGAGTGACCATGTTTCGCAAATATAGCATTAATTGAATATTCCATGTAGCTCGGTTTATTACATTTTATTAAATCATACAGCTCCACTTTTGTTTGGGATTCATCATGTACGATCCCTCGTTCTTGTAACCAAGTTATCATTTCCATTTCTTTACTGCTAAAAGTTGGATGTTTAACTGCTAACGTGTTGTGATAACTTGCATTATCCATAACAATAATTGACTTTTCGAGCAAATTCGGTAATAACTGGTGCTCAATCCATCGTTTACAATTAATAAAGTTCATATCGTCGTGATAATCACCTGTTTTTGAGCCCGATTTAAAAACTAAGAGGGAATTATTGATAAATCCCATTTCACAACCAGCATGTACTATTATAGAACGTTGACCTTTACCGATTGGACATTTTAAACCTTCGTTGGAATCATCTACCCAGGAATGTGGCGTTGTATGCAATGCATGTATATGTTTCATCTGTATGCACAATGGATCGCCCTGCTCTTCGATACTTTGTTATTGCTCGTATATAAGCACAACGTAAAGATCGTATATCGTATCGTTCCATTAAACATTTACGATTGTCAACGGTTTTCGTCCATTTGTACATTGAAAATTTAAATTTGAACTTCGCGCCATGTTAGTAGCGTCAGTGTTTTGTTGAATGCTTCCATATTATTATTATGTTATGACAGCCGACGTGGAAGAGTATTATTTTAGTGTGTTACTTTATTATTCAATTTTATGTAAGCCATCCTTTAGAATAAATCATTTTACAACTTCAGAAGTGGGATTGGAACTTCAAAGATTAATTAAATATAAGAATATTTATGATGAATCGAGAGAATCGAGTAAACCACATTGTTGATGAAGGGCCCCCTTTACTTTCCCAAGCTATTCCTGCATCTCCGATGTCTGTGTCTGAGAGTAGTGCAAATCTACAAAATCTCAATGTAAGCAACAGTCAGTCATTAACGGTAGAGGAGATCATTGAAATAGCGATTACATCGATTCGAAAACAAAGTGATCACAATGTTAAACAAAGTGAAATTAATAGTTTAATTCCTAAATTCAGTGGACACGCGAACGAAGATGTATGTAGCTGGTTTAAGAGAATAGACGCAGTAAAAAGAAATTATAATCCACCTGAAAACGTGTTGTTGTTAGCCGCCATAAATAAATTAGAAGGATTCGCCAGGAAGTGGTTTGAATCGAAGCCTGAATACTTAGATCTTAATTTAAAACAATTACAAGATGCAATGGTTTGTGTATTTAATAGTCGTGAAGATAAATTAACTGCATTGAGGAAATTTGAAGCTCGTAAGTGGAAGAAGAATGAAAAATTTTTAGAGTATTACCACGACAAGTTAGTATTAGGTAATCGAGTGGGTTTAGAAGAAGACGATCTTTTAAAATATATAATTGATGGATTAGATAATTATATTATACAAACACAAGCAAAAATGTCGCGATTCAACAACCTCAGTGAATTTATGAAGGTGATGGTTGAAATTACAGATACAGAACGACAAATTGATGGTGCTGCCCAACCAAGCGGTTCAGTTTTCACAAAAAATAGGAACCCCAGTAGGATGTCTCAGGTAAGATGTTACAATTGCAATAATGTGGGACATACCATTATTAACTGTAAGAAGACTAGAAGAGAGAAAGGTTCTTGTTATGAATGTGGGTCCCAGGAGCATAAGGTAACAGATTGCCCTGCTAGGCAACATACACATCGAACAAGCCAGAAGATGCAACCTGAGTCAACAACTAACGTTATTGAAATGACAAGTTTACTTCCATATACAGCGTTAACAAGCTTTAGTGTTAAAGAGAGGTATAATTTTATTTCCAGTTTATCTTTAGTTGGTTTAATTGACACCGGAAGTCCGATTAGTCTTGTAAAAAGTAATTATGTTCCTGAAATTAATTTTAGTCATGAAATAATTGCTAATAGATATACTGGTGTTAATGGAACCAAGATTAACATTTTAGGTATATTTTATACAGATATTCTTGTTAATAATGTTACAGTTAAAATCAAATTTCATGTTGTGCCAGATGGGACAATGGCCTATCCCGTTATTTTAGGTAGAGACTTCACATCGAATCCGAATATAATTATAAAATTTGGTAAAACTGTTGAAATTATGGCAGCAGAAGTTAAAGGTGAAATAACTTCTAGTCTTATCAATAGTGAGATTCTTAATATTCAGTTTGATTATGAGTTTAAAAACGATATTAATCCTAACTTAAATATGAACCCTAAGTTAGCTTTAGATACACGTAAAGTTGTTTCTAATTTATTTATTAATTATGAATATACCTTAAGTCAAGTTACTATTAATCCAAGTTACAGCATGAAAATTGTTTTGAAGAATGAACAACCTATTTCATTTAGACCGCGACGTTTATCATTTGTTGAGAAAGAAAAATTAAAGATAATATTAGATGATTTAGAAAAAGAAGGTATCATTCGCCCAAGCAACTCCCCATATTGTAGCCCAATAGTATTAGTCAGAAAAAAGACTGGAGATATTAGATTATGTATTGATTATCGCGAATTAAATAAAATAACGGTGAAAGATAATTATCCTACACCATTAATTGAGGATCATTTAGATCAATTAAGGAATAAACGATTTTACACATGTTTAGATTTACGTAATGGTTTCCATCACATTTGTATGTCTCCAGAGTCTATTAAGTTCACATCATTTATAACCCCATTAGGCCAATATGAATACTTAAAGATGCCATTTGGTCTGACGAATGCACCACGTATTTTTCAGCGTTATATTCATGGACTTTATTCTGATTTAATTGAGATCATAAAATATTAATATACTTAGATGATATTTTAATTGACGGAAGATCTAGATGAACACTTAGTAATCTTGAAACAAGTATTTGCAATTGCTGCAGAAAATAAATTGAAATTTAGACTAGATAAATGTACTTTTGTATACTTTGAAACCACATATTTAGGTTATTTAATTAATGAGAAAGGCATAAGTCCAAATCCACAAAATGTGAAGGCACTTGTTGAGTACCCGATACCCCAAAATGTTAGAGATGTCCATAGTTTTATAGGACTTGCTAGCTATTTTCGTAAGTTTATACCGAACTTTTCCATAATCGCGAAACCATTATATAATTTATTACATAAGGGAACTAATTTTGTATTTGGTATCTCTGAAATGAAATGCTTTGAGTTATTAAAAGAAAAACTTATTTCTTCCCGTTATTATCGTGTACTCGCCCAAATTAGAAACTGAACTCCATTGCGATGCGAGTTCACTTGGCTTTGGAGCTGTCTTACTTCAGAAGCAAGACTCTGGCAAATTTCACCCAGTAATGTATTTTAGCCAGCGTACTACCGAATGTGAATCACGTTATCATAGTTTCGAACTTGAGTGTTTAGCCATCATTTATGCAATCAAAAGATATCATGTTTACTTATCGGGCATTCACTTCAAAGTCGTAACCGACTGCGATAGCTTCAGATTAACTTTAAGTAAAAAAGACGTTAACCCCCGCATTTCGCGATGGGCACTATTTTTAGAGAACTATAATTATGAAATTGTACATCGTAGTGGCACAAAAATGTTACATGCAGATGCACTTAGCAGATGCCATTATGTTTATTTAATAAATGAAAACACATTCGAACATAATCTAGCAATAGCCCAAAATCTTGACAAAGATATAGTTAAACTTAAATTAGACTTAGAAAACCGTGATGATAAACATTTTGAGTTAAGGAATGGGTTAGTTTATCGAAAAAGCAAAGGTAAAGTGTTATTTTATGTACCCCAACTAATGGAAAATCAGGTTATGCATAATTGTCATGACCAGTTAGGTCATATAGGAATAGATAAAACTCACGAGTATTTGAGTAGAGTGTATTGGTTTCCAAAAGCTAGAGAAAAGATTACTAATTATGTTAGGAATTGTTTGAAATGCATTTCATACTCCCCTAATCAAGGTAAGGTGGAGGGTGAATTACATAGTATTCCAAAAGGTGATGTACCCTTTAATACATTACACATTGACCATTATGGTCCTTTGCAAAAAACGTCCACCGGTAAGAAATATATATTTGAGGTTATAGATGGGTTTACGAAATTTATCAGGTTTTATCCTGTCAAATCTACTAAATCGACAGAAGTTATAAAATGCCTTGAAGAATACTTTAAATGTTACAGCAAGCCATTTCGTATAATCTCAGACAGAGGTTCTGCTTTTGTTGGACGCGAGTTTGAGAACTTTATGGTAAAATACAGCATTAAACATATCAAAATTGCGCGAATGTCCCCACAATCCAATGGGCAAATCGAAAGAAAAAATAGAGATTTAACTCCAATGTTGGCAAAATTAAATTCATTACAAGGTAGATGGGATAAATCTTTAAGTGATGTAGAATATGCTTTTAATAATACATATTGCCAATCGATAGGTAACAGTCCTTCAAAATTATTATTTGGTGTTAACCAACATGATCCTTATGACGATGTTAGATATTACTTAGAGCAACAAGGTGACCCTGATAACAATAAATTAGAGACGATCAGAAAGTTGGCCGCAGCTAAGAATTTCAAAACACAAAATGAAAATAAATTGCTTTATGATCAACGACATAAAACTCCTCATAAATATCAAACTGGAGATTATGTTATGATAAAAAATGTAGATGTCACTCCTAACATTAATAAAAAGTTACTGCCAAAATTTCGTGGCCCATATGAAGTAAAGAAAGTGTTACCTAATGATAGATACTTAATTGAAGACATTGATGGTTTCCAAATTACCCAAATCCCTTTTGAAAGTATATGTAGTCCTGACAACATGAAGTTATGGTTAACCATTTAGATTAGTTTGATGTCACTTAAATTGTTTTTCTTTCATTTTGTTAAATTATGGTTAAGGAATCTTGAATTTATGCTAAATTTAGTGTTACTTTATGGTGTATAGCACAGCAATATAATTAGGTGATCTTATGTATTTGTTTAGATTATTAGGTTTTAAGTTCATGCATTTAGTTATGTTATCTTGTGAATTTAGAAGTCATTGCTTACCCTTTATGTCAACGTTATGTATAGCAAGTTTATTGAGTATCGTATGTTTATGTCATTTATGTATTACTTCATTATGTATATGTGTTATTAATGTTTATGACAGAACGGGTCGTTCTGCTGTCAGAATGGCCGAACTGTACATTGAAAATTTAAATTTGAACTTCGCGCCATGTTAGTAGCGTCAGTGTTTTGTTGAATGCTTCCATATTATTATTATGTTATGACAGCCGACGTGGAAGAGTATTATTTTAGTGTGTTACTTTATTATTCAATTTTATGTAAGCCATCCTTTAGAATAAATCATTTTACACATTTAAAACCTATTTTATTTAATAATCTTCTTAAAGACGTTTCCTTCCCACAGAAACCAATGGATTCGTCATCTTTAATAATATTATAGACAGCATTGACGGTTGGTCGTCGTTTCTCTGTGACATGAAAATTGTGTACAATACGTCGAATGACTTGTTCCCCACAATTATCGACAGATGATCTTGGTGCGGTTTTCATTCTTTTATTAGAAGTCTTGAACGATTCTATTTCACCACGTTGAATTGCACTCTTTTCTAATAATTCTAACGACGGTACTTTTAGATACTCCAGTTGCTTTCACAACGATATCAAGAACGTTAACTGTAAAGAAATGTAATCGTGAAAAACTGACAGATGTTAATCGTACATACCTGATGACATACCTTCATTCATATTTTTATGAAACTGATAAACATTCCAAATAATTTCGCGGGCATCTTGCGATAAGACACGCCGCTTCTTTGCTGGAATGTTTGATGTACTCGCATCACCCATTATAAACAACGAACTAAATCAATATATTATATTAATACATATTACTGTGGATTACAAATACAACTTACTTGTAAATAAAAGGTGCTGAAACGGAAGGAGTTTTGAAAAAAACTGTTTACAATTGATAAAAACGTGCACGAAAAATGAGGTTAGAAAACAATAAACAACACTACATTTTGTGGACGGAACATAATATCTACTTCTCACTCATATTATTATTTCATTTCTTTTTAATGCAATATCCGGTTTCTGCGCAGGTGTCTTCGTATATGGCGTTTGCTTCTACCATATACGTAGATATCTATGGAAGTATAATACCTTAACCCCATGATACAATAAACAGAAGATAAGAATGTTAAGATCCTTGGCAGTCGCAAATCAGTCCGCCGTACGCATGTGGTCGCTTGGAGAGTAAATTCGAAATTAGCGCATTAGCGGACAGCAGTTATGGCATTTTAATCTACAAATTAATGACTACGTTTATCTCGAGAGCTCCATCGGATCGAGATTTGTCAATGTTCGTTTCAAGCGGTTACTACTGAAAGAGACGAACGATAAACGAAGATGGAAATCGTTTTTCACTACCTTCAAATTGGTTACATTTAACTATTTTATTTATCACCAACAACAGTAACAAACTATTGGTATTAACCTAAAGTATTCGTTTTCGTTAATTAATTTTATTTGCACCATTTTATACCCCCTTTTCTGTATTAATAAAGAAAAAGAGGAATATGTGGTCGAGTGAGGAAGTTCTTTTTATTACTCTGAACTTTACAATGCTTTTATTCTTGCTTTCCGCCTTTGACGCATTGAGGTAGGAAGGGAGGAGACGAGATAATACCACTTCATCCGATACAAAATCGTCCGTGGTAGGTGGGAGTAAATCTGCTATCAACATAATAGATACCAGGGTCAGGTCAAATTAAAATTAATAAAGTAACGGTGATAAATGAAAACAAAGTGTTTTTTAAATCATGGCGTACTGCCCTGTAACATCCTACGCAGAGCACAACAAGCCATCACTATAATTTATAAAATTCCAATAATATCACTTATATACTTTACACAACACAAACGACGTAAATCTGCTAAAAATATGGCCGACCGTTGGACGCTTTTCGAGATCGTATGTCGTCTCCTCTCCTTTCCTACCTCGATGCTTTGACGCCACTTCAGAAAAAGGACAATATTATTAAACATACTGCATGTTAACAAACGAAGTTGACGAAGGTAGCAGTAGTCGTTCTCTTTTTTAATTTCACGATTACACAAGCGCCAATAACCTCAAAATACAACGTAAATAATACGAATGTAGGCACAGATAAACACAACTGATTTGCTACTTGGATTCAATCGCGTTTATGTCATCAAAATATGGCACTTGCATCCACTCCAGTCAATTCAAGCCGGCAAAACTAGAGAATCATACAATTCATCCATACCATCCGATGGAGTTTCGATACAATGGAAGCCCCGAGATAAACGCAGTCACTGACTTAAATCATAAAAGTTAAAACTTTTTTTATTGAAAGTATTACATAAACACGACTGCGAAAGTACAATTTTATTAAATATATTTTTATTGCAAATAAAACTGCTTGAATAAACAAGGATAAAATAATACAAATTTATAGGGATCATTAAGGATAGAAAAGTTTTTAGAACACAAAGAAAAAAATATTTTAAAACTCAGATTTTTATTTTATAAGAACCTAATTTAAAAATGGAGATTTTTAAATCAAATAAGTATTAATTAAGAAACCATTGGGGACATGTTCGCTTAAATTTAATAAACAGTAAAATGTTTTTGGATTAAGTTGTATAGAGTTGACTAGGAGCATTTCCAAATAACTTAAAAAAGTTGGTTAATTAATTCGTCTGTGCGTTGCACGATGTTACAGGGTTTAGAAAGCTGGAAGTGGTGTCATCTTAAAGGAAATTCTTTGCTGATTCCAAATCTCTAGTGGATTTGTTACAGTTTTGAAGTTGGTTGAAATTATAATTCTATAAGAATTCGCACCTTTTGAACTTGCTTGTTTTTCTTATGTTTGTTAATATTATTACTGGTTGAAATGAATTACTTTTTTCAATGATACATATTATAGAAATTAAGATATTAACACTTTTAAATTTCTTTCATAACTTTCTTTGCCAAAATGTAAAGAATTACTCTCCAGCTGACGCGACCCAGCTCCGCCCCATCCTATCTTCTGTTTATTGTGTCATGGTATAAGAAGACCAGGAATGTTTATACGCATCTGTTCGTGACGTGATTTGGATAACCGGGCTCTTACCACTCAGTAAAGTAATGGGCGTATGTGTAGTCTTACCACTTAATAAAATTGTATGACTTTTATCTTTGAATATATGTATATTCAAAGAGATGGATATAATAAATATTTGTTCAACCTATGTAGTATGGAGACTTTTTTAACAGATGGGGGGCTATTTTACGAATTTTAAAGCTAATTGGATTCCACAAGTATAATCGCGTTCAACAAATGTTGATAACTAATATGTTTTACTTACCTTTAATATAAAATGAACCGGTTAACTCACTAAAGATTGGTCTTTTGAACTTAATATCTATAATAATTTTGATCACTTTGTAAAACTTTATACTCCATAACGCAGTAAAATATACACTTATAACGGATCAAATACGTTAAAGACTAGAACAGCGGATATTGCACAACAACAGAAATTAATTTGCTATTAATTAATCTACACAACAAAAGCAAGTAAAATAACATATTGTATAAATGTATTAGACGTTTAAACTTCTATTCTTGTGACGTTATTAAGATATCGTTATCAAGAAGGAACTATGACGTAACTTGTGTGATTTTATAGAAACCTTGTTCATTGTACCATGCCTTAACGGAGGTTAATTGACCAACGTTCATAAACAAAACAAGAACTAATATTGTTTGTATCGATTTATTTGTTTACCGTTGTTTTAATCAAATGTTCCAGAGTTATATATTTTTTTCCAATTTCTAAATAGAATAAGTAAATATCAAGAAATTTTCAAAAATCATTAATTTTGAACCTTCACGTATGTCTTTTTTGTATCTGTACCTAAAAGGAAGTATATTAATAAACCTATTTTATTTCATAATAGAAATACTCCTTGAAGTCTGCTGAATTTGAATATCTATATATAATTTTGATTTTGTAAAACTTTATACTCCATAGTGGAGGCTAAAATTAAAGTTCGTATACGAAACGTTGGCTAAATACGATATTGCACCCGTAATAATTTGCAGTCAGAACTCGCACTTGCTGTTTACAATTTAAAATGTTTAGAGGGTTCTTTCTCATTATTTCTTTTAAGATTGTGTTACAAGAAGGTTTATGAAGTAATTAGTGTGAATTTTAGTAAAAATACCATGTTCATTTACATTCGGAGGTTTTGACAATTTTCATACCAAATAAGGTTTAAATATTAAATATTCGTTAATTATTTTGCAATTTTTGTAATAAAAATCGAAATAAAACCGTAAAAGTTTTAGTTTTATTACTACAGCTCAACTTATAAGGGTTTCCGCCAACGTTTCGTATACGAGACATTTTGTCCTGACGCGAACACGCAATATATATATATATATATATATATATATATATATATATATATATATATATATATATATATATATATATATCAGAGTAACAAAAAGAACTCACTCTTCCTCTTTTTCTTTATTAATACAGAAAAGGGGGTATAAAATGGTGCAAATAAAATTAATTAACGAAAACGAATACTTAAGGTTAACACCAATAGTTTGTTACTGTTGTTGGTGATAAATAAAATAGCTAAATGTAACCAACTTGAAGGTAGTGAAAAACGTTTTCCATCTTCGTTTACCGTTACGTTCGTCTCTTTGCAGTAGTAACCGCTTGAAACGAAGATTGACTAATCTCGATCCAATGGAGCTCTCGAGATAAACGTAGTCATTAATTTGTAGATTAAAATGCCATAACTGTTGTCCGCTAATTTCGAATTTACTCTCCAAGCGACGTCATGCGTACGGCGGACTGATTTGCAACTGACAAGGATCTTATCATTCTTATCTTCTGTTTATTGTATCATGGGGTTAAGGTATTATACTACCATAGATATCTACGTATATGGTAGGATTGTTTAATGTTGGTACGAGGTAGTTGATGGATTTTTGATGAACGCAACTATTATTTCGCGTTTGCGCAAATAACGTGATCGACCGAAGTCATCTTCAAGTTAATAATCTTCAATTTTTATAGGTTAAGATGATTTTTTGTGAAATTTACTATTTGTAATTTAATGAGTATATTAACCTAGAACTATTCATTCTGCAAAAAAGTTATGCATTTAATGATTTAAAATTATGATTTATCAAATAGGTATGACCTATCAAGTCATTACTACCACTAACATCTATGCTCTTATTTTAGTGTCTTTGTCAATTGTAGCTGCATTATGGGGTTGCACTAATCCATTAATTAAACGTGGTTCGAAAGATATAATTAATATCAAAGCTAGTAATGTTGTGATGCAATTTGTATTAGAATTAAAATACCTTGTGAAAAACTATAAGGTTCGAATGTGTTTTGAACTTGTCCATTGCTAATTTAACCATTTTATTATCTAGTAGCAATGGGTTTAAATCAACTTGGATCGCTTTTATATTTTTACACCTTGCAAAATGTTGATTTGTCTCTGACTGTACCTGTTGCAAATTCGCTAACATTCATTTTTACTGCTATTTTTGGAAAAGTTTTAGGTGAACAATCAGCTGATCCAAGTAAGAGAACACTCACTGATTGTTTCCCTTGTTTATTTTATTTTTGTTTATTATTTTTAGAAACATACTTGGGTATGCTTTTTATTCTAACTGGAACATCTCTATGTTGTTTGGATAAGTATTTAACGAAAAGAGCTTCTTGATACTCTCTTTTTGTTTTACGTTTTATTAAAAAATGTGAACATTTTGTTGCTTATGGATTACATAGACTTTATTTTGTTAAATATCCAACCTTATGGTTTTTATGTGTATGTACATAAAGATTACAGTTTGTGGGCCTGACGCGAACACGCAATATATATATATATATATATATATATATATATATATATATATATTAACTGCAAAAAATGAGTTCTTATATGTTACTGAAGCTTTAAAAATTAACAATTTCAATGTTCGGCGTTTAATGGGTTAAAGAAAGTATACTGAGCATGTGTTCATTGCTGGGCCATGATGGTCTAAGGTTCATTACGCATCAATTTGATGAATCATTGCACAATGAAAGACAAGAAAACGGAGTCTTTTTCAGAATCCGTCTTGTTAGTATATTTTACCGAGCAAAATACAAACCATTAACATTATGGACAAACTACTCTATGCTTAGAAGTACAATTAACTTAAATCATGGTATTGATATTGAGAAGTACGCCAAATTAAGGGTCCTTTTAAAACGCAAATCTGGAGATTTTAGTGCTGAAAAAGTTAGTATTTCTTCTCCAGAGGATATAAATAAATTCATTTCTGAGGCATCTGACGAAAAATATCTCGCAACAAAGGTAACAAATCTAAAGTTGTTCAAATATATGATAAATAAAACATGTGTATTATTTTAGGTTTCAGTGATAACGGGGGTAATGGGTGCTAGCCGTGCTAATGAAATATACAATATTAAACTAGAAAATCTACAAGACCTGTGATCGGCTCTCTTGGTAAAGGTGCCCAACACCAAAACAAAAATTACCCGAAAATTTACAATCACTGATAAATTTACCAAAGTTGCAAAAAGTACATCAGCCTTCGTTCACATTCTGTCAAATGTAACATCTTCTTTCTAAACTATCAAACAGGCAAATGCACCTCACAAAGCATAGGTATTAACAACTTTACACAAATGGGGAAACAAATAGCAATATTTCTGCAATTACCCAACCCAGAAAAATACTCTAGTCACAGTTCTGCGACTATACTTGTAGGCGCAGGCGGCGATATAACTACAATGAAGAGACATGGTGGATGGAGTTCTACGGCAGTAGCAGATGACTTTATCAACAATAAAATGGACACAGCTGAAAAATCTCAAACTCGATACAACAAAATCCTTCTTGTCAAACATATGAACACAATGAGACCACATTATCTACAAATAACCAAAATATTAACGTAGATTTAAGTTCGATTCCTACGTTTAACTTAACAAACTGTGTAAAGATAAACATTAATATTAATGTTAAAAAATCATTTTTCTTACTAGTTAGAGAGAAATTTAATATTTTGTTTATAATTCAAAATTGTCATTTAAAAATAAAGATATGTAGTACTTAATTCTCCACCACTAACATGCACCTTTATATAACTTACGGTAGCTTTTAGAAACATTAGGAGATTGCGAGACTCGAGACTGCAAGTCGACCGCTAATTGATAAGATGCAGGATACAGGCGACTGATAGCTGCGCCTTTGTCGGTTGATAATGATAGCGGTTAGGATTTCTAGACATGAAGAGAATGAAACCTGATGTAATGCACTAAAACTAAACTACGCTTCAGATACAGATTTCCTTGTAATAGGTTTTTTATAACTGACACTTTCACTTTCCTTAAACTGGTTTAATAATCTCTCAAAAACGGCTGTGTTACGATGATTTCTTTCGAAACCTTTGAGCATAAACTCGAGAAACCAATAAATAATTTTGATGACATTTGCCAAGAATAAGGATTATATCAATACGCTGTTCTTTTGGATACATCTTCATTTTGACTAAGCAACGCCACAACAATATTAAAATAATAACGATCTAAACTTCCACAATTACCAAAAATAATACCAGTTCAGATGATGTTATTGAAGCGCTTTCTAAAGGAGGAAATTTTGCGATAACACCAAAAGTAATACCTTTTGAAGATATAATTTCCAATATCGAAAACTCCATTAAATTATTGCCTTTGGTGCTGCTAATGAAGTTAGGTATAACACCGTTAACAACTTATCCTTCCGTAAATGCTGTGCTTTATTTAATCTTAAACGTAATGAAAATATAATAATAATAAAATCAGATAAAGGTAGTGCAACTGTTATATTATAGAACGTTGGGACTACTTACATAAATTAATGACGTGCATCAAAAATCTCGTTGGTTAAGCTATACCTTCATAAATTATCCAACCACCCACCACGTCAAAAAATTTGAGTAATTAAATCTTTAGTAGATCAAACAAAACAAATTTGTGATCCAGAATTTTTGAAAGATGAATATAAATATTTAACAAAATCCTTACAAGATAATGGATATTCACTTACTCATATTAATGATGTTATTACACCTTCTACACATAACCTTAAAGAAAAACCAGTTCTTAATGTTGGTACTGCTTGTCTTCCTTTTATAGCCAATGTTACAGATAGAATTGAAAAATTCCTAATTATATATGGCATTAGGACTGTTTATAAACCTACAAGAAAAATTAAATAACATTTAAGGTCACCTAAAGATTTTTCAAACCCATTATCACCTTCCGGAGTGTATAAGTTATCTTGTTCGTATGGAAAAGTGTACATTGAAACCACAAAACGTAGCTTTGACAAAAGACGTAAAGAACATATGAGATTTTGTAGATTAGGTCAACCAGAGAAGTCTGCGGTAGACTTTGAAGTAAATGCTTTACCATTTATATGTTAAATTACCGCAACACTATAATTTAACATAAGTAGTTGAAATTAAAATTAAAATTAAAAATTACATAAAACGTTCTGTATTATGTTTTTCATTGTTAAACAGCTATTTCTTTGTTGGATTTAACTGGATTATTTTAATTGATGTCATGTTCATATTTGTCAATTTCAAATTGAAGTTTACATTAATATACAAATACACCATTAAAAGCCCAAAAAAAGACAAGTATTTTAATATGAATTATCTGCCATTTCTAAATAGCATAGGCAACTAGATACATTAGAACTTTTATTTTAAAAACTCCAAAACATGGCCTCTTCTGTAAAAACGCGAAGACTTATCCATAAAATACCCTAGTACCATTCGATAGGTAATTAAAAATTAGATTTCCCGACAAGGTAAAAATATGGCGTTCTATTTAAATTAATTAACTTATAGCCACTTAAAATTCTTATTTGATTAGTTTTAATTTTTGGACACCCTTCTCATACAGGGAATTGAATTCGGTGTTGGATAAATGCCGGTCATTAATTATTCTTGGAATTCCTTCGCATCTTGTGTGCGGATTAATAGTAATGTAGAGTTCAGGTTTTAATAGTTTTTTGACTGCTTCACGTGTACCGCTGAACCGATAACAAATAACTCGCTGTAAATAAAAAAGATGTTGTTCTTTTAAATTAATAAGTGTTATTCAGAACTTGTATATAATTAAAGTTAACACGTATCGTGGAAATATGAATATTAGTGTAACGCAGAACCGAGTGTAATATCAATCAAAACGCATTGAGAAACCAGTTGTGTCTTACTTTGAGTTTCGAGCGCAGTTTCAACTTCGATCTCATTGCTGAGGCCGCCGCAGAGGTCATCCTGTGGGGTTTCCACCAGGTGTCTGTATAACAAAGGGGCTGAACCAAGTTAAGGTAAACACTTCTGTGCACTTTTTTTTGCTGTAGTTGACAAATTTGAATAAATGTTTGTGTGTATTTTATTATTTTGGTGTATGTTCTAACGGAGGAATACGCTGTTTTTTGAGATTAACCTTTCATTAGTTTATCGTTTAAATTTTATTACAAGCGTACAAGCGTATTCATCCGTGTTATAATCCAAAATTACATGAGTGTTTTTATTTGTTACACTGACGAATCTGTATCGAAATTATATGTGTCGAATGCATTACAAGGAGAACGCAATTTATTTGTTATAAATATTTGTAATGCTGATATAGATAAATATTTGCAGAAGTTTAGTAAAGACCGACGTTGAAACTAGCTAGTATCGTCGCTTATTAAGTAAACTAAATGATTTAATTGAATACAATGATTTGATTAATGTAGCAATTGTGTCGATAATATTTTTTTATTAATAATACATATCATTAGGTTAATGTACTTATGGTGTTTTCTTTTAAATGTGAACCCATTTTTTATACGGCACATTCACGCACATTTTAAGTGTTTGCTTTTTATTAGACAGTCATTGAATTAACGTCAATATTTTTGTGTTTATTTGAAGTAAAGTAATTACGTACGAAAGATAACATTGATTTTTTTAATCATAACGTAACTTTTAAGGGTTGATGAGTTAATGCATTGTATTATTTTCTTGAATTTGAGCATGTTTTATAGCGGATTGATCTAAACTCAAGTGGTTGATAAAATTGCAGTTGAAGGTAAGTTTTAATGGACATACCGTAACGTAATTGTAAAGCGAATAGGTCGTTGACCGAACAGCTAGCTTATTGCCAGTAATATTTTGCGAGTAGTCGCAATTTTTTTGAAAGATTTTTATAGGAATTGTATACATTGTATACCTCATTGATTTGCCTGATTTTGCTAAACAAGTAAGCGAATTTGATTATTTGTTATGGCGAAACTGTGTATTTTCCCGAATTTAGGTACTACATTCCGATATCGACGTTTAGTAAATTTTAGGATTCTAAAAATTTTTGATCGTGTATGTTTGCTTTTGTTGTGACGTATTTTGCGTTTTAAATTGAATACCTAATTAATTACCGTTTTGATCAGTTATTTTTGGGTATTTGAGCCACCGATTTTAGCTCTAAGCTTATCGAAATATTTAATAAGTTTTCGTTTTATTATCGCAATCTTGCGGATTTCACATTAAGTTTAAGGTTTTATTCAAGTTTAGGTGAACTTTGCGTAAATATTCTTGGAGTACAATTCTGGTGGAGGTGAGGGTTTTATTTTGAGAGAATATTATGGTTCTCTGACTGTTATTCAGATCTAGTTCATGGCGATTTTCCGCTATAAATGTATTTAACGGGTGACAGTTCTCGCGATTTTGACGTTTCGGAGTTGTGGCGAGTGCCCTTTTACAGAATTAAGTAAGAACCCCGCCAACACCACTGAGTTATGCCGTGCGCATAAATTGCCTTTACGGGTTTGATGCTCTAATGAGTATTTGGTGTGTAACAGTAGATGAATGAATAAATATTGTTCCATACTACAAATTAAACAGCTTTATTTTGTTTGGTACAACAATCTGAATGAATTATAAGGCTTCTAAGTTAGATATTTATTTATAATTTATGTTCGCGTTTTAAGCAATTCTTTCGGGATTCTGTGTCTTGTGCAAAAAGTCTAATTTTTCTGTTGACACTTTGAGCAGGTCACTATTTTCGAGAAATAATTACTCCTATCATATTAATCATAGAAGACGTTTTAATGTGTTTTTGGGAGCTTTCACTAAAAAAATGTTGTTTGTAACACGTACCTAAAAAGATATTGCGACCTTATCTACTATTCCGGACTCAGATACGCCTCGTTCACAATGTAAACCGCACAAAAGGAGGCTGAAAAGTGTAAATAAATTAAAAAATAGTTAAACAAATTCACAAAAGACGCAAAACTCTCAAACGCTTAAATGTCAAACATTATGTACCCGAAAACAAGCAATAAAGAAGATTAAACTAAATATATAAATATCTTACAACCAAGTATACATTGTGCAGTAACAGTAATTTATTATTTGTTAGTTCACATTTAATTTAAACAGAATTCATCACTTAAGTACTCATCACCTGTATTATCGTCGACTTCCAGATTTATAATCAGTGGAGGAACATCCTCACGATCAAATACAACTTCGCTATCCCACCAGCGTTGCATTTCTTTCTCAGAATGTCGAACTGTCTTAGCCTATACTTTGGGTGTTATTTTTCCTAGTGACTCTTTCCACATAGCTAATGATTTTTCAGCAGAACTACCATCAGAACCAACATGGTCTCTGTAGTAATTTTTAGTTATAACCCAGATTTGTCCAATAGGGTTAAAAATGCAATAGTAAGGAGGAAGACGAAGTACACGATGCCCATATTAGCTACATGTACTGGTTGAGGTTTATGTCTAAAAAGAGAGAATTAATAATACAAAATATGAATTACATTTAAAAAGATTTACATCTGTACTAAACCTAACAACCGATTTTTTAAAAAGTCATATTATATTGTATATTATTTTTACCTCACCATTGCTGTACGTCAGCCTTCTTAGACGCTGTTATAGGTACTTTGTACATCAGAGTGCTGTAGTAACTGGCATTATCCATAATAAGGTATGTCTTAAAAGTTTTGGCACAAAATCTAATAGATGTAAAAAATACGCGAGAATGAAAAAATATTGGGTTGGCTTTGGAAACAAAAATTTTTGAGAGTTTTTCTTCACTTTGACACTTCACTTTTAGAAATCAGTTGTACTAAAATGGCCTACAAATTAGATCTTCGTAAAAGTATTTACAGTCTAGTTAAGCAAATGCCTAAGTGTGAAATAGTTCGCATATTCGAAAATCAAATATTTCCCGCAGAACTATTTATCCCACAATAGCGGATACTGAACAAGGTATTCCATGTATAAATCTCCCAAAAAGTGGAAGACCCAGATCTTTTACCTAAGTTAGGGGACACAGGTTAGTAAGAAGAGCAACAAATACAGTTGGAATGTCGGTCAGGAAATTAGCAAGGTAGTACAAAACTTCTAAGAATACAGTTTGGAGAATTCGTTAGGAATGGTCAAGAATATCGAAAAAGAAGAAAAGGCCCAAAATATACGCCAAACCAGTTGGAGCGGATGCCACGATATAGTCGGACATTCAGAAGGATACATTTTGCCAACAACAAAGTCATCGTTATTGATGATGAAAAATATTTCACTACAAGTAACTCAGAAATTAAGTGTAACGATGGCTTCTGTACTGATGACATAGAAAACAACCCAGAGAATGTTAAATATAAAGAAAAGACAACATTTGTAACAAAATTTTAGTCTGGGACGCGATTTCTATAAGACAGATATCGAGGATTTATGTGGGGCGTAGAAGAGACTATGCACAGGATAGCCAGCGCTATATTCAGAATTGTCTGGTCAAACTGAATTAACAAACATCATCCTGAAGAGGATATAATGTTTTGGCGGGGCAGCATCATGCCATTACGCCAGGGAAACTCAGAATTGGCTCAACGCTCATAATATACCATTCGTACTACGAAGCGACAATACCCCTAATCTGCCCCAGGTTCGCCCAATAGAAGAATTTTGGGCACTTTTGAGTAGAAAAGTGTATGATGGAGAATGACAAGCCGAAAATGAAGAACAGTTAGGACGGAGGATTTGCAGGAAAAATTCGAGAGATAGATGTTACAGCCGCCCAAGACCTTATATAGCATGTTGTTGAAAATTACGAACCACTTCATTTCATTTAAGCTCTCAATGTTAATTATACTTCTATTAATTATTTTTGATAGCTATAAGTTTAAATAAAATATATTTGTTTATAAAACTGAATATAATATTTCGTGTCAATACAATTGATATTGAAACCAATGCAGAATGTTGTCTTGGTTCATTTCTCCATGATAATCAGTATTCCTAGTTTTAGAAGAAAATAGTAATTCTGCACCATGGATGAATCTTGTAGCACAACCAGCATGAGGTATAATATACCTATAATGCAACGGGATCATTGTTATCATAGACCTTATGGGATTAAAATTTACCTTGCCTCACCAACTTTTGTCTTCTTTGCACTCCTAACATTAGAAACTTGCCACGAACGACCAGCAGTACCATCTTTAAAAATCCATGTCTCATCAAGAAAAATGAACTGATGCAAACCTTCATTTTTAAGTCGGTGTTAAAAATTGACACGCTTTATAGCGATGTTAGGTAACTACATTAATCCGCGTCGTGGATCATCCTTGTTATACTTGAAAACAATTTTTTTAGAACCTTCCAGAGAGATGTGATACAGCCATTAAAAATGTCATGTTCGCGTAGTGTGTAAGGTTACATGTTCCTCTGCAAATAATTACAATACATAATGTAAAACAACTGTATGGAGTTAATACTGTACTAACTCTTTTTGTACATCTCGTAAATAACATTTCGATGTCGTTTTTTTGGTGGGCTTCTAAGTACTTCACCTTTGTTGTATTTAGCTGCTATATTACTGACTGTTGAAAGACTCACATGTAAGGCAGCTGCAACCCTCTACAAACAAAAAAATAATTTTACGGGTTTCTAAAGTGCGTGACAACAAGCTGCTCATATTTCAGATTTAAGATAACTAAAAAGAGGAGTATTTTAATCATTATTACTTACGTCTCTAACGGCAACAACTGGCAAAGGGCGGCCTCCATTTTCACGTTCTTGTTCAAAGTAATGGATCAGAAAGCTTACCACTTCTTGACAACGGCTAGACGAAGGCTTGGACATCTTTAATTGTTTATTGTTTACAGTATGTGTTATTGTTAGAGTTGTAAAGGGACGCCGTCAGATATCCCAATTTTTTACTATTATTAATTAGTTTCCTAAATGCACAGGTGCAAGCAATTATAAAAATTCGTAGAAGTTTTAGTAAAAGTTAAACATATTTCATAACGTTGCAGAAAATTGCACAATAATTAATCATGCATTCTCCCTCCAGACGTAAATCCCACAAACGTTTAAAAGTTTGTATACGTCAGAGCATCTTCCGCCAATACTGGCCTACGGAATCTCACCTGCAAAGTTTCGTAACCACCCTCGCGAATTCTTTATAAAAACGCGGCACGCGTTGTTGAAAGAAGATAATAGAGAAGATGATGATGAATCGGTCAGTCGATCAATGAATCAGTCTAGAAACATCTCTCGCTACCAGAAGCTCGCTACCAGAAGAATCCGGATAGAAATGGTGTGCTCTATCGTCGCGTTCGCGCCGACTACTACCGTTTAAAACCACCCGCCTGTAACCGCCGTCCGAAGTAGAAATCGCGACTCCGCGACTTGATAGCATCACCGAAGTCAAAGGGTTAGAGTTGCAGAGATCTAACGTTGAACGTACGTAAGTGGAGATATCTACAGCCCTATACACCTGGTGATAGGGATATGCAGGGTTGTAAGCCCGACATACTCTTTCATTACTAGACACCTACACTGTGGAGTTTGGAGGGTAGTTGCCCGACATTCCATAGACCGCCGGAGATCCTCTTGTTTAGTTTAACGGGTGGTTGCCCAGATTGCTAACAAAGGAAACCCACCTATACAAATTTACAGTAACACTAACACTAAAAACACCTCGACAAACGTACCCACAACCGCAGAGTACTTGTAATTAAAACCTCGTCGGAAGATTAAGCCGAACACCTAGTTAACGCCGTTAATCCAGTAATATAGAAACATAACCGTAAAAACTAGACGTGTTCGTCAGTATTAAATTATCGCCTGCAATAAAACCGCCGCCGCCACCACCGAGAAACGTAAGTTACACCGTTTGCAATTAATAAGATTGTTAACTGTAAACCAGAAACTATCCGATAATATATTTCATGTTAAATAATTAAAATCATTATTGTTAGACGCGAAAGATTCAATTTAATAGAAAACGAAGGTTTTATATTTTAAAATCGGCCAACATAACAAAAGTATTTTTATTTAAATAAAAACCTGTGTACTAAAATAATTAATATAGGAAAAGAAACAAATAATCCGCAGCTACCGTATAGAAGCTACCTTCAAAACGAAAAGCTTTCATTTATTTAAAAGAGCAAAATTGAATTTAAACGTGAATGAGTTTATTTTCATAAGAAAAGCAGGTAGATTACTTTTATACATTTGAAAACCGACCGCTTTAAAATATCGATTATTTCTTTAAAGGCAGAGTATTGAACTCGGTGTTTTAACGCACACGTGTTTATAACAGGGTTATCTTGCTACCAACTTCTGTAGTTTATACAGGGATGCATTCAGGTAAAATTATTTATTTTATTACGGCAGTTAAACAGTATAAATTGAAACCAGTCAAAGGACGTAAATTAAAAGTCAAAACCCAACCCTTCTATTAATGTTATATTGCAGAAACTCCAGAGGACCACCTAACCCTCCGTCCCAGGACCAACCAGGAAGATCCTGCCCGACAAAAGGAGAAACCACCGGAAAATATATTTGTATTTATATCATAGTTAAGTAGTTTAAATTAACAGAATTAGTTTTATAACAGGAACAATAGGGAATAAATGTATATAAACCTTGTAATCTATTTGTTCAAAGTGTTGAGAGCCTGAATAACGAACCCCGATCCTTATTTTGCAAGTACAAAATCCGATGAGCTAAAAGGGCAAAGTGAAAATTATTCATTAGTAGTAATTCACTGGACAATATCGAGCATAATACAGAGTTAGTGCTGACAAGAACTTATTGAATTTGATGTGATATATAAAATTAATTGTTATTTAAACAAAAATTACACAAATCAATCGTTTGTAAACCTTTTATGATAAATCGCTCAACCTTGCAAACTGTTGCCAACACTTAAGAACTAAATTTTTCTGGTTGCACTGGGCTCTATATACAGACTTGTTTAGAAAATAAAAACCGTTATATTGGTTGCACTTTTTCACCAAGTATAACGTCATTTTAAACGTATCGTAAAAAGCCTATAATCATCTTAATAGTTTTCAAGGAAATTCAAGTAATACAAAACATTTTAATGGCGTAATAGTGTTTGGAGTAAAAGTTACTGTATAGTGCTCATCTGCATTTAATATAGCTCCTTAACGTTTGACAGTAAATATACGGGCTTGCACACATATATCACGTTTACTCATGATAACATAATAGATATACTATTATTATAACTAGGTATTAATTAATTAAATTTATCAAATTGAGAAATTCGAACGCTGATTACTTTTTAAGAAATACCTATGCAAAATATTTTAGCATTAAAATGTTTTATTTTGTTTTAGTTTTAGTGTTACTGAATTTTTATTCCAAGCACATTTTGTTTATGTAGGTAGGTTGCAAATATTTTTTAAAACTCAAACAAAATTGCTATACATGATATTAGTATAATTAATCCTTAATAATGTATCTACGACCTATCAGAACTTTTACATTACACTGCTTTTAAATTCTGCGCCCAACGTAGTAGCATCATTGTAGTTACGCCACTGTGAATATACTTTTTGATCTGATTATACATTTAAACTTTATTTTTAGATCCAACAGATGTTCGTAAATTCATAATAGTAGGTGCAATTTTTAAAGAGCCAATGTAATTTAACAGAAGTTTGGAATACGAAATAGGTAATATTGACCTTTGGGAGAGCGGGTCCATATCATAAAATATTTGAAATATTCCATACAGTTAGAAAATGATTACTACTATTGTTTGTGGAGCAATCTTTTGCTACATTGTATTTTATTTAATTATGGTTTGTTGGGTTGATTGTGATGTGGAATTATTCTTTTTAGAAAAATTTGGAAAACCGATTGGTAAGTACCTATAGATGTTTATTTGCATTTTAAAGTTATCATATAGGTTATCCGGGGTCCGCAAATGTTATTTGTATGGGCAATTTGCGGATCATAATTTTTACTGTTCGTGGTCTGCAAATCACTCGTGTGCCTATCACTTCAGATAACCTCAATCTGTGTAAAAAAATGAAAATAAATCTACGGTAATCCAGGATCCTCCCTAGGTTACCGTAGGTTTTAATTTTCCTTTTTATGTCTTTATTGCCCACACAAACCACATTTGCAGACGCGTAGTAAATAACATTGCGGGTACGCAATTTGCGGACCCCGTGACTTCCTTAAAATATAGTTTATCAAATACTATGAACATTTAACTTTATAGTGATAAGATTAAACTGCAGTGTAAATAATACTATAACATGCGGTGGTACAAAAATATCATTTTATCAACTGATAAAATTAGTAATTAATTATGAGAAAATTGCAGATAAGACCAAATGCCTACTCTTCAATAAAATAAAACGTAAAATTTTATGGCATATACCCATTTGGTTTTGTGTACAACTTTTTTTACTACATGTAGGCTACCTAAGTATAACAATAATTAACTAAATTATGGTTGAAATATACCTAAGCTTCAATTATACAGTTATACAGGGCCGTTCATAAAGTATCTGCCGCCCGTGTGCGAAATAAATTTTCCCGCCCCCTAAGTTTCGATTAACCATAATTTCTTTGAAGTAATTTTACCTTAAATAAACACAGGAAACGTGAAAAATTATGTTTATACTTATTAATGGATACATGCTAAAGTTAACATTACCATGGGTGGGTGGGTGTCGGGGTGTGGGTTGGTGGGTGCGTGCGTGCAAGCGAACGTGCGTGCGTGCAAGCAAGCGTGCGCGCGTGTGTGCGTGCGCGCGTGCGTGTGTGTGGGTGCTTGTTTGCAGTGTGGGCGTGTGTGCATGTTGGCGTGTGCGTGTGTGCGGGGGTATGCGTGTATTGGTGTATGTTAGTACCCACAATAACTCCAGAACGAAAACGCCTACGTACTTAAAATTTTGTATTTAAGCTTTTCATTTGGCTTAGAACTGATTAGATTTTGGGAGAAATCCAGCGGCGGAGAGGGGCTGTTTAAACAGCTGCATATTTCAAATATATAAAAATACCTAGATATAAACCTTAAACATACCGATTAATTATGTTGTATGCAATGTTTTGATATGACGCGTAATTTAGCGGCAAAAAAATCTAAGGCAGAATTTTAGTCTTACTTCAATTTTTTTCATTATCTAAATAACGATTAATTTTATAAGAAAAAGTGTAGACGTATTGTTAGAGAAAATTTAATTTTGCATAACTTTTCTTTATAAAGTTTTTTAATATAACGCAGGGCAAGTCAAAAAATTAATTAAATATGAATGAAAATGGTTATACTGAATTCTTGATATCTTATAGAAGCATGCGGCCTTGGTTAATATGTATATATTAATATCTATCTAACATGAAGTTTTAAACGTCATTCTGACAGATTATTTTTTGTTTTACAATAGTAGTATAGCTACCGCACTTCTGGATCACTTTTCTACTATACTTTTCTAGAGTGTTTTTGCTCAAGGTCAACTCACGTACACGTCCAAGTACATGGTTTATCAAGGTCATCATCTTCGAGGCCACCTCGGTCATGTAGCCCTGCCTCTTCAAGGTCACCTCAGGCCACGCGGTAGGAAAGGTACCCCCTGCTAAGTCAAGACCACATTGTAGGTGTGTAACTCTCTTCAAGGCCACGTGGTAGGTAACCCCGCCTCATCCAAGTCCCCGCTTCAAGGTCATTATAGTCCTGAAGGTCATTGCCCTCAAGCAAGTCTATGCATGTTTCGAGGCCGCGCCCTATTCTGAGAAACAAAGGTTTAAAGTCTATGCTTTCAAGGTCAGAGAAAAAAGACGATCTATTGTTTTGGCTGAGTCATTCTAGGAAATCAAGAACAAAGGCGATGCATTGTACAAAGTCTATGCTTTCAAGGTCACATGAATGAACAAAGACTATCTATTGTTCCATTATTCTAAAAATAGATTGTTATCTCAATTCTAGGAAATCAAAAAGACGATGCATTGTTCAAAGTCTATGCATACAATTTTCAAGGTAAAAGAACAAAAGCGATTCATTCTTCTGGTCGAGTTATAAAAATAAATTGTTATCTCAATTCTAGGAAATCAAGAATGAAGGCGATGTATTATCAACGTTTCAAAGTCTATGCTTACAATTTTCAAGGTAAAAGAATAAAAGCGATTCATTCTTCTGGTCGAGTTATAAAATAAATTGTTATCTCAATTCTAGGAAATCAAGAATGAAGGCGATGTATATCAACGCTTCAAAGTCTATGCTTACAATTTTCAAGGTAAAAGAATAAAAGCGATTCATTCTTCTGGTCGAGTTATAAAAATAAATTGTTATCTCAATTCTAGGAAATCAAGAATGAAGGCGATGTATTATCAACGCTTCAAAGTCTATGCTTACAATTTTCAAGGTAAAAGAACATTCTTCTGGTCGAGTTATAAAAATAAATTGTTATCTCAATTCTGAGAAATAAGTCTGTGCTATAATTTTCAAGGTAAATGAATAAAGACGATTCATTGTTCTGGTTGATTTATAAAAATAGATTGTTATCTAAATACATCTTTTCAAGAACAAAGGCAATCCATTGTCAGCGCTTTAAAGTTTATGCTTATAAGGTCACACCTCTGCAAAGACGATCCATTCATCTCAATTCTAGGAAATCAAGAGCCCTGAGGTGCATGTTTCAAAGCCACGCCTCTAAACAGGTGGCCGTTCCCTAAACAGGTAGCCGTTTCCTAAAACAGGTAGCCGTTTCCTGTAAACAGGTAGCCGTTTCCTTAAACAGGGGTCCGTTTCCCAAAACAGGTAGCTGTTTCGCAACCGTTTCATAGACCACTCTCAATTCTGAGAAATCAAAAGGGGCCTCATTGTTCAAAGTCTATGCTTACAAGGTCACATGAAAGAACAAGAGGATCTATTGTTATGGATGAGTCATAGCTTCTAAAATTCTGGGAAATCATGAATAATGTATTGTTCAAAGTCTGTGCTTACAATTTTCAAGGTAAATGAACAAAGATGATCTATTGTTATGGATGAGTTATAAAAATAGATTGTTATCTAAATACATCTCTTTCAAGAACAAAGGCAATCCATTGTCAACGCTTCAAAGTCTATGTTTACAAGGCCACATGAGAGAACAAAGACGATCTATTGTTTTGTAGGTTATCGTACACATCAGCTGTATCCTCAAAGTCATTGCCCTCGGTCTCAAGCAAGTCTATGCATGTTTCAAAGCCACGCCCCCAAAACAGGTGGACGTTTCCTAAAACAGGTAGCCGTTTCCTAAAAACAGGTAGCCGTTTCCTAAAAACAGGTAGCCGTTTCCTAAAACAGGGGGTCCGTTTCCCAAAACAGGTAGCTGTTTCGCAACCGTTTCCCCATGTTCAGGTCGAAAATAGATTCCGCATCTCAATTCAGGAAATCAAAAGGGGCCCATTGTTCAAAGTCTATGCTTACAATTTTCAAGGTTAAAGAACAAAGACATTCCATTGTACAGGTTGAGTTATAAAAATAGATTGTTATCTCAATTCTAGGAAATCAATAACAAAGGCGATGCATTGTTCAAAGTCTATGCTTACAATTTTCAAGGCCACATGAAAGAACAAAGACTATCTATTGTTCTAGTTGATTTATAAAAATAGATTGTTATCTAAATACATCTCTTTCAAGAATAAAGGTGAACCATTGTCAACGATTTAAAGTTTATGCTTATAAGGTCACACCTCTGATAACAAAGACGATTCATTGTTCAGTTAGAAATAGATTGTTATCTCAATTCTAGGAAATCAATAACAAAGACGATGCATTGTCAACGCTTCAAAGTCTATGTTTACAAGGCCACATGAGAGAACAAAGACGATTCATTGTTTTGGTTGAGTCATTCTCAAATTCTAGGAAATCAAGAATAAAGGGGGCCCATTGTACAAAGTCTATGCTTACAATTTGCAAGGTAAAAGAACAAAGACGATTCATTGTTTTGGCTCTGTCGTAGCTTCTAAAATTCCGAGAACAAAGACGATGCATTGTTCAGACTGATTAGGTCATCTAACAAGTAAAATATTTTTATAAGACTACCACAATATATAGATTTAAGTATTATGGGATATAGTCACTTTTGTAATACCTCTGCTGGAGCATATCTATTTACTATTTGTTTTTCACATTCAATTTCCTTCAACTGATTCTCGTTTAATGCGGACCACATCATCTTTCCTAATAGGTCATTATATTGTATACTAGCCATACATTCAGCTTCCTTAAAAGTCTTCATATCAGGATCTACTTTGAGACATTGTTCGAGACTTATTACAAACCTACAACCCTGAGGTGCATGTCAAGGTAAGCAATGTCACGCCTCCCCAGTGCCCTCAAGTGGTCTAAACAGGTAGACGTTTCCTAAAACAGGGGGTCCGTTTCCCAAAACAGAGGGTCCGTTTCACAAAACAGGGGGCCCGTTTTCCAAAACAGACGGCTGTTTCTCAACACAGGTAACCGTTTCCCCAAGGTTACACGAGAGAACATAAGCGTCTGATTCCTAAAAATAGATTGTTATCCAGCTACCACCCCACCTCAATTCTAGGAAATCAAGAACAAAGGGGGGTCCATTGTTCAAAGTCTATGCAAGTGATTCATTGTTCTGGTCGAGTTATAAAAATAGATTGTTATCTAAATACCCTTCGATTCTAAGAAATCAAGAACAAAGGCGATCCATTGTTCAAAGTCTATGTTTATAATTTTCAAGGTCACATGAGAGAACAAAGACGATCCATTATTCCGTTATTCTAAAAAATAGATTGTTATCTAAATACATCTCAATTCTGGGAAATCAAGAAACGCTTCAAAGTCTATGCTTATAAGGCCACACCTCTGATAACAAAGGCGATTCATTGTTTTGGCTGAGTCATAGCTTCTGAAATTCTGAGAACACAGACGATGCATTGTTCAGACTGATTAGGTCATCTAACAAGTAAAATATTTTTTATAAAACTTATAGTTTATTAACCACAATATTCATCTATATACAGATAAAAGATCGATTTAAGTAAATATACATATTATGGCAAATTTGATGTACTTAACATTTTGTAATACCTTTGCTGGATCATATCTATTTTATTTATTATTTGTTTTCACATTCAATTTCCTTCAACTGATTCTCGTTTAATGTGGTCCACAAGACATCATCATCTTTCCTAATAGGAATTTTCATCGCTTCATTATAATGTTTACTAGCCATACATTCAGCTTTCCTTAAAGCCTTCATATCAGGATCTGTGATCCTTTTACTTTGAGACATTATCCGTGACTCATTACAAACCTACATCTCTTAAACTTATATGCAAAAACACAAATTAAAATCTTTTAAATATACAGTTACGTAAATTTCAAAGTTAATTCCGAGAATTCCCCCCAAGGGCACACCTCTGAGAAAATAACAAAGACGATTCATTGTTCCGACCGAGTTATAAAAATACACCTCAATTCTGAGAAATCAATTTTTAAAGAACAAAAGACGATTCATTGTTTAAGCCGACGCTTCAATGTCTATACTCACAAAATTTCAATGTAAAAGAACAAAGGCGATCCATTGTTCTGGTCGAGTTATAATTTCTAAAAATAGACAAGGTCACGCCATATTACAATTCAGAGAAATAATTTTCAAGGTCCCAATCCTGTCCGATCCTGTCCATATTTTAACCCGAATGCAACTGGTACATCTATATAAGGAGGAGATAATTTTACTAAACCTAAAGTGCTGTGAAGAGCAATTAGATATTAGTTAAAGTTATAAGTAGATGTCTGACACTTGCGTAGAAGGGAAACTTATGCGTCTTGTTTTAACTACACATGCGTTCTTGTGCATTTTAAATTCTGAAATTGTGTTTGAAAATTGTGCATATGTTTGGTCCTACAGAGACAATGATTGCAATAGTTGATGTACAGGGATTCAAAACGCAAAACATGTATTTACACCCAAAGAGCTAGAATATACAATGGAAATCAAGCTGCCCATTTTGTGTTCAAACCAATTTCCTTGGCACCTCTTAGATGTAGAATTTCAACGACAAGCTGTTTGGTTAATCAATAATCATTGCATCAAAGATCTGGATATACCTCTACATCTCTTTCCACATATACTTCGTGAACTAATATCGGTAACAGATGATGTGTTTAAAGGGCGAGAAAAGCCGATTACATTCGAAAACTGTTGAGACAGTCAGTTATAGAAATTGAAAAACCATCTTTACCCAAAATGAAAACAACTTGTTTCTTTCATACAAACCACCTGTAATTGAGCTTTGACGAATGTACACTTTTATATAATAACTATGTAAACAATATCAGTAAAGGTTTATAAAATGTGTGCTTACAAGTAAAGGGGAAAAGTTTGTCATATTTACAATAAAATGCTATTATTTTAAGTGTATTATTTTATGTAAAAAGCCCTCTGATGCAAACTATTTCTCAGGTTATAACCCAGCCTATCCATCTAGGTCAACAAGTCAACTTTTAACATTCCTTGAGAAAATTCTGAAACAGCAAATAAGAGTTCCTATTACTGAATTCTAACAATAGAATCAGTTCGTGGAAACAAGAGGGTTGTTGTCTATGCTGAATGTTTATCAAGGTTCCTGTATTGGCTAAACGTTATGCTTACAGTATCTGGTGTTGGAAATTCTCAAGGTCTCCAAGAAATTTTCAAGACCATATGTCCTACAGGCCGATCTTACCGACATCATCCGATCGAAATGTAGGAAACCTGCAGGACCAATTCTAAACGGTCATTGAAACAAGAAAGGGTCTATGCTACAAGGTTATTGACTAAATTATAATAAAAGCGTGAGCTCATATTATGTCCCAGGATGTTCCCAAATACAGATAACCGTTTCAAAACAGGGCCGCCACTCAACACAGGCTAAACTGAACTAGGTCAAAACTTAAACATCTGGTCATGGGTTAGAAGGTCCAAGTACAATCTGAAAGTAGTTTTATATTATAGAAAAGCTAATCACTTTTAGGGTAAAGGGTAGCTTTTCCAATAGGCTTATCATCTAGGGTGCAATGGACCCCGAGAAAATGATGAATTCTGCACCGCTTTTGAGAAGAAGAGAATAGAAAGTAGTGTTGCAACCATGATTGTTAGGGTTTAAAAGTCCCCATTGTTGTGACAGTAGACTCTTGATTAGCAGCAATGACGAAAGTAGTAGTACGTAAGGTGAAAGTACAGAAAAAGCAGTAAGTGTGGAGGAGCGAAAGAAGAGGTTGGAGACATTAATAAAACAAGTAAAAGAAATAAAACTCGATTTGGAGTGTTATATAGTGAAAACAAAATGATGAAGCTGCGTATTAGCAATATGTAAAATAGTGTAGTAAAACATGAAATTTTGGGAAGGATGAGTTTAAATACCTATTTAAAGAAGAAGAAAGACGCTGCTATGTGTTGTTATAAGTATCTCACAATTGTATTAGGTTTAAGTAACTTTATAATTAAAAAATAAAGACTTTAAACGTTGTGCTTTTGTAGTACTAGTTTTCGTATTCTCTTCTCCATAATGGTTCCTTATTGGCTCTGTAAATCTGGGCGCGGTTCGATATCGACCTTATAAATCCCCATAAGGAAATGGAACCCCTGCCGTACGTTGGGCTTTAAATTGGCCTATATACAACATATAAAAGAAGATTTATTGGAAAAGATCAATGACAGTAAAATTGATCCCTAAATAAAAAGCAATTTACTGGTTTTAATGCAGATCGTTATTGTTTTTAATCATTAAATGGCGTTTATGCATATGTGAACTAAAATTTATTAGTAAAGCGTTATAATGAATAATACAAAGACTTTCCTTTGTATAAAGGAGATTGAAATTGATTTTTTACAAGAACCTAAAAACTTAAATTTCAGTATTCCTAAATTGACTACCCTTGGACTTAAAAGGGTAAACAGTGACAGCTTGAGTATAGAAATGGAGTTAATTTGATGTAATTTTTATATAAAGGTTAAAAAATCGATTTATAGTTTTAATGTTGCAGAACGAAGGAGATCTGATTGTTTTATATGAATAGTTTTTATTGTGTGTTAGGCGTTAGAATGGGTTTTCATTGTTTTAAAGGGATACAATAGGCTTGTATTCATATGTAATTTTAGACAATAGCATGTGTCCAAAGTGATCTTGTAGTTAATAGTATAGGTTTAATTAAATTTCACTGTAAACTAGTAAATTCAGTTTCAAATCTTACTTTCAATTTTATGTTAATGCAATTTATATGTGCTTTACAAATGTACTTTTGCACACAAAATTAAAATTAATTTAACCTATTCATTAACCAGTAGTAATTAATAAAAATAATAATTATAGTCCCCTTTTGCTATAATGCAGGAAAGCATCCTCTTAAGACTACTAAAATTCAGTTGTATCATTCGAATTCATAAATTAATAACAATAATAAATGGATAATATAATTCCTATTTAACCGGTGCCATATTAACTTTTATAGATTACCCTCTGCCTATTTAAAATCGTATGAGATAACATTTTAGTTGCTTTCAAGCTTAAGAATACTTTCATTCTTTTCCTAATTAAATATATGTCATTCATCTAACCCAATCATACAGGTGGACAATTTAGTTACTATCCTGGTATGTTAGAATTTTACTTGTTATTGAAATAAAAATATCCTGAAAACTTTTATTTATCTGCTACATGATTTTGTAAAAGTACTAGGTTGGATCATAAAATTAGAAGTAATTTATTAATTTACAGTCCTTAGATTCCACCTAAGCAAGATCACGCTAAATGTTTGGATGTAGAGGTGATATCAATACAAGGTCAAAGAAACGTAAGGTGGATAAAGAGCTGTGTTTTTAGTAAAGGAATGTTATAACAACATATGTTTATATTAATAAAAATCTTGAAATGTTTATTCTAGATTATTTATCCTAACTACATATCTCAGACCATCAATAAAAACAATCAGATCTCCTTCGTTCTGCAACATTAAAACTATAAATCGATTTTTTAACCTTTTATATAAAAATTACATCAAATTAACTCCATTTCTATACTGCAAGCTGTCACTGTTTACCTTTTAATCCAAGGGTAGTCAATTTAGGAATAGGGCTGAAATTTAAGTTTTAGGTTCTTGTAAAAAAATCAATTTAATCTCCTTTATACAAAGGAAAGTCTTTGTATTTTCATTATAACGCTTTACTAATAAATTTTAGTTCACATATGCATAAACGCCATTTAATGATTAAAAACAGTAACGATCTGCATTAAAACCAGTAAATTGCTTTTTATTTAGGGATCAATTTTACTGTCATTGATCTTTTCAATAAATCTTCTTTTATATTTGTTATAGCAATTTAAAGCCCAACGTACGGCAGGGGTTCCATTTCCATAGATTATATAAAGGTCGATATCGAACCGCCCAGATTTACAGAGCCAATAAGGAACCATTATGGGAGAAGAGAATACCGAAAACTAGTACTACAAAACAACTTTAAAGTCTTTATTTTTAATTATAAAGTTACTTAAACCTAATACAATTGTGAGATACTTATAACAACACATAGCAGCGTCTTTTCTTCTTCTTTAAAATAGGTATTTAAACTCATCCTTCCCAAAATTTCATGTTTTACTACACTATGTTACATATTGCTAATACGCAGCTTCATCATTTTGTTTTCACTATATAACACTCCAAATCGAGTTTTATTTCTTTACTTGTTTTATTAATGTCGCCAACCTCTTCTTTCGCTCCTCCACACTTACTGCTTTTTCTGTACTTTCTACCTTACGTACTACTACTTTCGTCATTGCTGCTAATCAAGAGTCTACTGTGCACACATACAATGGGGACTTTTAAACCCTAACAATCATGGTTGCCAACACTACTTTCTATTCTAGCTTCTTCTTCTCAAAAGCGGTCAGAATTCATCATTTTCTCGGGGTCAGCATTGCACCCTAGATGATAAGCCTATTGGAAAAGCACCTTTATAAAAGTGATTAGCTTTTTCTATAATATAAAACTACTTTCAGATTGTACTTACCTTCTTCATGACCAGATGTTTAAGTTTTGACCTAGTTCAGTTTAGCCTGTGTTGAGTGGCGGCTCCCCTGTTTTGGGAAACGGTTATCTGTATTTGGGGGAACATCCTGGCGGATCATAATATGAGCTCACGCTTTTTATTATAATTTAGTCAATAACCTTGTAGCATAGACCTTTCTTGTTTCCAATGACCCGTTTAGAATTGGTCCTGCAGGTTTCGGCTACATTTCGATCGGATGATGTCGGGTAAGATCGGCCTGTAGGACATATGGTCTTGAAAATTTCTTGGAGACCTTGAGAATTTCCAACAACCAGATACTGTAAGCATAACGTTTAGCCAATACAGGAACCTTGATAAACATTCAGCATAGCAACAACCCTCTTGTTTCCACGAACTGATTCTATTGTTAGAATTCAGTAATAGGAACTCTTATTTGCTGTTTCCAGAATTTTACCTCAAGGAATGTTAAAAGTTGACTTGTTGACCTAGATGGATAGGCTGGGTTATAACCTGGAAATAGTTTGCATCAGAGGGCTTTTACATAAAATAATACACTTAAAATAATAGCATTTTATTGTAAATATAAACTTTTCCCCTTTACTTGTAACACAACATTTTATAAACCTTTTACTGATATTGTCTTACATAGTTATTATATAAAAAGTGTACATTCGTCAAAGCACAATTACAGGTGGTTGTGTATGAAAGAAAGTTGTTTTCATTTTGGGTAAAGATGGTTGCTCTTCAATTTCTATAACTGCCTGTCTCAACAGTTTTCGAATGTAATCGGCTTTTTCTCCTTTAACGTAACATCATCTATTACCGATATTAGTTCACGAAGTATGTGGAAAGAGATGTAGAGGTATATCCAGATCCCCGTTTGATGCAAGATGATTATTGATTAACCAAACAGCTTGTCGTTGAAATTCTACATCTAAGAGGTGCCAAAAATGGTGGTTTGAACACAAAATGGGCAGCTTGATTTCCATTGTATATTGCTAGCTCTTTGGGTGTAAATACATGTTTTGCCGTTTTGAATCCCTGTACATCAACTATTCAATCATTGTCTCTGTAGCGTGACCGCAAAACATATGCACAATTTTCAAAACACAATTTCAGAATTTAAAATGCACAAGAACGCATGTAGTTAAACCGCACAATTGACTAAGTTTCCCTTCTAAAGTGTCAGACATCTACTTACTTTAACTAATATCTAATTGCTCTTCACAGCACTTTAGGTTTACAAAATTAATGCACTCTCCTTATATAGATGTACCAGTTGCATTCGGGGTTAAAATATGGACAGGATCGGACAGGATTGGGACCTTGAAAATTATTTCTCTGAATTGTAATATGGCGTGACCTTGTCTATTTTAGAAATTATAACTCGACCAGAACAATGGATCGCCTTTGTTCTTTTACATTGAAATTTTGTATAGACATTGAAGCGTCGGCTTAAACAATGAATCGTCTTTTGTTCTTTAAAATTGATTTTCAGAATTGAGGTGTATTTTTATAACTCGGTAACAATGAATCGTCTTTGTTATTTTCTCAGATGTGCCCTTGGGAAATTCTGAATTAACTTTGAAATTTACGTAACTGTATATTTAAAAGATTTTAATTTGTGTTTTTGCATATAAGTTTAAGAGATGTAGGTTTGTAATGAGTCACGGATAATGTCTCAAAGTAAAGGATCACATATCCTGATATGAAGGCTTTAAGGAAAGCTGAATGTATGGCTAGTAAACATTATAATGAAGCGATGAAAATTCCTATTAGGAAAGATGATGATGTCTTGTGGACCACATTAAACGAGAATCAGTTGAAGGAAATTGAATGTGAAAACAAATAATAAATAAAATAGATATGATCCAGCAAAGGTATTACAAAATGTTAAGTACATCAAATTTGCCATAATATGTATATTTACTTAAATCGATCTTTTATCTGTATATATAGATGAATATTGTGGTTAATAAATTATAAGTTTTATAAAAAAATATTTTACTTGTTAGACGACCTAATCAGTCTGAACAATGCATCGTCTGTGTTCTCAGAATTTCAGAAGCTATGACTCAGCCAAAACAATGAATCGCCTTTGTTATCAGAGGTGTGGCCTTATAAGCATAGACTTTGAAGCGTTTCTTGATTTCCCAGAATTGAGATGTATTTAGATAACAATCTATTTTTTAGAATAACGGAATAATGGATCGTATTTGTTCTCTCATGTGACCTTGAAAATTATAAACATAGACTTTGAAGCGTTGGCTAAAATAATGAATCGCCTTTGTTCTTGATTTCTTAGAATCGAAGGGTATTTAGATAACAATCTATTTTTATAAGTCGACCAGAACAATGAATCACTTGCATAGACTTTGAACATGGACCCCTTTGTTCTTGATTTCCTAGAATTGAGGTGGTGGTAGCTGGATAACAATCTATTTTAGGAATGAGGACGCTTATGTTCTCGTGTAACCTTGGGGAAACGGTTACCTGTGTTGAAACAGCCATCTGTTTTGGAAAACGGACCCTCTGTTTTGGGAAACGGACCCCTGTTTTGTGAAACGGGCTCCTGTTTTAGAAACGTCTACCTGTTTAGACCACTTGAGGGCACTGAGGCGTGACATTGCTTATTGTAATAAGTCTCGAACAATGTCTCAAAGTAGATCCTGATATGAAGACTTTTAAGGAAGCTGAATGTATGGCTAGTATACATATAATGAACCTATTAGGAAAGATGATGTGGTCCGCATTAAACGAGAATCAGTTGAAGGAAATTGAATGTGAAAACAAATAGTAAATAGATATGCTCCAGCAGAGGTATTACAAAAGTGACTATATCCCATAATACTTAAATCGATTTTTATCTGTATATTGTGGTAGTCTTATAAAAATATTTTACTTGTTAGATGACCTAATCAGTCTGAACAATGCATCGTCTTTGTTCTCGGAATTTTAGAAGCTACGACAGAGCCAAAACAATGAATCGTCTTTGTTCTTTACCTTGCAAATTGTAAGCATAGACTTTGTACAATGGGCCCCTTTATTCTTGATTTCCTAGAATTTCAGAAGCTATGACTCAACCAAAACAATGAATCGTCTTTGTTCTCTCATGTGGCCTTGTAA
The DNA here is from genome assembly GCA_036346205.1 of Vesta saturnalis. Lineage (NCBI taxonomy): Eukaryota > Metazoa > Arthropoda > Insecta > Coleoptera > Lampyridae > Vesta > Vesta saturnalis. The sequence continues at coordinate 5,882,917 of JARFJB010002231.1, read as the reverse complement.
ACATAGACTTTGAAGCGTTGACAATGCATCGTCTTTGTTACTGATTTCCTAGAATTGAGATAACAATCTATTTCTAACTGAACAATGAATCGTCTTTGTTATCAGAGGTGTGACCTTATAAGCATAAACTTTAAATCGTTGACAATGGTTCACCTTTATTCTTGAAAGAGATGTATTTAGATAACAATCTATTTTTATAAATCAACTAGAACAATAGATAGTCTTTGTTCTTTCATGTGGCCTTGAAAATTGTAAGCATAGACTTTGAACAATGCATCGCCTTTGTTATTGATTTCCTCGAATTGAGATAACAATCTATTTTTATAACTCAACCTGTACAATGGAATGTCTTTGTTCTTTAATCTTGAAAATTGTAAGCATAGACTTTGAACAATGGGCCCCCCTTTTTTGATTTCCTGGAATTGAGATGCGGAATCTATTTTCGACCTGAACATGGGGAAACGGTTGCGAAACAGCTATCTGTTTTGGGAAACGGACCCCCTGTTTTAGGAAACGGCTACCTGTTTTAGGAAACGGCTACCTGTTTACAGGAAACGGCTACCTGTTTAGGGGAACGGCCACCTGTTTAGAGGGCGTGGCTTTGAAACATGCACCTCAGGGCTCTTGATCTCCTAGAATTGAGATAACAATCTATTTTTAACTGAATAATGGATCGTCTTTGTTATCAGAGGTGTGACCTTATAAGCATAAACTTTAAATCGTTGACAATGGATTGCCTTTGTTCTTGAAAGAGATGTATTTAGATAACAATCTATTTCTAACTGAACAATGAATCGTCTTTGTTCATTTACCTTGAAAATTGTAAGCATAGACTTTGAAGCGTTGACAATGGGTCGCCTTCATTCTTGATTTCCTAGAATTGAGATAACAATTTATTTTTATAACTCGGCCAGAAGAATGAATCGCTTTTGTTCTTTTACCTTGAAAATTGTAAGCATAGACTTTGAAGCGTTGGCAATGGATCACCTTTATTCTTGATTTCTCAGAATTGAAGTGTATTTAGATAACAATCTATTTTTATAACTCATACAAACAATGGATCGTCTTTGTTCTCTCATGTGACCTTGAAAATGATAAATATAGACTTTGAAGCGTTGACAATGGAACGCCTTTGTTCTTGGTTTCCTAGAATTGAGATGTATTTAGATAACAATCAATTTTTTATAACTCAACCAGAACAATGAATCGTCTTTGTTCTCTCATGTGGCCTTGAAAATTGTAAGTATAGACTTTGAACAATGCATCGTCTTTGTTCATGATTTCCTAGAATTTCAGAAGCTATGACTCAGCCAAACAATGAATCGTCTTTGTTATCAGAGGTGTGGTCTTATAAGCATAGACTTTGAAGCGTTGACAATGCATCGCCTTTGTTATTGATTTCCTGGAATTGAGATGTGGAATCTATTTTTATAACTCGACCTGAACAATGAATCGTCTTTGTTCTTTTACATTGAAAATTGTAAGCACAGACTTTGAACAATGGATCGCCTTTATTCTTGATTTCCTAGAATTTCAGAAGCTATGACTCAGCCAAACAATGAATCGTCTTTGTTATCAGAGGTGTGGCCTTATAAGCATAGACTTTGAAGCGTTGACAATGCATCGCCTTTGTTATTGATTTCCTGGAATTGAGATGTGGAATCTATTTTTATAACTCGACCTGAACAATGAATCGTCTTTGTTCTTTTACATTGAAAATTGTAAGCACAGATTTTGAACAATGGATCGCCTTTATTCTTGATTTCATAGAATTTCAGAATGACTCAGCCAAACAATGAATCGTCTTTGTTATCAGAGGTGTGGCCTTATAAGCATAGACTTTGAAGCGTTGACAATGCATCGCCTTTGTTATTGATTTCCTGAAATTGAGATGTGGAATCTATTTTTATAACTCAACCTGAACAATGAATCGTCTTTGTTCTTTTACATTGAAAATTGTAAGCACAGACTTTGAACAATGGATCGCCTTTATTCTTGATTTCCTAGAATTTCAGAAGCTATGACTCAGCCAAACAATGAATCGTCTTTGTTATCAGAGGTGTGGCCTTATAAGCATAGACTTTGAAGCGTTGACAATGCATCGCCTTTGTTATTGATTTCCTGGAATTGAGATGTGGAATCTATTTTTATAACTCGACCTGAACAATGAATCGTCTTTGTTCATTTCTCATGTAACCTTATAAGCATAGACCTTGAACCGTTGACAATGCATCGTCTTTGTTCTTGATTTCCTAGAATTGAGATGTATTAACTCGACCTGAACAATAGATCACCTTCTCGTAAGGGGGAAACGGTTGCGAAACAGCTATCTGTTTTGGGAAACGGACCCCCTGTTTTAGGAAACGGCTACCTGTTTTTAGGAAACGGGTACCTGTTTTTAGGAAACGGCTACCTGTTTAGGGAAACGGCCACCTGTTTAGACCACCTGAGGGGGCGTGGCTTTGAAACATGCACCTCAGGGCTCTTGATTTCCTAGAATTGAGATAACAATCTATTTCTAACTGAACAATGAATCGTCTTTGTTCATTTACCTTGAAAATTATAAGCATAGACTTTGAACAATACATTATTCATGATTTCTTAGAATTGAGATAACAATTTATTTTTATAACTCGACCAGAACAATGAATCACTTTTGTTCTTTTACCTTGAAAATTGTAAGCATAGACTTTGAACAATGCATCGCCTTCATTCTTGATTTCCTAGAATTGAGATAACAATCTATTTTTAACGGAACAATAGATAGTCTTTATTCTTTCATGTGGCCTTGAAAGCATAGACTTTGAACAATGCATCGTCTTTGTTCTTGATTTCCTAGAAGACTCAGCCAAAACAATAGATCGTCTTTGTTCTCTGACCTTGAAAGCATAGACTTTAAACAATGGGCCCCCTTTGTTTCTCAGAATAGGGCGTGGCCTTGAAACATGCATAGACTTGCTTGAGGGCAATGACCTTCAGGACAATCAACAATCTAGTAACTTTTCTAGTGACCTTGAAGAGGCAGGGTTACCTAGCACGTGGCCGAGGTGACCTTGAAGATGATGACCTTGATAAACCATGTGCATGGACGTAGGCAATGTGATGACCTTGAGCAAAACACTCGTAGAAAAGTATAGTAGAAAAGTGATCCAGAAGTGCGGTAGCTATACTACTTACAATGTTGCCTGTTTTCGTTATGAAGGTATAAAAAGAGTGCATAATTGCCCTAAGAAAATTATGATTCAATTATTTCATTTCTTTTAACGTCTGTTTTACAATGTTGCATATTTTCGTAATTAACTTATTATAAAAGAGGTTGCATAATTACCCTAAAAAAATATTAAAATTATTTCATTTCTTTTAATTTCCATTTTGTAGGTTGTAAGGTCGTGTGGTGTTCCTCACAAGATATTTGTTAATGCAGTCTCCAATATAAAAAATAAAAATTAGTCTCATTTTGCTCTCATAATCAAGTGATCGTTTTTTCCTTCGAGGTCTAATAGTATTAAGTGGTGGAAATGAAGGGCGCAATCGATACTATCGGCAATATTTTTTACTTCCAAAATATTATTAAATCCTATATCTGATCTAATATCATGTAAATGTGCCTTAGTTTGTTGCAGTAGTAACATAATATTTGATGAAGTAGTTTCCTGAAATGGGTGCGTTGATCAGACCCAAACGCGTTTGCGCTTTGATTACGTTCCAGAACATAAACTATTTACATGTTGGTGAACGGTTAAGTTCGCGCTAATTTTGCTTTACTTTCTTTAACCTAACCTTACATTTGAAAATTGCGACGATTACGTACTTTTGTTACAAGGTACGTATTTACTATGTAATTGTCACAATTTACACTGAAACAAACGTTTGTAGATGGATCCCTTTTTATACTTTTTTGAGCAAGACCCAGTAAATGAGTTAATCCCTGTAGTGGTTGATAATGGTGCCCCTTTAAATTATGAATAGTGAAAATGATGTTAGAAATGCAAACTATTACGAAGAAGCGATAGTGCACTACACGGACGAGCAATTTAAGGAACACTTTCGTATGACAAGGAACACGTTTAATGTAGGTTTAATTGTTTTTACCTGGTTTGCTGAATGATAATGTAATTCTCTTTACAGTCATGCGCCCATCGATAATTCCGTTGGAAAAGAAATTGTTATATGCCATATGGGTTTTGAGTAAACCAGAGAGCTTTTTGTCAAGTTGCCTGATAATCATCACAAAACCATTAATGCAAGTGTATATGAAATTTGTATGTATTTATTAATGATGTTATAGTTGTAGTTTTTTGAAAACAAATCCAGAGGAATCCTAGGAGTAGTTTGGGGCAATAGATGGTTCCCAGTAAACACATTTATATATAAAATACATATAAATTATGTAAGAGCTTGTTAGAATTATACAGGGTGGGTGTCTACGGCGTGGATGGTGGATTTCTCCTTAACTATTAGAGATATCAAAACCAAATTTGGTGTGGTAATACACGATTATTGGACCTACATTCTAAAAAAGATTTCAGTATATACAGAGTGATTGACAAAAATATGCCAGCCCAAACCTGTGCTTTTAATTGGAACACCCTGTATATTTTTGCATTTTTTGGATTAACTGATACATTTAGAATAAAAGTATAGAAATTTGTATCTATATAGTGATACAGAACCGTTCTGCAGATATCGTCACTTTGGTACCAAAATAGAGTTAACTTGGGAACCACGATGCGAGCGTTGTCACCACGATTTTGTAAATCTGTTTATACCAACGACTATTAATAATAGTCTACTAACAGACACACTGGGAAATTTTTCAAAAACTTGTAAAACTGTACAAACTGATTAACTTACTCGAAATGTAATTTTTCTCAATTTTTCAAATGCAACACGCTGCATATTTTTTCACATTTCGATTCCCCGTGAAAAGTAGATACTAATTGATAATAGGATTCATAGCCATAAGATATTGACGCTTTTATGTAAAAATATGCTCAAATAGAAATTTACTATGACCATAGAATTCAACAAATCAAATCAGGTAGGCTAGCCGCTCATAATAAAGAGGAACCATTGTATCCATTGTTTTGACGTTTGTATAATCATTAAAATATTGTTGCATTAGTTTGTGTGTTTTTGGATTGTCGTTTTGTCAATTTTTGTATAAAATGAATTTTTCCAAAGAAGAAATGGTCGATATGGCCTTTATTTACGACGAAGCTCAAAGAAATGCTTTGCTGGCTACCCGGTTGTACAGTGAGCGATACTCGGAGAGAAGACAACTGCGGAAAGAGTCGTGAATGTTGCCGAGAGATTTATAAATTCTGGAAGTGAGTGTTATCCCATGCGCGCAAAAACAAGCCCAAATGAAGAAATTGTGTTTCAAGTTGTGGCATCTCTTATAGAAAATCCGCAAATTAGTACCCGAGAGCTATGTACATACCTAGACCTAAACAGAAATACAGTTCGCAGCTTTATTAAAAAAAACAAATTACATCCTTATCATATCGAGCAACATCAATTTTTAAGTGAAATAGATTTTCAAAATCGTGAATCTTTCTGCCAATGGGTAACTACTGAAGTCAATGAAGAACCCAATCTTGTTTTGATATCTCCAACAGTTTAGGAGAAATCCTCCATCCACGCAGTCGACACCCACCCTGTATAAAACTGGAAGATTAATAAGATAATTTATGTCAGGATGTCAGCAATTTTCAAAAAAAAAAAAAAAATATATATATATATATATATATATATATATATATATTATGTATTATGTATATTAGATGTAAATTCTTATATCTCTGTAGTACGTGAATTTATATACATTTTATATATATATATATATATATATATATATATATATATATATATATATATATATATATATATATATATATATATTTATATAAAAACATATATGAAAAATTACATACTGATATTTACTTGAATAAGATATATGGACATGGCATATATTTTATGTAGCAAGGTTTATATATTTATTTCTTATTTTTTGCTTACAATCAATAAAAAAACTACAGTTACTTTTTAGAAATGTCACAATTGAGAAGAATGATTTTGGGCTGGTTTAATCCGTACTTCCTCTAAACGAAACCATTCACTGTATATTACTTCAAAATTCTTTTGTGTAATATTATAGGTACTTTGCATAACATCTGTTACTTGAATTTCAATATTGTAAAATTATCAACACTACCTTTAGGAGTAGTTATTGATGACAAGTCACACACAAAAATTTCCTCTTCGACCTATCCATAAACATTTTATAACTGCATCATTAGTAAAAATTGTCTTCAAGCACCTCTCTACCCCCAATTGTCGATATAAAGTTTATCTGTGATAAATGGAATATTATAGATTTATTTTCACTTTAACATTTTACTTACAAAAATGTAATGTTTTCAGTATCAGAAATGAATTCTTCAAATTTATTTATAATGGTAATACTAAAGGGTTTTCAATAAGAGGTGTTATTTTGAATAGCCCGCTATTTCGGTAGATGTCACTTTTGAAGCTGTCATTTATTGACATTTGACAAGTAAAAACTACTCGATTAATAAAAATGGAACGATACACGCTTCAACAACGCATTGAAATTCTTAAAATTCACTATACAAATGGTGAAAATTTGGCAGAGACGGTTCGTAAAACTAAAACATTTTTGGGTCGTCGTGAAGCACCTTGCCGGACCGCAATACAGAAATTGGTGAACAAATTCGAGCTGTTGGGACAAGTTAGCGATGTGAAGAATAAAACCCGTGCACGTCGCTCAAGAACAACTGAGAATATTGCTGCTGTAGCCCAAAGTGTTGAAGAAAACCCAGGTTTGTCCATTCCTCGTCGTTCTTTGGAATTGGGCATTCCACAAACGTCATTACACCGTATTTTGCATAAAGACTTGGGTCTTAAGGCTTATAAAGTTCAGTTAACACAAGAACTCAAGCCGGCCGATCATCAACAACGTCGTGTCTTTGCTGATTGGGTCGTTGAAATGCATGAAAATGATCCGGAATTCCATCGAAAAATCATCTTGACTGATGAGGCCCATTTCCACTTCGGTGGGTACGTCAACAGGCAAAATTGTCGCATCTGGGGCTCGGAAAACCCAAGAGTTATTGTTGAAAAGCCTCTTCATCATCAACCTGTGACTGTTTGGTGCGGTTTATGGTCTGGTGGGGTCATTGGACCTTACTTTTTCGAAAATGAGGCTGGAGCAACAGTTACGGTGAATGGATTGCGCTATCGAGAGATGATTAATGATTTTTTATGGCCGGAATTGGATGGTATTGATCTGGACAACGTTTACTTTCAACAAGACGGCGCTACGTGCCACAAGCAACGAAACCATTGATCTTTTAGGGGAAAAGTTTCCGGACCGTGTTATCTCTCGAAGAGGTGATCACAATTGGCCACCGAGATCTTGTGATTTAACACCTTGCGACTTCTTCCTTTGGGGCCACGTGAAAGATAAGGTCTACGCCAAAAGCCCAGCGTCGATTCAAGACCTCAAAGATGGAATTCGTGAGGCTATCGATGACATAGGGCAGCCACTTTGCGATTTGGTTATGGAAAATTTCATGAAAAGGATATGGTCCTGTAAGCGTGGTCGTGGTAGCCATTTGGCTGATATTGTTTTCCATTATTAACGACATACCTTCCTCTTTATAATGAAATAAACATCCGATCAATTATCTCAAAAAATTCCATTTTTCTTTGAATATCAAAATAACACCTCTTATTGGAAAACCCTTTACATAAGGGTAGCTTTTTTCTTAAGTACTTGATATTTTCAGGACGATCAGGATAATCAGTCTTTTTTTGCATTTTCCAGCTTCTCTAATCTGGTAGCTACATTTTTAACATACAAGTTTGTACTTACGAGCAATTCATATATTTTATCTGGAAAAAATACAAAGATTAATTGTTGAAATGTTGAATATTAGTACAAAATTTTTTTACAATTTCACTTTATTTAATTAATTATTTTCTAATTACGCGTTAAATTAGTTTTATCTGTTGTATCTCAGTGTGAGATTGTACTATACCTACATTTAGATAGTGATGATAGATTACAAAAATACTTTTTCTGGATTTCATATCTAATTCGGGCAGGATCCCACTGAATTTACAAATAATAATATAAATTTCTTTTCAATTCTGTCTGTACTCGAAATATCTGAAAACTATAATATTTGCATTTTGATTTATAGATGATAAAAAATAAGCTTGCCATTACAAGAAACAGGACATAAGCATCAACTGCATTACAACAGGTGTACGCGTATTGCATATAGTAGTATCAAAAATTCCAGTCATATGAATTGGAAAAACTACTAATCAGTAAACTTTAAATAATAAAATAGACCAATTACGTAACAATTATTTTTTTAATCATTGTATGTAGACCAACAACACTAACAAATAACAAAGATTACAATTATGCACACACACAAATAACCAAATAATTATAAACCAATATTGTAGGTTAAGTGATGTCTTTTACAGTGGGTATTACAGAAAACGCGCGCGCACGCGTTTACTTGCGGCGCAAGATGTTTCACCATAGATATCTTACTTAATAACTAGATAAACAATCCTTGAAACCATGCATGATCCAAATTGAAACTGCGCATGGGGATAGTGAATAGTGTACTATGTAAACTAGTGATGGGACCTCTCGAATGAAAAATAATCGATCATTCGATTGTCCGGATATCTCGAGATATCTCGAGTGGTTACGCGAAAATCATTCGAATGGTTCGTTAATCGAAGTCAGAACACACTCCATCGCTTCACTCATCATCGCATTCATTCGTTCTACTTTCCTCTCGCTTTTGGTTCAGCGATAAGATCGAATTATTAGTACACTGCAGCGTCGGAACGCCATATTTGGGTTACTTACAAACCTATCGCACGTTCTGTGGCCTGTTATAAGGGTTATTTTTGCTTGCGCCGTGTTTAGTTTAGAAACATCAAAGCGCACATTTCGATTTATTTAAATTTTATTCAATAATTCGACATCAACGAACATTAAAAATAATTCTTATTCAAGTTTTAATGTTTGAAAGGCTACGTGGCACAATTCTAAATACAACCAATTCTTAAATTAGATGCCAGATTCAGTATAAATGACTAAACAAAAATGTTATTTACAAAATGGAAAACATTTTTGCACAGTTACATTCACATTAGACTGATCCGTCGATTTTATAAAAAAAACTCCCAAAGTATAAATTTTTTATTACCAATACGGCGACTAATTTTAATTTTCGAAATTGACTTGTTGCACGACTGATTTGACCTCAGTGAAACTAAACTTAAACTTAACGCAAATGAAAAGGAAAGATAGGAGAAAAAATTGCAACCATTGATAAGACAGTTTTATCAGATATCATAATAATAATTATCATGCGTAGCCAGATTTTATAAAAAACCATGGTCCATGGTCGTTCAAATGTAAAATTTTAGGATAACAGAAAAGGCAAATGTAAACAAAACTTTGAGATTTTAATTATACTTAAATTAAACTAATAACAGATAACAAAAATATGCAGAACAGAAAATATGTATATTTAGATTTAATTTTTATTAAAATTTAAAACTATTTAATTTATTTTTTCTTCAGAGTTCTTATAATGATAATTATTTATGTATGTTCACCACCGCCGAATCCTTTGGCGGTAGTCGCACTGCAGCGGCGTAAGCGATTAGGTTATCACATACATCTGTGGCCATTGCCGATTGTACCGAGCGACTTGGTGTTGCGAGATTTGAGAACTCGTGTTCTGAAAACGAGAGATAATCCTAAGTGAAATAATTTTTCGAAATGGAATCATTCGATTGTGCCCATCACTAGTGCAAATATAAGCCGCCGTGTGCAAGAAGGCAAATAGGTATAATTATAGGTATAATCATGTGACCTCACTTGAAAAATTGTAGATTTTCTTTAATTTTTGCTGTCATTTTGACAAAAGGCACTAGCGGCTTCTCATATTTCACTTCTACTAATAGTAAACTCCAAAAGCACGAAAAACCGAGATTGAGAAACGCTTTTTGACAATTACAATTGATATCAAAAATTGAACTTGGCAATTCTAATGATACAACTGCGCATGCCCGAATACTCCCAATTTGTAAATTTTCGACCATTTTCGACCTTATTGAAATGTTCAATTTGTCTCGTATTTTAAACGCGCAGCTCATATGCTCTGGCTATCTAGTTATTAAATAAGATATCTATGTGTTTCACTAAAGCGGACATTAATTTTTTACCATAAATATATGTAATGATAATTTCTAATTACTTACAGAAGGTATACATAAAAAATAATTGCCAGAGTGATGAAACTTTCAGAGATGGTGTTTTCCATGTGAAAACAAGTTTTGCATACAAAATTTTGCTCAGGGAACGGTCGCCATATTGAAAAAACGTTAAAAAATCGCTCTGAAACTTTTAATTTTTCGAACTTGGACGTGAAATACGAAAATGTTGGTTGTAAAATTCTGCACAATTTCGTTTTTTATTCATCTTTCTACGGCTAATACAACCGAAGATAGAATTAAAAAAAAATGGTCATTTTTTACTTTTCGAACAACTGCCATCTTTTTGTTCTTTACGTGCAAATTACTCTAAGATGGCGGTTCGTAGGTAAAAATGGCATCGATAGACAATTTTATCTACAAAATGCTTTTTTATACAACCTCGTACGACCAAAACTTGCCGAGATATGATTACTTTACCGAAATAACACTCACGACATTTTCTGTTAGAAGATTATCGCAAATAAAACACTTTTCCGCGATTTCTTCAGCCATTTCGCCGACTGAAACTGACTGCCGTGAAAAGTACGTTATACTGAAACGCGTGTTACTCACGAGGATGTATCGTATAATTACATGCAATGTTGCCAGATCATCAAAAGGGGCCCGAGAATTACGCAGTTGCCAAAAAATATTGGAATTTCAGCTACCTGGGTGATCCTCACAGTTGGCGGTGCCACGCGGCGGAGGGACCATTCTACCATTTCTCGAGTAATATTACCTAGAAAAATCTGAAATTGTGGCAAATCTAACTCGATATGATATAGATTGAGCTCCATGCTTTACATTCCCACAAAAAAATGTGTTATGTTCTTTTTTAACACTTTTTGTGCAGTAAAAATCATCGGAATATATACATCCGTCACACGGCTGTAGCTCATCAGTTAAGTACGGAAATTAAATGACACATGGGTCATTTTATCCTTTGCTTAAGAGCATTATTGACGTAAACCTCATAGAAACAGAGCTATGTCGAAACAATATCCGGTTTTTTTAACAATTGGGCCAAAAAGTGGCATTTTTTCAATGACAGTATATAATTTTTCCAACGACATTATTACAGTTAATTTATAGATTAAAGAAATTAACGAATTTTTAAAGGCTATAAATCGACAATATTCAGACGTAGACGGTACCACAATGTTTTTTGTACTTTTGCCCATTCTGTATTATGCAAATATTCAATTTGCCATTGAAATAGTCACCCGAATGTAAATAATTGAATATATACATACGGATAAACCATTGTATTTAAATATAGCTACATTTCGGAAATATACGGATATGTAAAGAAACGGGACAGGGCGCAAAATGTACCAAATTTAAATAAAATTTTGCGTCAAAATTTGTTCCAATCGGCCGTTTCTCAGCAAGTTTTGGTCGGTACGAGGTTGTATAAAAAATCATTTTGTAAATAAATTAATTGTCTATCGATCCTTATTGAAGCATTTGGCAGTTGTTCGAAAAGTGAAAAAATTGACCATTTTTTAAAAAATTCTATCTTCGGTTCTATTAGTCGTAGAAATATGAATAAAAAACGAAATTGTGCAGAATTTTACCACCAACATTTTCGTATTTCACGTCCAAGTTTGAGAGCTATTTCCGGATAACTCCAAAATGGGCGATTTTTTTAACGTTTTTTCAATATGGCGACCGTTCACGAGCAAAATTTTGTATGCAAAACATGAATTACCTGTTTTCACATCGAAAAACGCCATCTCTGAAAGTTTCATCACTCCGGAAATTATTGGGTTCAAAAATCACCCGGGAAATGCGCTATGATGAAGAGGAAGGACAGACAGCTGCAGAAAATAAGAGCCGAAATATTGCCACATTACTAAATTAAAAGTGTAGAGGAAATGTAAGATAATATAAATATTAAATATTGTAAATATGTATTTACAAAATCTATCTTAATCTTAATGGATTAATAGTTAAGTATGAAAATAGCAATATATGTACATTAACCTTAACACTAAAAACTATTTTTTTGCATATGCAGGTACTTCTCTAATAAAAGTTTTTTTTTTTTAATTTCATTCCTTGTTCCTAGCTCTTTGCTATCTTGTAAAAAATTGCAATGCGCTCCTTTTCCATTTCTATCGTTTTTCGCTGCAAATACAATGTCTGAACCTTTCACTCCCAATGCATCCTGCCACACCCTGTTTTTTTTGTTATCCATAATTGTTTTATAACGATGCCTCATGTTTCTAAATTTGCGGTCCAAATCGTCATGTGATACATCATATCCTCTTCCTTCAAAAACATCTCGTATTTCGGACCAAACATTCTTCTTTTTTTCGAGTCTCGAAAATCAAATTTTCTTTGGCAATATTCGGCCAGCAATAACTTTGTAGTGGAATCGTTCCACATTAGGCTTGTGTTTGAATCTAAAAAGCAAATTATTGATACATATTAACATATACGTCCATACAATCTTTGACAATTCCATGTAATTCCGTGCTCCTGCTTTCAATAGCACTTGCAGTGGTACCTGCATTATTGATTGTGAATGCTATCAAGGATCTGCTCGTTTCTAAGTAGGTTGCTCTCGACCAAATCCTGCCTTACAACACTAAGTATTTGTTCTTCACCTATAAGAATTAAATGTTTCTTTAAAATTATTATACGTAGGTGTTAAGTTTGAAATTTAAAATCGACTCGTTTTTTTTCTGTTTATAATTACAAGTAGGTATAATTTGTATCTAAGAAATATTTACCCGAGGATCCAATAAATATACATTGAATACTTACATCTTCATTCGCAATGGGATTATTTAATTCATTTCTCACAAAATCTTTGAATTCCAGAAAGGTAGACATTTTTTTGTGCATTAACCAAATACAGAACGGATACTGTACTTATTTTAAAAATCGTGCTTTGTACGCCAATTTCGCACGTTTAAGACAAATGTGTATGGCCGATAAACATGTTTGTGATTTTTAGAGTTTAAATTACGATTAAAAAATGGCGGTCGCTTGTAAACAGTCTGACAATTAGCAAAACCGTCAGTAAACATGTTGACATAAAAAGCGCAAACGGTTTGCAAACAGTTGTGAACGCACCCATTTTTTTACTTACGACGTTGATTTTGACTAAGACTATACCATATTACTATGGGAGGTATGAACGTAAGGGTGGACAGTACACCCGTTCCATAGCACTATAAAATGCTTGACTTTGTTACATGAAATCTAGATTTTGGTTGAAGATGAAGGAGGGGTCGAACATTCCATCGAAAAAAAAGGCAATAACGCCGGCTTTTTTATAAGTGTTTGGAAATAATGTTTTTTTAAGAAGAAACGTGAAAGACTGGCAGTCGTAAATTTTGGTCTTTAGCTAAAGCCATTAAAAAAAACTTTGGAACATCTTCATTTCCCCCCCTCACATCTATTGACGGATCGGTAGTTGCTGATTCTGTAGACAAAGCCAATGATTCTGGAAAAGATGTGCCCCTAGTCAACTCTTCTTCATACGCTATGAAACCAATCCATTTTCGGTACAAGCTCTTGGAATCGATCATCAGTAGGCTTGATCTCAATAAGGCGACTGGCCCAGACGGTATCCCAGCTATTGTCTTGAAGAAATGTTCCCCCGAACTAGTACCAGTCCTATCTAAGCTCTATACGATCTCTATGTCTTCTAGGGAATTCCCTTCATCATGGAAGTTAGCAAATGTTCAACCTATTCCCAAAAAGGCGATAAGACCGATCCTCAAACTACCGACCAATTGCCATCACTTCCATTTTGTCTAAAATCATGAAAAAGCCATCAATCAGCAACTGCTCACGTTCCTTGAAACTAACAAACTCCTTAGTGACCACCAATATGGGTTTAGGCAAAGTCGTTCAACAGGTAAATCTTCTTTCATATGTGACCCAAGTTTGGAACAATACAGTAGAGCAGTCCGGTGAAACAGTTGTAGTCGCTTTAGATATCTCAGAGGCATTTGACCAAGTTTGGCATAAGTGTCTACTTGCCAAACTCACCTCGTTTGGGTTAAATGATACGCTCATCAATTGGGTTTCTAGTTTCCTTGATAAAAGACGAATACATGTCGTAGTTGATAGATTTTTCAAAAGAAGTTAGCATTAACGCGGGCGTACCGCAGGGATCCGTTATAGCGCCTACACTTTTTCTGCTGTACATAAATGACCTTATTTCTTCAACAACTAACCCCATCCATTGCTTTGATGACGATAGCACTCTTCACTGTCTACTCATAGTGATAATCCACCTTCTATGTCAAATCAAGAAATTAAAGCTGAAATGGAAAATTCAATCAACAAAGAGAATAAAGACTATTCTCGAATAGGGAAGCAATAATCTAGTTAAATTTAATGCTAACAAAACTCAGTGTTGCCTTGTGTCTGCCAAAAAAGATCGATCATTTCCTGTTGTAAGTATGAATGGCTCAGCTCTGAAGTTTTCAGACTCTATTACTCTGTTGGGTATGACTGTATCTTCAAATTTCTCATGGGTTGACCATCTTCTGTCAGTTACCAAAACAGCTGCTCGTAAAATAGGCTTTTTGTACAGAACTAAGCAGTACTTTACCTCTCGACAACTTCTTCTGCTGTATAAGGCCCAAATTCGGCCTCATCTGGAATATAATTCTCACCTCTGGATTAGTGCTCCCCAAAACGCTCTCGACATAGTTGATCGTATTCAAAAGAGAGCGATTAGGCTTATAAATGACCCGTCCTTAACTTCTCACATACAGTCCCTTGAGCATAGAAGGATGGTTTCAGTTCTTTCTTTGTATTATCGTTATTACAACGGCTATTGTGCTGCTGAATTATATTCTTTGATACCATCTCGGGCTATCTTCGCGAGAAACACTCGGTTCGCTCATTCACATCATCAGTATACAATACAAATCTCCACTTGTACCAAACGGGCGCAATCCACATTTTTCTACACGGCTTCTAAACTGGAATGATCTCCCTAGTTCCTGCTTTCCTCTCACTTATGATATGAGAAAATTTAAGGTAGTTGTTCATAGGCATCTATTGGCAATTCATTATCCCTCTATCCATCCTCCTAAGTGTTCCTGAGTGCTTTAGCACGATAGGTCAAATTTAGCCTGTTCAGGTCCACAACCATAAAAAAAATCTTGAAAAATAGTAAAAACACAAATTTTACTAGTGTTATTGCCTAGGTATTAACATTATAAACTTGTAGTATTTTTGGGAATTGTTCTAAACGCATTTATGGATAAGCTATCATCGAAAAACGACTCAAATTTTGACACCGCACCGTGATAATTCTGTTGATGGTAGGCAACACATCTAACGCACATCAGTTAATTATTATTGTAGCGGCCGGTTATAAATGATCATTAGCCTATAAGGGTTTATAGCTAGTAACAATAGAAACTTTTCATTGTTATCGAACATCATTTGCATAAATTCGAGTTTACTTTTTTAAACATTTATTGGAGTAAATGCATGTAAAAAGTCTAAAATAATGGAATTACTATTTTTCAGCAGGTTTATTATTTCGTGTCTTATCTTCTGTCCCAAAAGGAAATAAGTTCATTTTGAATATGAATACCTAAATAGTGAAACATAATTGTTGAATTTTAATTGTTAATTCTAGAGATCTGATATGATCTGATATAGCATCCTTAAACTGTGCAATTGTTTCAACTAATTTTAAAACATTTCAATTTTGTTGGTAGTCCAAGTTATTATTTTTACCTTCCTTTCAAGATGGCCGTCGAACTAAAATGAGCGCTTGCAAACATCAAAGAAACCAACGTATCTGGCGCTTCTGCATCCGTAGGTATCTATTCTGTGTTATAATTATCACAATTTTGTATTAAATAGACAAATACAATGAAAATGTGGGAAGATTTTAAACGATGGAAATTCGGCATATGATTTCCCGTGAATATTCGAAACAGTAGATATTATTTCTTAATTAAGCTCAAAGTTTGCGAGATTCATAATTAAGAAGTAAAGTGAGTCATTTCTAAAGGAGTTCCTCAATTAGGAGAGGTTCTCAGTTCTGTTATATATCGTTTATATAAAGGATATAGTTAAAAATTTTAAATCGAATATAAAAACTTCACAATTCGCTGACGATATAGGTTTACACTCAACAGTAACTACTAGAAAAAATAGTAAAAGAGAATTACAGCAAGGAATAAATGATATTAATATAAATTGAAGAAGCAGTCGGCACTGAGTTAGTCGTGGTCCCGGAAAAAATAATATTCCTACACAAAAATGAGTGAAATCAATTTAAATAAATTAATTCGTGGCATTAGAGGGGGGGGGGGATAGAATACGGCATAAGCGCCTATTACCTAAAGAATAAAGGAATATTTGGAGATTTCAATACGCTGGGCTTAGACCAAACCTAGGACATAGATGAAGCACTCCGATGACTTACATTACGTTGAGCAAACCAAAATCTCTCACTTTAAATGATCAAGCTAGTCTTTTATTTTTGTACGCTTGGGTTTTGAAATATATGTGCTGCATGCATGTTATGTTTGTTTCATAGTTTTTTTTACAATTTGTCGCTTTTCAAGTGTCTACCATCGCCCCTCGGATTGCCACCCTTAAATGGAAGATGTCATCTATAATTTTTTGTAATGCTGTATAACGGTTGTATCCTGTTCTAAACCCAAATTGAGAGCTAGGAATGAGATTATTTGACCTTCTATATTGCTGTATTGGTCTATCAACCTTTTCTTAGGTCTTAGGCATAACTGGAAGGATTGATATTAGTTAGATACCTTTATGCTGAAGCGGATTATTAATTCTGTTCAATAGTATAACGTGTGCAAGTTTCCAACTGTTTGGAAATATTGAATACTCAATATAGTAGTTTATTAAGTATATAATTAATAGTAGAAGAAGTGGGATCCAAAGTTTTATCGTATGAGTTGTTACGACTTTTAATCTTAAAAATCGCCCTGTTTAATGTAATTATATCTAAATTCAGAATTTAATAAGCATTTTATATTGATTTATCGGTTTTCGTTTGACAATAGAAATGTTACCTATAACACACATTTTCATTCGTATTGGAAATTTCTAACTATTAATATCGTTCATGGTCACTTGTATAAAGTACGTTGAAACAGACGTTCAATCATTTTTTAGAACGCTGAATTTAGGCAAATTATTAAAGACCTCTCTGTTCTTTACTACTCGGCATCTGTCATCTTTGGTAAGCAATATTAAATTGTCTAACGTGTTCGTTATCATAGGCATCTATCCATGGACTACTGATTCTTTGTAAGTTTACCGCTGACGGAAAATTTCTATCGATTGCCTTCCGTATTTACCACCTTGTTGTCGATTTATAAGAAGCTTCGGAATAATTAATCAGCAGTTCCATTATTACAGGTCGTATAACCTATATATATATATATATATATATATATATATATATATATATACATGTGTTATTGTGTAGGAATAAAACTATCATTTCTGTATTTCGTGAATGTTAACCTATAAACACCTGTTGTTTTCTTTGTTGCGGTCCGAATGTTGATAAATTTTTTTTATTTGTCGTAAATTTGATTTTGTGAATTATTTGAACAAGTAATTTAAACAAATAAGATTTTGGCTTTGTGTAAAGTATTAAAATAATTATAGAACGTCTTTGCAAGTTTTGAAATGCCGCATTGTTGGCATTAAGTAGTTCATCTATTGTCCGATGACGAGTACTATAAACCTTATTCTGCAAGTAGCCCCATAAGAAAAAGTCTAGCATGAATAGGTCAGGTGACCGTGGAGGCCATCTAATTGGTCCATGAGTACCGATCCACTTTTGCGGGAAATAATTGTCTAAAAAAGGTCGAACAATTACAGCATTATGTGCGGGCGCGCCATCCTGTTGGAATTGTATCCTGTTAAGATGAGCTAAAGAAACATTGTCTAGTAACATAAGGATAACATCTTGCAAAATTTCAAGATACCTGTTACTGTAAAACTGCCTTCATAAATTCAGACTTCTATTTGTTGTCCCAAAATAAAACAAGCTACGGTAAATCCAAATCGACCCTGTTGCTCTCTTTGGAATAGCACATGATGATTTTCTTGCAACCAATGCCTAGTATGATGCCTGTTGAAAATACCTGCACTCGAAAATTAAGCCTCGTCGGACCTATATAAATCTAGCAAAGTTATTACCAATACGAATTTGTTCCAAATACCAGTTGCAAAACAGTAAACGACGTTCTGCATCCCCAGGAGGTGACCAATTTTAATCTTGTATGGCTTAAATTTATATTGGGTCAATATTCTTTGAACCCGAGTCTTGGGAACACCAATCTCCTGATGTAAAACTCTGCATGGTTGTGAAGGCGTTACCTCTATACATGCTAAAACGTTGACTTCATCCGTATCGCGATTTTCCTTATTATACTTTTTTGGCCGGGGCTGGATAAATGGTCCATCTTCTACCAAATTTTTTTTTATTCCAGAAAGACAAGGTTGCCTTCTTTCTGGATATCTATAAAGCCAAATGATAATTAAATAAAAAATAAATCCATATACGTCAAAAGATAAATAAGTATTCAAACAAACCTGTTGAAATACAGCTGGGAAGCCTCACGGGAGTTTTCATTCCTCTCTATAAAACAGACTGACATGACATATTTTTCAAAACTTTCAGCCATTGTAACGAATACAATATTACGCAGAGAATACAAATTTTACAGCTGACAGGTCTTGACAAGCGCTTAGCAAATGATCATTTAATTGTTCCAATAATCACGGCCTACTAATTCTAATGCTATATAATACACACTATGTTATTACGCAGATTTTGTGAAATCATAGGTTTTAGGTTTATTATTTAACATACACACCATGCATTATATATTTTTGTAAAGCTTACAAAATTTCCAATCAAACGTAAGAAAAATATATAGGGTGTTCTGTTAAAAAAACCATAAGTTTTATTTATAGATAAAAATTGACAGCTTACAGCAAAAATACGACTACGCCACTGGATTTTACGTAAAAAACTGTATAGGAACCAATTTTTACGTTTACCGTACATTAAAGGATAACGGAGATACTAGGGAGGTCCCAAAATGAAATATTTTAAATTTCGCCCTGTATCTCAGAAATGTAGCAGGCTATGAAAGTTTTATTTATACCAGCGTTCTTTTCACAAAAAAGTAGCAATTGTGAAAACCGCAACTCTGCATCTTTACTCGTAAGTGAGATACCCCGAAATATCATCGAAAATGGGACACAATGTACATAGATTAGATAGATTATATCGCGGAAGTATAATCCAATCTTATCTCATTACTCCAACGAAGAGATAAATTTTCGCTGGCGCCCTATCGTATCTAGTCTCTTTATTTTCTTTTTTTTTAACTAACATAAGATCATCTGCGTATTGGACCTACCCCCCTCTCCGCAGAAGTTATTCGGCCTTCGTGAGTACCGTCGTTATCAGTAGCTTCCGATTAAGCAGAAAAGGTAAGTTCCCGTTACTTTCCTTTTCCCTTTCGTTTGTTCCTTTTTTTAAATTAATATTGCAATAAGTGATTGGTTTATTTTGTACATGTACTATAAATGGATCAATTTTATTGGATCTCAATGTCAAAAAAATTTGGCGATGTTCCCTGAATGAACCAATGAGAACATAAGAGAACATTTTTTAATAAAAAACGTTTAACACTACGATTATATAATTGCAACAATAACAGTAACAGAGTGCGCCATAATTTCACAGTCGCAATATTTTCTTTTCACCTTCGATCGAACATCTTGAAACTGATGTTGGGCTAGTTCCTGAATCTTGGGTCCTGTATATCTTTTAGACATTTTTATTGCTTTTAATGATTTCGTGGAATTTTAATTGCTTTTAATGACTTTTTGGAATTCTAATTTCTTTTCACGTTCAATTAATTCTCAATTTGATTGTTACGGGTCAAATACTCACTAGAGCATCATCCCGTAAAGGTAATGTGCAGGCAACGGACACAGCTCAGTGGTATGGGCGGAGTTCAACGCTCCAAGGGCACAACTCTAAAACGTCAAAATCGGGTAAAAACTGTCAAAAAGGCGCCACCTGTTAAATACATTTATAGCTAGAAAACGTCATAAACTAGATCTTAAAATAATAGCCTAACAGGAAACCATAAAGTTCACTTAGAATAAGACATTCACCTCTTATTTAAAATTCTGCTCCAAAAATATACGTAAACTTCAATAAATCCACAGCTTGATTTAAAGTCCATTTAAACTCTAAACTCATTATACATTTCAATAATTACTGATTCATTATTTAATTTCGAACGAAAATATGTCACTACACGAAAATAGACAAACACGTTCAAATATGTATAATATTCTATAATTTAATAAACATCAAAATAGGGTCGTAATACCTAAATGCGAAAAATACACAGCTACGTACCCAAACAAATAAAGCAAACTTCCTTACCTATATCGCCAACCTGGTAAAACTGTGAACTCACAGTCAGTACGTCGTTTCCTGTAATCCTTCAAAATAATCTGAGACTAGTCGCCAAACAAACACTGGCGTGCAAATAAGCCAAGTGTTCGATTATAGAACTAATTTACGTTATAATTGCGTGACGTTGTAATTCAAAACATCTTGAACTATCACCAAAATAAAAAAAAAAGCAAATACTCTAATAGAAATTCTCATTGATCATTACGTTACAGCTTTTGTCAAATGATAAAACAATTCAAAAGTTGCCAATTTCTGCAAAACAACTAAATCGCTCAATAACATGAATATAAACCAAATATTTGAATAGCGTAGTAATACTAACGTTGTGAGAAAAGAATAAGATTTTAAAAACACTTACAAAAATAATACTCAATTTATAAATACTATACATATATTAAAATAAAAAAATAAGAGTTAAAATAAACAGACAGCGTATTGCCCAAACACATGAATTATAACTTTATTACGCAAAATTTCTAATCAAGCTGACTTGGAATGAGTTTTGTAAGCTCAGATAACCCAAATGTATCTACCTTAATTTTAATTAACATCAAACAAAATAACGACATTATGGAACATATAAATTTGACCAATTTGTCACATAATTTTATATTGCGTAATCAGGATAAAACCAACAATACATAATATGATTCATATGCGGGTGAATATACTCCGTAAAATAAACTAAAACGTCTGAAGGACAATACATAATATGATTCATATGCGGATGAATATACTCCCTAAAATGAACTAAAACGTCTGAAGGACCATTAAACAATATGATGAGCAAGAAGCATATTCATCCGTCTAAATGGTACAAATAAACACTATAAAAATTACAAAAGTAAATTCGGAAAAGAATTTCCTACACATTGCACAAAATGGCAATCGTTCCTCTCGGCATTTGATTGATGGAGACCAATAGCTTCTTTATTCTTAAATTTATGTTTACACAAACATCAAATCTTTAAACAAAACCCATATACTTCAATCACTTTTCAACTGGTTTCACGTATATACAGAAATATTCAAACGGAAACGAGTCCTTTCATTCAATAGGCGTTTGCTGTGTGCGCGCGAACTTAACAAACATGAACCTTTTTACTAATAATCCGCAAATCAAATGCGATAAATATCCAAAAGAATTAGGATCGTCAATAGCAATAAACACCTAATCCACATTCTATGGACACGATAATGTCACCACTGACAACGATAAACGATATAATCCGGAGTGAACAAATTTTCAAGAACAGTAATAGAAAAGATTTCCAACGGTACACTTCACTTAACCCCACTCCCCCTCCAGCCATTAGAGGTGTAAATAGGTCAACTTCCTTCAAGCATTTCGAGTGAATACAAAAAAAATCTCCCCGTTTCTCTCAAAATCACGCCATCCTCCCATGCCTCACCTACGATTATCCAAACAATAGAAATGCAAGATATACGTTTCACGCGACGAAAACATGCTAATGCCCATAACTCATAAGCACACGACTATTTTCGCAACGGCATATAGTTGAGCAAACAAATTTTACAATACGGCAATATTAATCGAAACGATACGGTAAACTTTAAAAAAGAATTGCGACGCCCATTTAACTCAACACGCCTCAAGTTTACGTTATCAAAAACAATTTTACACCCTCATCTTAATTTTTCAAATTAATCTTAATCCTCAATACATTAACACTTGGAAACAAAATATTTTAAATCTATTAATTTTTTTTAACACCGAAATTCGAGAAAGAAAAAAATTATCTAACGTAAGTTACTTAAAATTTCCACACCAGGTGACATGATTCGTAGTTTTCAAGGTCAATTAAATCAAATTCTCCAGCCAATCAAATTAATTCTTGGTTTTTAATTGCCTTTGAATCACTATTTCCGTTTTAATTCGCGGGTTCAAAGGTGAATTAAACTAATTCTCAGGTTCAAAGATCGACTAAATAAATCAAGGGCCTTTTTCATAGTATCTTGAATCTGCATCTTAGATCAGCGTTTTGGCAGTCTATGTCCTTTTGGCGGGAGGACTAGCATCTTGAATTAAGATCTGTTTGATAGAATTTCGAAATTCGTCCTACATCTTAGGTCCTTCATCTTGAGTTACCACCCTTCGGGCAAAATTACACATCTTGTTCTTATATCTTAGGTGGGTATCTTGGAATAAGGTCCTTTTTGCATGAACTTGGAACGAGTGTGAACAAATTGTTCCGGAATCTTCGTAAGGGCTTTTTGGCGAAATTCAACGTTCTGGTACATCTTGAAACTTAGTAGAAAGCAAGGTTACACATTTCACTTGTAAGGTCGTATTTTAACGATACTTTTGAGGGTTGTAAAAAACTCACATTCAGTCAAAGACTAAGTATTTAGTAACATTGGTTACTCTTCATAAATGGCAAATTCCTTTTCTGAACAACGACCATCTGGTGGTATTATTTCAAAGCTAGGCATTTTGCGAAATAGTTTGCATCTTGAAAAATTATAAATTCCTTTAGTCAATACCATAAGTTAAAAGTTAGTAAAAACCAAAACAAACAAAATAACAAAGTTACTTAGCAAACGCTCAAACACAAAAAAACTAGTCAAAACACATGCAAATACAGAAACACACAGACAAATAAAAAACACATCAAACAACGGAAATAAGAAATAATCAAACAAACAAAGAAACAAACAAATCAAAGAAGCAACCAAGCTACTTAAGGCTCAAACATGCAAACACCCAAACAGCAACAAATAAACTAGTCAACAAACACACAAGCAAACATGAACATCTTTCAACACAATTCGAAAGGCAAATGCATTTTGAAAAATTACAAATTCCTTTTTTAGAGACATTCGTGTAGTATATTTGAAAAGTTAACTGTCTCCGAACAATTTGAAAGTTAGTGATCATCGTGAAATACAGTCATGGACAAATTTAGGGAACGCCGAAGAAAACACTTAATCTTATAACAGCAACAGCTTATAAGCCATTTTTTGCAACACATTCGTTGGTCTTTTATATTTAATCAAAGTGCAGTGTATTTTTGACATTTTGAAACACAATCGTTTACTTATCTGAGTATGACCTGTATTCTGATCATTTTGTGAGATTGGCGTGTTAAAGGTTCTTATGACAAATTTAATTTTTCTTTTCAAATAATTGTTGTTAATGTCAATAAGCAATTTTAAGTCAAGATGCGCGATCTTACTGAAGTTGAGGTTTCTAGAGCTGTCGCTATGATCGAAAGTGGATATAGTTATCGCGAGGTCGCCGAAACGCTGAATGGTTCAAAATCAGTGATCTTATGGAGGAAGATCGTTGTTGGTATGGGGTGGTATTTGTTTGGGAGCGAGCACAGAGCTTCACGTTGTACGAAGATATGTGACAGACATTTTAAATGCCCTTGCTATGTCCTTTTTCACCATGTATTGGTGACAACTTTCTTTTGATGCATGGTAATGCGACACCTCACACTGCAGCCATCGCTACTCAGTATTTGCAAGAGGTCTATTTGAACACCCTGGGTGACCAGCGAGGTCTCCAGATATAAACCCAATAGAACATGTTTGGGTCAGGCTTGGGAGAAAATTAAAGCACAGAAATCCTGCACCTCAGATCCTACAAGAACTTAGAAACACGCTATTGGAGGAATGGGATCAAATTCCCCAAGCGTAAGTTGATTAGAATATTTGCGTGGTTATGTTAATTTAGTTTTTGATTGAAATGTTTGTTTTTACCAATTTCTTTAATTTAGGATAAAAATTATTGTTAGGTTAAAAAAGAAAAAACAATTGTATGTAAATCAAGAAATCTTGTAAAATATGTTTATGGGAATTACAATATCAATCATATAACAAAACTTTATTTTATTTACTTTTTTGGCATTCCTCTAAATTTGTGCACGAGTGTATAATAAGGCAAGGTCTTTTACGACACCATCTGGTGCTATAATTTAAGAGTTAGTGTAACCATGTGACATTTTAACCACTCAAGAAACTAAAAAATTACTCAAACACACTGCATATATATATATATATATATATATATATATATATATATATATATATATATACACGCACGCACGTATGAATTAACCAAAAACAAAGAAACTAGTAAACACCACTATATAAGGCTCTTGTGTTACATATATGAATTATTGCCTTAAATTACTTTTTAAAATTTAATTAGTTTTATACCTTCGACTTTCACCTCATCACATAATAAATATGTCATTAATTACTTTTTAACGGTATTGTCTTAGTATGAATCATTTATGTCAAATACCTTTGGAAGGTTGTGTCGGATGACCAAGGTGACTGGAATCTTGCATTTGTTTTTGATGAGAAGCAGTGGCAGAGGTAGTGTACAAAAGTACAGACACACCCCTCTTCTGCCCTGTTTGGTCGGAAAATTAAAACTACCCTTCTATCTGAAGCTTTACCTGGTGATGAGAAAGTCGTGGGTAATAAATACATGGAGCCTCTCCTTGAAACAGGGCCGCTATCCATGAGAAAGTGCAGGATCGAATTGTAGGGTTCAATGTAGAGGATTCTAACCTAGCGACATTGTTTGGCTATACCAACATCAGAGTAGAGGTCTATCGCCAAAGTTACAGAAATAGTGGAAAGCCGTGATCAAACAATGAATAAATGATGTGGATCTACCGTATTCAAAAAATACCAAGAGGGAAAATGCTGATGGTAGTAAATGATGAATAGTCGATGATGTGAGGACTGGTTGTCGGGAGCTCTTTTTCGCAGAATTTATGGCGCGCTACCCAGGTAATCAAAAGGTTCGTAATGTTGAGATGTGTTTGAAGTTTCTGTGGAGTAACCACTGTATATCTGAATATGCGTAGAGGAGTTGGTGGGGAGTTCAAAGTCTGATTTTGCCGCCTAAAATAAATACATGTGGAATACACTGCTTTATTTGAAGCGGCAAATAATATTCACGGCGTTACAAAATTAACGATGCCTAAGATTGATGTAAATTGGACAATTTCCTCTAGCGCGTTGCTTGTAGTGTAATAACCTTCCTCTCATCAGAATGGCAATGATGCCAAGTAACCCGCTTTCCAAATGTGTGACAAACAAAACCTTTAACAATCATATTTTAGTTAAAATTTTTATTAATTAAAATACTCACCCTTTGGGTTTGTAATAATGTATTTATAGAATTATTATTATTACTTACACATTTTATATTTTAGAGCACTTAAAGGGAAAAGTTATTTTTATCACTGGAGCTTCAACTGGTATCGGAAAGCATATAGCTTTAGCTCTATCTAAATTTGGAGTGAAATTAGTACTTGCAGCTCGTAGAGAAGATTATTTAGAGCAAGTGAAATCACAATGCATCAGTAAGTGTGCTTTACATATCTCTTCTGCGTTCATTCAAAGAACGAACATTTTAGTGTAAAAAGTTATGCTTTATTGCACGCTACGCATGCGTACTAACTTGATTTAAAAAGTACAACATAAAATATAGAATCATCAGTAAAATATGGATTGACAACAGAACTAAGTTTCATTGTATAGATGCTAAAAATTTTAGGTTATTACGATTTTGATTTCATGTTTTGAAGTAATATTGTTTAAATACGTGAAACATAATTAGCTCATTATTAAATCTTTATAGTTAAATTTCAAGCATTCGAATCTTTCGTTTCATTTAAAATGTTTAAATGTTACGATCGCACAATCTATACTTTAGTATTTTTTTTAGTGTAAATCGGATACGGATACTAAACATGTTTTTAATATGTTCATTAAAAGTTATTCTGGTTTGTTAGTTTAAATGAAAGTGTAAAAATATTTTTATAGTTGAAAATTAGAAATATAGAAAATATTAATGACAGTAAGGATGAATACTTGTTTGACGCCACCAGAAATCAGTATAATGGCAAAATCGCGAGAACAAATGATCAATCATAATTAAATATTAAATATTAAAACATTGTATGCAACTCGTGCAAAAAGTGTTCATTGCACTCGACGTGTTGTCACGACAATGTACTCCGATCAATAAGCACTCACTTTTTGCACTTGTTATATTAATAACTATTATTATTGTAAATTATAAGTTCTTGTTATGAACGAATAAGTTTTATTATTATTGTATTTACAAATCTTTTTTTTAATTTCTTATTTACAAATTTGATCCCTTTTTGTATTTTAGCAAATTCGGGAGGACTACTAACTACAAAGGATGTTCTGGTTCTTCCCATGAATATGCTTGAAATTGATTCACATCAAAGTAAATTTGATTTTGCAGTATCACATTTTGGTCAAATCGATGTATTAGTAAATAATGCAGGACGATCACAAAGAGCACATTGGGAATCAATCAATTTACAGGTTGATAAGGAATTATTTGAATTAAATGTCTTTTCAGTTGTAAATTTAACAAGAATAGCATTGAACTATTTCGCTACTCGAGGACATGGTCACGTTGCTGTTGTTTCAAGTCTAGCGGCTGTTATGCCCGTTCCTTTCTCGGCAAGTTACACCGGATCTAAGCACGCTATACATGTATATATTAAAATATCTTTAAAAATAGTCTATTGTTGATACCTGTATGTTTAGGGTTATTTCAACAGCTTAAGGTTAGAAAAATTAGAGTCTAATTTAAAACTAGTTGTTACTTTGCTTTGTCCAGGACCTACATTCAGTGATTTTTTACAAGAATCATTTACTAATACACCAGGAGAGGTAACATAATTCATTTAATTTTTAGTTTGTATGTACATAAGTTTTTTTCAGAAATATGGTATTTCCGCTTCAAGTACTGATAAACGTATGACAGGAGAAAGATGTGGTTATTTATGTGCTGTAGCTTTAGCAAACGGAACGAGAGAATCCTGGTTTGGAATTTTTCCTGTAATGTTTACTAGTTATTTATTTGCTTATTTTCCTGTTCTATCAAATTTGTAAGTTTATTTAATACTTTCTAATATTTTATTATTACTTTTTTAGGATAGTTAAAATTGTTGGTACCAGAAAATTTTTCAAATTTCGTGACAGTAAAACAGAACCATTTACAGAGGTACACACAATATAACACTGATAAATATAGTGTTTTTATTACTATTTTGCACATTAATTAATATTTATATTTTATCATGTTCTCATTGCTCACTTCTTCGGAGGTTCATGCAATATAATGTAATTAAAAAATGGTTGTGATATATTATTAAACATTTCTTACATAGCTTGTAGATCATGTATCTAAATTTCCTTTGGCGTAGTACCTACATAGTTCTTTTAGAAGCAACAAAATAATTTGGCATTAACGTGTTTTATGTAGTTATGTTTTTGTAAAAAGGTATCTACATGCAGATGTGGTAAGTTACAGTAAAACCTGTTTAACATAATTAATACTCACTGTTACGTACACGGTTCGTAATTTACGAAACCGGGTGACCGAAATATGGTCTAATTGGGGGCGGCTTGTTGCTTTCAATCTGTCGGCTTCCTGCTTGTGTGAGTAGGTGTGCGGTGTATAGGTGGAGTATCAATTACAAGAAACTGGGCAAATACCCGTTGCGCTGTTTAATTGACACCCCGGGGATTGGCGGAACCTTTCTATCCATAGGAGTAAGTAAAAGACTACATCGGGTGTTTTGCCTGACGTGAAGTCGTTCACTGGTTTAAGTGTGGTGTTGTATATTTAAGTTACATGCAGGTGACCGCGGATTGAGGCAATAGTAACCCTGGTATATAAGATAAGACACGGTCGGTCTGAGCTCTCGAAAGAGGCCCAGCGGAATGAGTCGAAAGAGATCCAGCAAATGAGAGCGTCTGTACCGCCTCTCACGGTTTTATTTAGAATCCGCGGAGGACGGAGATGGCTTCTGGTCGGGCTTCTAATGCCGTGATTGGTGGATAGACTGGCGGGGACTCTGACGTAACAAAACTTTCATTGTTTTTGACATTAACGTTGAAGGGAATAGAAATTCATTAGTTGATGATTTCTGTAAATTTAAGCAGGATAATTATTACAAAATAATCATAATTGGACACGCATCTTTAGACCTTATGTAAAAATTGTTCTTTGCATTTTGTGGGTTTTGGGTGGTTTTGGAAAAATTCTGTATACTTTTATGTACATATATATATATATATATATATATATATATATATATATATATATATATATATATTGTCATTTAGGCTTCCACGTGTACTAATATTTGAATTTCAGGATGTAAACTCATGTATTAAAGTAACACTTTGTTATTAATAATCTACGTTTCGGTAGTTTGTCTTTACTTCAAGATTATAAAATAATATTGATTGACAATATATGTCAAGTCACTTGACATATATTGTCAATCAGTATCCCAGTATAGATTTTCATGATGGTCCGTTAGATGAATAGGTTGCTGTCGGTTCTTTGCCAGAGTGGATTTCCTGGGGACGTCCCCACCATCGTTAGTTGGTAGTTTGTCTGTAAAATGTTTTAGGTTAGTTATTTGAAATGAACTATATAAGTTTCACTGAAAGGTACTCTTGTACAAGCACTGATGGTGAAATAAAGAATTGCGAAAGCATGGCAAGGAATACATAGAGTGTTCTTATTAATATATTTCGGTCGAGTTCCTTATTAAATCTCTGCACATTAAAGAGTACGACCGTTACTTCCTCCAAGTATATATATATATATATATAGAGAGAGAGAGAGAGAGAGAACCACGTCCACACTCACACATACGCACGCACGCACAATCACGCTCACACGTACAACATAAACCCAATATTATTCTACTGCAATTCGTATATTTAATTACTGTCCTTTTTCACATACTAACCATGAATATTTGTAAACAAATTTAATTCTTTTTATTTATTTTCAGACTAAAAAAGGAAACTAAACAAATAAATCTCTCTTTACTTGTGGTGATGGGAATATCTACTGTTTTTATTAATCTGTTTGCATGAACATTTACTGTTTCTTTTTTGACATGTAAATTTGTACTGTAATGATATGTAGGTGTAAATAGGAAGGTTGTGCATATTTAGCAAATTAAGTTGCTTTTATATCTTTGATAATAAAGGCAATAGACTGACAACAGTTATGTTTATTATTACATTTAATTTACTTAAATTTATATGCATATTTGGCGATGTTGAAAAGCAAGTCAAAAATAGATGGTTGAGTTTGAAAATATATCTAAAACATGACAATACAGTAAAACCTCGTTTATCCGAGGTAATGTGGGGAGGAGGTACCTCTCATAAGCGAAAACTCAGATAACGCGGAAGAAACCGAGAGCACACAAAACGTGTTGTTGTGTATAAGAAACAAGGTAGCAATCGCAAAATACTACGCGCATACAGCGTTTTTCCGTATTACTCTAGTATACATCTCAATTAAAACGGAATGCTGATAAGTCCGTTGCCTCGGATAACGCGGAGGCTCGGTTGATCGAAGGCCGGATAAACGAGGTTTTACTGTATGCAATCATTACTCGAAATTCAAATGATTAAACTCCAAGATTCTGTCCATGATCTGTAACTTGCCAAATATCCAATAGAAAGTCATCGGTGGGTCGTGAGTTATTAATAAATATATGTGATATGGAGATTATTTACATAATGTAGTCATAATCGGTCATATTCCTCAAGTTGACAGATGCCAAAATATTAAAATCAAATACGTAAACCTTAATTCATTTGTAGCTTTGATTTAGTAGTTACAGTAAAATTTCGATTTACAATTTATATTGTTATTGATCACCTTTCTTAGAATGCTAATTTCCTATTATGAAGTCACTTTCACCAAAACTTTTCTATTAATTTAATGTATCAAAATCTTACAACATTTCAATTTCTTTAATTATTTTTGTACGTCGAGCAAAGACAAGATGATGCCCTAATTTACGCGAAAAACATTTTCATATACAATCTAGTTAGTGGAATATTTATTTTTGCACTTCGAGACTAAAATAGATACTTTAGTCTCTGTCTACAGGGATAAAGTGGGCCATTTATTCCTAGGGATTAAATATGGACTGAACCCCTAGAGAGTTCATTGACGGATGTCAAACTTCAAATATTTTTATTAATTTTTTTACGAAACATTAACATTAATATTATTACAATTAATAAATATCGGACGATTGATTTCAAACGGTACTGCTGGATGTACGGTTGAACGCATTTCCAAATGAATCAGTGCCTGTGGCCCGTTCAGATTGGCACGAGGGTCCTGGGAGTGAGGTAGCTGGTGTTTTTGATCACCTCCACCTCCAAACATTTTTCGGCGGTAAGTTCTTATTATTCAGGAGTTTTCCACATACCCTTCTGCAACAGTTGCAGTCTTCCATCCCCATGTCTTTTAAAACGTCAACAGTCGCACCTGAATCAGCTAGTAGAGATGTAGAGGTTCGCCGTCAACAATGTCCTGTTTATGACAACGCATCTGGTAGGTTTAAGAATGTTGCAACTTTCTGGGGCAATTTTCCTAATATATTCTTTCCTACAGGTTGCACTGTATACTGTTTGTTAACGTAACGAACAAAAATCTTGAATGGGAGTTTCGGTTTTTCTCAATGACATATTTCTTGCAGATTTTGTATAACTAATGATAGTTTTATCTGAATCTTTTACAATGAAGTTCCTCTCTGTTCCATTTTGGTAGCTCTAATGTTAACAAGAAGTCTGTTGCCCAAATCAGTCACATCATTAATTGACAATTGACTAATTCAAGTCCTCTGCAAGCCCTGCCACACCAAATATGAGTGCTACCTACAAAAAAATCATTTCTAAAAGTAGGTACACTGATTTTTGGACATACTCACTTTTGTCATTAAAAATGTGTCATCTGAAGCTTCCTTTAGAAACGTATCAATCTCTTCTATAGTTAGTACCTTTGACTTCTTCGCTTTGTAACCAAAATTTTCCTTTTCAGAAGCGTCGTCAATTTGTGGAATTTACTTATATCAACATTATGTTTAACGTTAGCATAGTTTTTAACATTGAATACTGGGCCCACAATGTAGAAGCAGCAAATTTGTTTACCTTCTCATTAAAAAATACCAGCAAATACTTTGAAGTGCAAAAAGTAGCGTATATTCGGGACCAAAGTGCTAAATCTTGAGTGGTTGTTGCCTGGCTTTGCCTCGAGGCAACAAACCACTCGGATTAAATGCACTTGGTCCTCATATATAATATACTATAGTGCAACGACAAAACTACGCTGTTACACACCAGCATTAAATCGTCGCTAAAATCAATAGAAAATTAGCGATTTCCTGGCAAAATTGTTCAGAAAAGAGAGAAACTAAATTGGAATTGTTTTGCTCAACCAAATTTACACTGCGTTTATTTGTAGGCACACGAGTCACTATTTTTTTATCTTTCTCCCAAAATGTGTAAGATTATTCAACATATACGTTATAGCTACGGCTAATGAAGAAAAAAAATAAAATAAAAATAAAAAAAAATAATAAAATTTTAAACTTGAACCATTCCAAAAATATATATGTGCTAATCCGAACTGAAAGTTTTTAATTTTACGAACTCTAGTAGTAAAATATTTTAGAATTATTTAAGTGCTAGAACAAATTTATGAAATATGAAAAGCAAAACGCATACATAAATATAAAATATGCACCATTAAAGACCCAGAAGATAAGTGCATTAAAGTTATCCAATTTACTTATTATTTTGTTTCTAAACCTAGCGAAATCTTTATAATATAAAATCTTTTCAACTTCAATATAAACAATCACATGTTTGTCAAGTACACAAAGGTACTGATGCACAAGTCAGGAGTTGTCTCATGACTCCTTTGAGATAAATAGCTTAGTCTATGGAAAGTGCTTAATGCGTGAGCGTGTTGGCTTCGAAAACACAATGAAAATTAATAAAAGGCACCACTCAGTTTGTTGTTGTATAGTCACACCAAGAAAAGGACAAAGGCACAGTTATGACGTTGGTCACAGTTAAAGTAAGGAAAAGAACGCTGACGTGAAAGAGTTCAGGTTAATTAAGTGTACGAAGCAATAACACATAAGGCAAAGAAATAATAGTCGTTCAGCCCAATTATTTATTTTTCTGTAGAAACGGAACTGAACCAGAGGGTTCATAAACAAAACAAATCAAAACGTAATATTGTATTCTATCTGAATAAATGTCCTTAACAGGCCTCAGAACAAAATCTGATAAGTACTAAAAATAATTAATTCCTGCAGGAGAGTCCTGGATAACGTTTAGAACCAAAAAATATATTTTACCTAATAACTAATGTACACCACTTACCTTTTTAGTGGTTTGGTAAATTAAGAAAATATAAAAAATATATTAAAATGAATCAAATAGAATAGGACTATCGGAAGAAAACAGCGTTATGAGCTAGAATAAATCAAACAAAAAAACTTAACCAAAGGGCGTTTCAATAAGAGCGCAAGATTTTAAGGTTCAATAAAACATGGTTTTCTGTAGCAAAGTATTGAAATATTTATTGATTTGTAATGTATACATTTGGGAATTATGTATGAAACAAAATATCTTGTAAATGGCGCCATGGCTTTGCTGGTACATGCGTACTCTTTGGCAAAATTTGCAATAACATTATTGAATACATGTGGCGGTATTTTATTGATAGAGCATCTAATTTCGGCCTGCAATGCTTGGGTGGTCGCGGGCTTGTTGCTAAACCTGTGACTTTAGATAACCCCACAGCCAGAAGTCCAAAGATGTTACATCGCAAGGCGTGGCGGCCAATTCTGGTCACCAAACCGGAAATGACACGACCAGAAGCAAACTGCAAGACAGTCAATGTTTCACGGACGGTATGGCATGTGGCACCGTCACTGAAAGCAATGTCGTAAAGGGCAATATCTCCAATTGAGGCACAAAAACTGCGTTATCATAGCACCATAACGTTCGCGATTTACCGTTACAGCATTACCTGCCTCATCTTCAAATAAAAACGGTCCAATTATTCCTCCAGACCACAATGCACACCAAACAGTGACGTTTTGGATGCTTTGCTTTGTGAAATCATTCGTGGATTTTCTGAGCCTCAAATGCAGCAGTTTTGCTTATAAACGAAGCCATCGAGGTGAAAATGTGCCTCATCACTGAAAATGATTTTATTCACAAAATCGGCATTCACTTTTGTTGCTGAAGTATCCAATTGGTGAACTCTCTTCGCTGTGCATGGTCTGTTGGCAGAAGTTGTTGAGTCAATTGGACTTTGTAGGCGTGGAGATGCAAATATTTAGTGATGTTTTGTTCTGAACGACCTGGATGAGCTCGTGTCGTGTTTCACATCACTAACTGAACCAGTACTTTCGAATTTTCGATTATTCTTTTCACAGTAAAGAATTAGGAACATTATTTCGACCGAATGTTGAACCCACTTTACGAATAGTGGCAATCAAACTTTCACCGTTTTGATAATGTTTAACAATCAGGACACGTTGTTCTATCGTGTAATGCTCCATGTTTACTAACTCCCATCTTCCACTTTCGATCTGTCTCGTCATAATTACGTGTCATTATGACTGTCAAACATGGCGCGCAATTCAAATCTTGCGCTCTTATTGAAACACCCTTTATAAGCGATTAGCAAACCGTAAATCACTAATACCGAAGCGTACACGGATTCAGGAAAACAGTCCTTCAAACATTTGCTAACGAGCATGAACAAACATTATTACAGTAAAAAAATAAAACGAAAATTAACAACTGCGCTATCCCTATCGTGGCCAGATTCACATGATACTTATTAAATTGCCAAAGGGTATGTAACTTAAGTAAAACACCTACACTTGTCTTGAGAGAAACATTTAAATAGTGGATGGTCAAACATAATTTAAATCTAGCATTTGTCAAGGTAATACCCTAGCTATAATGCATGATCAGCTGATGGCACATATATATGGAGATAAATAGGTAAGCAGAGACTACGAAATCATCAGCTTCTGATTAAGCGACGTATAGCATGAACGTTTCACATCAAGCAGTGTGCACTAAAAATTAAATATAAATAAACTATCGTACAATAATATTCTATCACCTTGTATGTTAACCTACAGAAATGGTAGTTTTTACACAATAACGGCAACTTTATATATTGCACTTAACTTTGACAATTTGCTGCTGTCAATAGGGGTCTATTAATACCAACAACCAATGTAAAGTAAAAAATTCTTAAAAGAAGTAAGTTATTGCATTTATATCCAGAAATATTGAGTAAGTGAAAAATTTATAGTTCGTAAATCTATACTGAGTTCTGAATTCTTAAGTTGTAGATAAAGCACATCACAAGCAAGACCTAGAGTAACGTATAGCTGCTATCACCAGCACAAGTCATTCAGTAATGGAAGCAAATATTAATCTATAGTTGCTTAAAACACTCTTCAACAGCTGGTAGGAATATTTCCGAACTCAATAATAGTTCACAAACTTAGTGCATAGATAGAGAGTAATAAACGCTTTATTACTGTTAAATCTAATTGCTTTGATTTCCAGGGTTCTGTCACATGATGCAAAAAAATATAACTCATCGTTATCTTAATTGTGTATGGAATAACAGAAAGTTTTGCGTGCTTTAAAATCGTCTGTATTTGGTAGAAATCGAGACGAATGCGATGAACACCTTACCTGTATTCGCTGTGAGTAGTCGTCAAACCTCATGTTCCCTATCGAATGATGATTGATAACGAAAAAATGTACTTGGATTATGCAGAATCCAGATTTCGGAAGGTGGATGTAGCATGAAGGTGTAAAGACAAACATACTAAAAGAATCTCATAATTAAGTTTTTTTAAGGAAATTTGTATCCGTATTAAATGAAATAGAAGTATCTATATTATTACTATAAAATTAAGCAAGTGCTTGAAGCAAATCCAGTATAATGAAATGTACATTACAGTGTCAACGTTTGTAAAAATACACAAAAATTTATACCACATTCCGTTTCCTTAAGAGTAATTTTTTAACAGACCCAACTAGACAAAATGGCGTCAGTCAAAATTAAGCAAAAGCACTCGCAACATTTGGTTGGTTGAAAACAGAAAACGAGTTAAACCCTACTTTTCCTTAAGGCGGTTAAAAGTGTTTCAAAATGACCAATTCTAAAAGACTGCGTACGTTATAGACATAAGTATCACATGTTTCGTAGCAGCCAGTAAATAAAACTTCGTAGAACGTTAAATACGTTGTTAGGTCTAAAATAATAGAATAAAGTGAATTAAACTTTAGTTTCTATAGCGGAAACGTTTTTAATATAAAATAATTTCGGTTAATCAAATATACGTTTACTATATTATGACTTTCGAACCTTTTACGTAAGAAACAGAAAATACTAATAGTAATTATATGTAATTAAGTTCATTAAAATCCAATAATCTTGCATATTGTGATGTACCACAACTGGTGCAGATATATATGATTTAATTTATAAATAAGGCGGGTTGAATTGAAACCATCTA
Source organism: Vesta saturnalis (assembly GCA_036346205.1). NCBI lineage: Eukaryota > Metazoa > Arthropoda > Insecta > Coleoptera > Lampyridae > Vesta > Vesta saturnalis. Next base: position 5,846,677 of record JARFJB010002231.1, on the reverse strand, counting down.
GTAAACATGGGCGGCTGTTGTATATTTTGATAGTAGAAATAAGATGTGCTTAGCGATAGGTTGTTAGGAAAATAATGGAGGGTTGTTGATTTGGATGTTTGAGAAGGAATTAATGTTTTTGGTCTTATAAAATAGAATAAAAGATAATGTCATATATATTCACTAATTGTATTTTCTTTCAGTAAATGCTAATAATATTATGATCTCAACAAAAGGGTAACTTAATTGTAAAATTAATATAACTTGATTTAAAGATAGAAGGTTCTTTTATAATTTAACTAAATAATAATTGAAATTAGAATATGATTCGTGTTACAATACCATGGTAAAAGCGATTATTTAAACTAATAGAAATTAATATCAATGATAATTTGAAATTTGAAATTACATCACCATTTTGTTATTCAATTAAGAGAGGTCTCTTGATTTCATTTTTAGTATATTTTATTTTGGCATTTCCCAACTATAATGTAGCATATTTTAAGATGGATGTTCCCTTGTAAATGTAGTAGAAGCGTAAAATGACTCCCGGGTAGAACTGGCATAATGCTGACCTTGGGGAGATAACCGGTGCAACACTAAAGTATGTTTATCGTTGGAATACTGTGTGCGTGCCTGGTATGAAGTATGCTACCTTTTGGTTTATTAATTGTAAATTCAGACCCTTAACATGTTGTGATGTTTTTACTTATACTGCAGTTAGCTAACTGTATAACCTGGTGATCACCATTTATGAAATACAGGCCTGTATTAAATTATTACCACATTGATTTGTGAAGGTTAGAGTCGGGTGATAGCAATTTAATCTTGCAATAACAGTAGAGTCTAAATATGTATAGATCTAGGTATTTATAACTAATGGTTATACTTTATTTATTTTGTAATTCTTGTTGTACTATACGGCGGCGAGGTTTTTCATTTGTAGTTCTTTTCCTCAATCCGCAATAAAGATAGCAGAACTACATTACACTTGCTTATAAATTTATATACTGTGTATTATTGTGTTACTTATATTTTATCCTCCATTAGATACCCGCAACACATGTAACCCGTAACAATTCTTTTACACAACGTAAGTGGTGCTGATGCTGTATACGTCTGCCCTCGGAATACTTGAGCCAGAGAAGCCATTTAATAGCAATCCTCGACTAGTTGTCAGCCATTCTCTAACCACCGTTTGGGATTAGCCCAACAGTATTTTCGCGAATAAAATTTCTATGGAAAACAAGACTACAAGCACCGGAAATCGTGCAGAATTTCCTACAGGGATCGACTTTGTTTTCGTCGACAAATCTCTTCCAAAACTCAAGACAGGTTTTTATAAGGATACTCACATCTTGCATGTAATAACGCACTATTTCGTTTTTGAAATTAAAACGAGTGCCCTTAGCAATTTCAATGTACCACTTTATAAAGTCTGGTCGAGCTTCAGAAGACATTTCATTTATACCGTAAAAGTGGTTGGTAAAACGCCGTCATAATGGGCGTGGGAAATGAAGCGGGGAAATTAAAGGTTTTAGGGAGTTTGGATAGGGCCATAGGTAGGAAGTTTAAGATATCTATGAATTTTATGTCATTATTGCAGGTGAGGGATATGATTTTAGTACCGTTAGATATGATTTTGGAATACCACGCAGAGCGATTTTTTAGAAGTTTGTTAAAGATGAATTGACACTCATAGGATTTGGAATTGTGGGATAAGGCTAGAATGAATGTTCGGTTCTTACAGAGTGAGGAAATGTAGGAAAGGAGTTCGGATACAGGGGAGGTGGAAATGCGTTTTGGCGGTGTCCTCAATGGCTAAAATCCTACTTAATATCGACATCAGTATTAATACAGCTGTTGCAGACATGCTGGGCAACGCACAACGTGGAAGTATGGATGAAGCACTCAAAATCGGCATTCGAAGTCGCAAAAGACAAAAATAAAATCTTGCGAGTTTTTTCGAGTCCGCCGTGCACTTAAATGTGTAGCAAAAATGACGGATGGGTTTTTCGGATTTACAGGTGGCACAATGCGCAAAACCGCATTTATGAGGCATCTTAGCCTCCCATGTATTCACTAAACAATCCCGACAACGTTGGAGTTTGCTGTAAAGATCGCTAAGTTCATAGTTCTGTAGAAAGTGGTTTCCGCGGAAATCCCTATTACACTAATGGCAGACGATAGTCTGCAGACTGACAAGGGGGACTGTTATGACAACATGGGCAAATGTTAGGGAAATTCTTGTGGCGTTCGTTGCAATCGGTTCTATACCTACAGAATTCACAAACATACTTTATTGAAAAGGCACTGGTTAATTACATTATAATGCTCTTCTTCAAAAATTAAATTTAAACTTTACGTGTGGGACTTCTTGGACCCTCAAAATAAACTGACTGAAGTAATATGTGATTATACACAACTATTGTGTAACTAATTAAATAATTTTGGAATTGCTGTATGTGTGCCGCCGTTATTTAAATCAACGTTAGCGGCAGAACATAACTCATGCGTCCTCCGATCCAAAATAGCGCAAGCTTTTTTGAGGCCTGACAATTGAGGATCGGTCGCGGCTACATCCATTACCACCACTAAAGCCCTACCTAAACATAAATTATCTCTATTGTTGATAATTATAATGCACACTTTACGTGCGCAAAACTCTGCAAAACTGACCCCCGTGGTACGTTCTCCACCATATCGCGCAGGCAAAACAACTGTTTACTTGTAAATTCAACGTACTTTTATTAAAGAAACTTACATTGCTCTGCAAGATCTTTTCCAGTGTCGCCATCATTACAGTGGAGTTCAGTTGCAGCACAGCGGAATGACAATCTTAAGGGGTTTATCGGGTAGCTTGCCATTAGTCAACACCATACCAACCCGGTCCGCTGAATTAAACCCTGCACACACTTTGCTTATCAACGCATCTAACGAGTTCTGTAACAAAAATGAAATTTTAGTAAATCTTACTACAAAATAAATTTATTAATGCTTACTTTGAGCCATGTAACTGGTGATTGAGTGGCATCAGCAACTTTAACTTTAAATACAACACTCTTTGTTGTGGTGTTAAACTTTTTAATGTACTTTTCGCCGGTAAACACTTTCTTAAAATATTTTGCGTTACCACCATTGCCAAAACCATATAAGGCGTCTGTAAATACAAACATTTAAATTCAAAAAACAAATTGATTGCACTTACAGCAATGCCCACGGATCCACTTGCGGGTTGCGGAGAAATATGGACAGCACAAACATCGTCACTGGCTGAAGAAGTAGATTTCTAAAAACATTACTTCGATTACTAACTTAAAATTACGATATTGTTTAAAATATGATCGTGCGTGCAAAAAACAATACACCACCGCATTGAATTTTAACTAGCACCTAGGGTGAAAAAGGGGTGTTAACACCAAATTCTAAGAAAGTTGAAAAATTACTTACTAGTGCCATTAATTCTGATCGAATCTTTTTCATAGCGTCACGTAACCTCTGGAAAAAACCTATATCAAGCTCGGATATGCCTTTTCCACAAACTACACGATCAGTAATGTGATAGTACATTTGTACCAGCAAATTTTCAGACATCGATGCGCTCTCGAAAATATTTTCCTTGGTCGTTAACAGTGGTCATGTCCGCTTTTATCTTAGGACATTTGGGATGCCATCTAGGAGGTTTTCGAGTCCTTCAGAGAGGTTTTCGATGCTCTGGGTGAGGATAGCTGGAGGATGCTTAAATTTCTTTTCGGTTTTTCCTGTGGAATCTTAGGTATTGATTATGATTAAGGCGAATATATAGAGTACGTAGGGTGTTTTCGTCGCTTCTGTTTCGCTGAATATCCTACGATGTGAGTAGTTTGTTTGTAGTCTTTTGAGTTGTTCTGTGATAGGTGTAATGTTGGCGTGTTGCATGGTGATTTCGTTGGGTGTTCTGTAGTGTAATCGGTGTATTCTCTGTAGGACTCGGTGTTTACATGCGGCTATCAAGTGTAGGTCAGGTCTGTGGGTTTTACGGTAGCGTACAATGGAGAACGGAATGTCTTGTAAGTGTGTTGTACGATCGGTTCCGTACTTTGTTCAGTCTTGTTTAGGCCAGCGTTCCAGTTAAGGGTCCTGGTAAATGTAATTTTTAAGTAGATTATGTCGTCACAAAGCGATAATCTTTCCCCATGCATGAAAATAGTTACATGGTTTTTGTGAGTAATTTGTGTTGACTATAATCGGGTGCCGGAATAGGATGGCTTGCGTTTTGTTCGGGTTTACGTAGGCGCTCTCTCCTCTCTCCTCGGAGAAGTATTTGCAGAATACATTCCAATCGGCATTTTGAAAACCTTTTCGGGTAATGTTTTAACTAGAAGAGGAGGCGGTGTGGTGTGACGGTTTCACCTAAATGTCAATCGGCGGAAGACGATATGTGGTGGAAAGTAATGAATTTTTTGATTATGAGGGCTGTGCCTCGCGAACTATTGTGGTCGCTAAATTGGAGGAACGTGTTGTATAAGGCAAAGTCAAGAGTGCGTCGGTTAATTAGTTTGATTTCAGTGATTACGAGTATTTGTATTTTATTGGTGGCTAGTCGGTTTTTAGTGAGGGGCACTTGCTTGGATTTGTCTCTTCGGTGTCTGAGGTAGAAGGAGGGAGAGGTTTGGGAACGGCAGTCACTGCCGGGGTGATGGGGATTGCACGATGCGTCGTGCAGGCAAAGGAATACGTCGTGTGAGGTCCACCGCAGTTGTTACACTTTGGTGTATTCAGGCGCGTAGAGGAAGATGCATTGTGGATTTCACCACAGGTGGTGCAACGGAGGGTTTGGATGGGCCACTCCTCGGGAGCATGCCCCACTTGCGTGCAAGTAGAACAGTACTTAAGGATTCGGATGGGTAAGCGAGATTGTTCGCAGGGATAGTGCCTCCTGAAAATGGTGACACCATTGGTTAAAAGGTGGTTGAGGGAGACTCGGGAAGGGGTTATGAAGTAGGGTTGTTGGTCGTTTGGAGTTTGGGTTGGTAGGATCGGACGTTGGGGGACCTGACAGCTACATCAACGTCAATGTAGGATCACCGAAGTGATGCTGCAAGATGCGCTGCATCGTAGCTGGCAGGACCTTGCTCGTTTCCAGCAGGCAGGTGTGGTTGTGGTTGAGTTTTACGTTCAATTAGGGGAGTCGGAGAGACCCGAGAGATTGGACGAAGGATTTTTGGGTATTGAAGCGGGTAGGAGTATTGCGGATGTAATATCGGGCGACGGGACGGTAGGTAGCCGAAGATTTAGGGGTGGTAGGGTTAGGCTGAGGCACTGTAGCGGAAAGGGAAATCGAAGGTTTGTGTACTTCGAAAGTACGGTGAACGGGCTTGGTTGTGGGTGGAAGTAGGACGAGGCTATATAGGACATTAAATATATCTTGTCTAATTTTGAAGGGAATGCGGCTTCCGCCGCGAAGGATAAGAAGGGTTGTGGTGTCGCAGGTCTCGGGGGCGGATAAGGAGCATGGGAGACCGTAGCCCGGAGGCCCGGAGTTAGGCAATATTTCACCATAGCTGTTAGTATGGGTAACGTGAAGTTGGGGGCAGAAGATATCGTGTTAAGAAAGAGTGGACTCCCTCCGAGATGCAGCCTCACACTTCGTTGGATAAAGGTTTGGGCGTTGGGAGTCCGATAGAAAGAAGGGCTTTGTTAGAATTAATAAAACAAAAATGTATTATAAAAATTCTTTATTAATTAATTAATTCCTTGTTGTCTAGTTGATTCTTTCGTGTAGTTCCTGGTTGTTGTCCTTGCTGTCCTCTTTGTTAATTCTCGTGCTGTATTTAATCCGTGTAGTTCCTGTTGTCCTTGATGCTTTTGGTTCCTAGCTGGTTGTAGCTTCTTCCTGAGTTGTAGTACTTCTTCCTGGACGGGATCTGCTTCTTCGTATTCACTATGCGGAGCAGTAACAGTCCTAAATTGGAAGCGGCGAAGACTGCGATGCCCGGAACGTAGAGCTAGAAAACTCTAAGTTCTTTTTTTTTAATTTATTAATTAATTTTTTTTTTATTAATTATTGTTTTTTGCTTTCGCAAGCTCGATCTCTCTGAACGAATGCTCGCTAAGAGATCGTGTGAGAAGAGATGACATGCGGTTATATAGGTGCAAACAAGAATTTTTGCCGCACACAAACGATATTGTATTCAATGTTAATTAATTTTTGGTATGCAAAGAATGTAGGTATGCTTGTATTTTCAAGGTAGTTTTAGATTTCATTTAATTATCAAATTAGATTTACGAAGTTTGAATACTGAACGGTTGTTATTGTCGCTTACATAATTGTTAAAAATCAGTTTAAAGCTAATTACAGGAATTTTTGTCATGTGTAAAGAGCGTGGACATAATTATATTTGCAAGGTCGACTTTACTTTCTATGTAAATATTTGAATAGTGAAAGGATATTATTGTTAATTATGTAGTTGGTAAAAACAGTTCAACTAATTACAGAAATGTTTGTCATGCACAAAGAACGTGGACATGATTGTATTTGCAAGGTCGACTTTACTTTGTATGTAAATAACTAATTTCGGGTTTTTTTCAAAAACATGTTAGAGGTTTTTTGATTTTCAATCTGGACATCGTATCAACAAAGTACGGAGAAAGGGATATGATGGAAATGAGAGATTTTATAGCCGAGCGTTACCACAAGTTTTTCATGTCTGAGCACCATCGTGTACAACAATTTAATGAAGAATATTAAAGATGTTTCAATGCGTTCTTTAGGCTCAATAGGCGCCAATGTAATATTCGTCTACAAAATCAGGTTTATATTCGTCATGTTATGTAATGATGTGATTTAATAAATAAATCAACTTTTGTTTTGTAATACCAAGTTTTGTTATTATTATTTTGATTTAACTGGTTTGGTTAATTAATTTGGCTAATTGATTTGATTACTTTGATTAATTGATTTAGAAAATGGCCGACAATGCCACAGATAGATCCCATTATTAGAATACTATTTAAAATTTACCTCTATAGTAAACAAGGGGTCCCGAGAGAACCCCCGCGAGCAAGTTCCTGAGCCCTGTCTTAGGAGATAGACCCCATTATTAGAATGCTATTTCAAACTTCTAGCAATAGTAAACAAGAGAAACCAAGCGAAACCCTGCGAACACGTGCCGGAGACCTATACCTGTGAGATAGCACCGGGCCCCCATTATTAGAATCGCATTTTCAAATTTCCCATCACAGTTTTTGAAAATATACCGCTAGATGACGACTCCATTACAGAAATTTGTTCTAAAAATACATCGCTAGATACTGTAATTGTTTATCCTAAAATGACCGACACCCTCGTACGAAGTCCTACGAAGGCACAAAAATGGACTCCTAAAATGGTCGACATCCTTCGGCTGTTGCATGCGTCGCCGGACGTATGACATCAGCTAATGAAGAATCGTTTTTCAACTCTTCGTACTTCTAAAATATTACATATTATCTAAATTAAAGTGCATTTATCCAAAATACTTCCTTATGCGCTCAGAAAGTAACGGATAAATTCATTATTTTCGAAATCGTCAATTTGTGGTCAAAATGCTGCGACACGTCGATTTTTTATTTTGATTCCGGACTATCTGCTGTGTCGCACATGTAGATGGCGCTGTGCAGTTTCTGGATATGACGTCAAAATTCATATTTTTAAATGTCAACCCTGTATGTTTTCGTGGAAATCGATGCAACTCTTTCTCCTGAGATCAAAAATGCCCTATTTACTGGGATTATTTGAAACAGTATGCGCGATATTAATTATTAAATGTGGCATAATACGAAAAGTGGTGCGTTGTTAGTCAAGAATGAAACTGGCGTGATTCAAATGTAGGCTTCTGTCAAAACAACAAGCAACTAGGTAACTAGATATGGAGTTTATTTTTTATTTTCAAGCGGCCGAAAACCGCATATTTATGTATCGTTATAGGTAGACTTGAAGTACGTATTTTTGTCACCGGAAGACAAAAAGTCTTACTTTATGTTTGTTTTCGTTTAGTTTATGTTTATTTTAATAAATGTTGTGCACTGTTTAGTACCCAGATTCTTAATTTAACGCAAACATTGACAACACTAACACCGCATCACTTTTCGAATTATGCCACATTTAATAATTAATATCACGCATACTGTGCATATGTGCCTACCGAAGTGAACATAGCCGACATACTAACAAAATGTTTGAGTGGTGAACGTGCAAGAAAATTGATCGAAGCAATGGGAATTGCTTCCGGCCAGAGGGAAACCAAATAGGAAGGGTGTTAGAGTGAAATTCGGTAAACGAACCTTTATTCTAAAAAGCATCAAGTTGTTTTGGAGGTTAAGGTGAATGTGTGGGTATGAGGGAGTAAGAATGCGTTTGTGTACGTGAATTGACGTGAAAACAATGTGCGTGACATCAGTTTTAGTTAAATGTTAGTAGTACGAATTTAAGTTTAAGGTAATAAAATCAATGTTACTTGACGTATTAAATTAGATAAACAAATCCACGTGTATTTATTGCATATCATAACAAAAAGTTACTAGAAACGATGCTTTGTCATAACAATAAAAACGTAAAAAGCTAAATAACACAAGAACAACTGACAGTTAAAATTGTCAATTTAGAAATTTCCCTAGTCCTAAACAGGGCGACATGTGAGTCAATTGAAAGTAACCTTTTTTGCGGGAATTATTTGAAACGCTCCTCCTAGTTAAAAAATGAAATAGACAAACCTCAACTTTTTACTTAAGCACTACCAGAACAGTTTGCGAAGATCACTAATTTTTACTGTGCCATAATGCAAATTGCTACGCTTATAATTGCGATATTCACTTTGACACACTAAAACGTTTTCTTGAAACAGTAATTTTATAGTTATTTATATATCAAGGGAGTTATGAGGGTGTTAATTACTGAGGGCAACGGATTGCGATCTCGAGGAACGTTAGTCTCGACGGATTGTAAGTTGCCCGATGTTATTAACATACATAACTCACGTGATAGATAAATAATTTTATATCATATTTCATTATAAATATGAATTTATTAAAATTAAACGAACGTTTAAAAATTAAGTAGGCATTGTTACCATGGATATATCAACTGACAAGCTTGGAAATATTAGTCAAAATACATTAGAGGGAGTTATAGATATATAATTTCCTACTATAACTCCCTAGGTAGTTATGAACATGTTTACAGTTACGGTAATTAAGGGTTTATTTGTTTATAATGTATTGGTATACAAATAAAATATGTAATATAATAGCATCATATAGGTATTTATGACACCATATCTTTCTTTTTATTAGTTATAGTTTTGTTTAATTTTTGATACCTTACTACTAAAACTTTCATTCTTTGCTTGCTCAACATGTACGTAATTTTTTTTTTATTTTGTGTTTAATGGCTTGCATACTTACAGACTTCTTTGTAATTTTTGACCTATAATTGGGCAATAAATTAATAATTAATAATAATTAATGCTAAAAATTCGTAAAAATTACGCGAAGAGAGAAATATCCATAATGAAATCTATAGCTACGGTGGTGCACTCTATCTAAAACAATCAAATCTGACGGTACAAAGACTAAATCGATTACCCGAAAGACCGTTAACCGATGCTGGTTTAAAATACGCACTTAACAGTCCCTACTTTAGAAATGTCTACCCGAGATATACCATGCCTAAATTATTATGGAATAACGAGTTGGGAATTATCAATTTGGAAAGCCAAAGCGGGCCCTGTACACATTGGGTATGCCATAAAAATGGTATGGTATTACGATAGTTTAGTCAATCTTCGACCACCAATCGAAGTGATTAACTGCTTTCGGGAATGTAAGATACGTTAGAATCACAATCCCCTATGCTTCACTTTTCTATACAAAAAATAAATAATAGCTAGTTGGATTTGGAAATAAGGCAAGTAATATAAAGTGTCATACCAACAAATAAGTTTAGTTTACCATCAAACAATAATACACTCGTGTGAAATTAGTTACGAGTCATAGATTTCACTAAAGCAGGTAGTATCGGACGCATGCTCGAATTTGAACGTAAAATATTATACATACATCCAAGTTAGATATTCTAATAATTACCAACGTATATATCGAGTGTAATATAGATAAGGATCCTATCAAAACGGAAAACCTGCTGAAGTTTTATACGATCTCAATGTGTCGGTTCCACCTGGTTATCGTTTAAGTAAAACTCCAAGCAATGTGCATTATTTAGAAGTTAACGCCGATAACAATTAATCTAACCAATTAGAAGGGCGAACGAATAGATTTTGGCGAAAGTTAACCGTTCACGGTACGTTTAGCGTTAAAAGAGCATGGGTCTAAGAATTAACTAACGGACATCTTTCAAAAATGAGTATAAAAGTAGCTCATTAATTAGCCACCAGCCATTACTACGGTTCACATCCCGAGAGAAATACTTTTTAACTTTAATTTGTCTAAAAGGACTCTACGATAATGCCAGCGCAATCTCTAAACAGCTTTCAAAGCGTACATTTTGATGATGCCATCGTTAAATCGGATAATCTCGGTTACCTTGCATTCTTTAAAGTATGGATTTTCCGAAGAAATACGAATATTAATTCAAAGTCAAAACCTGATTACAGCTACCTATGATATTTTTCTATACATAGAACGGTAGCTTAAAAGGAACACGAAATAAAATCTATCCAATAATTTCTCCAACACCCTGTTCGAAGAAATTTTTTATGAGTTGAGTTGTATGCTGAAATCTTGGTGTAACATCAGTACTTAAAGTATACGTTTCCTATATCTCAAGAGAAAATTATTTAATCATTTAGGGTGGTCACCAAAAAATGTGGAATCGCTCCGGATGGAATTTGATGAGAAAATTGGAGAAAAATCATTTTCAACTGCATAATATTAAATCACTTATTTGGAATAACGGAGGATTACCTTAAAGTAATTATATCAATACGTCTCAAGAACTGATTTTAATTCAACCTAAGAGCGATACAAACTGCTACTACAGTGAAGCTGACGCAACAATAACCTTAAATCAAATTCACTGATAAGTGCCACCCATAAAACTTAGTGGTACTGCAAAACTTGATATGTTTGAGGGAAATAATAAGCATTCCTTTATTACTGTTCCGTTTCGTCAAAGTGAGTTATATGAATCACCTACTTTACGACAGGCAACCTCGAACATATGGTCAATAAAAACACCCATACAGTGAGAAGAACCACGATGGGAAATTGTTTCTTTCTTATATATATATATATATATATATATATATATATATATATATATATAAATTAACTTTTAAAGTACAGTAAAAGATTAACTCGAGTGGGACTTGAACCCACGACCTCCACTTTGCTAAAGTGGGGCTCTTCCAACTGTGCTATCGAAGAGGCAAGTCACAATCGATTCACGCTTAAACTGTATGTACTTCCCTAGCTACGATTTATTATAATTTTTATATACAATGAAGGGTCACAGTCAACTTTGTGTATGTCATGTGAGCCCGCAATTCGCTAAGGCTTCGCACATGACAACACGTGACTGATTGTATATTTTTATTTGCTATACTATACACAATACTAATAGATAGCTATAGGAATGCTATGGAAGCATTACGTGTTATAATTTATTGTATAGTTCACAGTATCCTGATATATCTGTAATTTTAACTTTATTCCTCATTAAATCAATTGATTTTCAAATTATTAATAATGTAGAATGATTTTCTAGTATACATTTTTTGCCAAAATATATGTCTCAAACTATCATTTTTTCCGTAAATGAATATTTCTAACTTGTACTCATTTATTTTCGAAACTTTTACTAATTGAAAAATCGCAATGATTAAATAATTGTTTATCTTATAATATTTACATCACTGTATACACAGCCCATTCAATGGTGATGCAACTGTGATCGTGTGAAAACGGAAATTTACAACTTGTCTATTAGAAAACTGCTAACCATTACTCGTTTATATATATATATATATATATATATATATATATATATATATATAGATTAGCATTAAAGTTTAAATGCATTTCTTCGTATGGATAGTATTCCTAATTCAGATGTACTTTAACGTTACTTGATGATAATGTGATCAAAACTTCCGACTCTATTTGGCTTTGAATACCTTTTACCCTGCTAGAAAGAAACAATTTCCCATCGTGGTTCTTCTCACTGTATGGGTGTTTTTATTAACCATATGTTCGAGGTTGCCTGTCGTAAAGTAGGTGATTCGTATAACTCACTTTGACGAAACGGAACAGTAATAACGGAAAGCTTATTGTTTCCCTCTAACATATCAAGTTTTGCAGTACCACTAAGTGTTATGGGTGGCACTTATCAGTGAATTTGATTTAAGGTTATTGTTGCGTCAGCTACACTGTAGTAGCAGTTTGTATCGCTCTTAGGTTGAATTAAAATCAATTCTTGAGACGTATTGATAATTACTTTAAGGTAATCCTCCGTTATTCCAAATAAGTGATTTAATATTATGCAGATGCAAATGATTTTTCTCCAATTTTCTCATCAAATTCCACCCGGAGCGGTTCCACATTTTTTGGTGACCACCCTAAATGATTAAATAATTTTCTCTTGAGATATAGGAAACGTATTCTTTAAGTACTGATGTTACACCAAGATTTCAGCATACAACTCAACTCATAAAAAATTTCTTCGAACAGGGTGTTGGGGAAATTATTGGATAGATTTTATTTCGTGTTCCTTTTAAGCTACCCTTCTATGTATAGAAAAATATCATAGGTAGCTGTAATCAGGTTTTGACTTTGAATTAATATTCGTATTTCTTCGGAAAATCCATACTTTAAAGAATGCAAGGTAAGCGAGAATATATAACATACAGTTTAAGCATGAATCGATTGTGACTTGCCTCTTCGATAGCACAGTTGGAAGAGCCCCACTTTAGCAAAGTGGAGGTCGTGGGTTCAAGTCCCACTCGAGTTAATCTTTTACTGTACTTTAAAAGTTAATTTTAAATAAATACATTAATTATATATATATATATATATATATATATATATATACACGTCTTGGTGTGTGTATGCGTGTGCGTGTGTGCGTGTGTGCGTGGGTGGGTGTGTGGGTTCGTGCATGCGTGCGTGCATGCATGTGTGTGTTACATTGTTCTTCCGGGTGTTGATCCGCGAACCACTGTAAACCTGAATGGCAGTCAGATTTGCCATCCTCAGGTCGGTGACTGTTGGCTCCTGCTTCTAGTTACTCGTACTGAACTGCTTCTCCTGGTGTTTGTTGCTCCTTAATTACGTTTCCCTTTTTTTTGTATCTGGTAGTTCCACTTCTCCTGTCTTGCACTTTCTCCTTTTTGCTGAACATTATTGGTCGGCATTGGTTTTTGTTCTAAGACTGTTTTTCATGTTTCTGGCCATCGCAGTGCTTATGCTCCACGGATTCTTTTCGATTTCTATAGCTTCCATTATTATTCTTACTGTTGCGTGCTCTATGTTGGCTAACGGTCTTGTGTTTATTTATTTTGTGTCCAGTGCTCGTTACATGCTGCGCCAGCAATGATCTTGATTGATTTTTCTTCACCGCGTTTACATGTTCCTCCTTCCTTGCGTATATTTTTCTGTTTGCCTGTCTGATGTAAGACATGTCGCAATCTCTACGAGGGATATCATATACGTCTTGGTTTTCAAAATCGATGTGACCCTTAGAGATTTTCAATATGTTCGCTATTTCCTCGTGTAGTTTGAATATAGTTTTAACTTGGTGTTTTTGTAGAATTCTGCTAATTTTATCCGTTATTTTCTTGATATACGGCAGGCAAGCTTTGGATATCGGTAGTTTCTCCGTTTCTTGAACGGTCTTCCTTGATGGATTGATAATCCTTTGAATAATATTAGGTCTTAACCCATTTTTGATTAGGGCATCTCGTACGTGTTTTAATTCTTCCTTGAGATTTTCTTGATCTGCTAACACCTTAGACCGATTGACTAACGTTGTTACTACCGATTTTAGCTGTGCTGGATGATGGTGTGAATCGGCATTTATGGATCTGTCCGTGTGTGTTGGCAATTGTCCTTTTCTACTTCCGTCATAAACTGAATTTCTGTACTTTTTAGACATCTCTAGGTCACAATTTTTGAAGGATTTGCAAAAGGTATTTTGACTTAACTCAGGCAGGCTCGCTTGCTCATAAACTAATTTATGAGTAGCAGGCTGCTCTTTATATTAGAGAACCTTGAGCAATACAGGGTTTCCACTCACGATCAAAACCAGTTACAACTTGATTTTTAGAAGTTAATAGTTATTAAAAATTATTATTATTTAATACATAAATAAAAAGTTTACCTCGAGTAGGATTTGAATCTACGACATCTACTTACCTAGCGCTCTAACCAACTGAACTATCGAGATATAAGCCCCACTCGATGTAAGTTTTGTCTTTATATATGTAGAGCTGATGTAAATTCTATATATATATATATATATATATATATATATATATATATATAATAAAAAGTTTTAATTACATATTTACGTTTGAACTTATTGGTTCATAACAAAACAAAACTTATAATAATTTAATAGTTATTGTTATCTATTTTTCAGATTTCATTTGCATGGAATTTAATTGTAGATGTTTTCACTATTTTGCTTCACTCAGCAGTGTTTCAAGATCAATCAACCCTCATATCAGGTGTATTATTGTTTTTTGAAGCTATTAAGAATGATTTCCCGAAAAATATCAAAGTCAATGAACTTTGGTCGTATTGTTATATTTCTAAGAAACGGCCAACATCCGGTTTGTTAGGTCAGTGAACTTTGAACTAAGATCCCTGGCGTGCGTTTCCAGAAACTGGTTCTATTTTGAAATTTTTAATAATCGTAATATGACGGCCATAGAGGTCAATGAAGTTAAAGTCGATGATCTCGAAGAGTTCGCACCGCATGACCTTGAGTTTCCCACAAAAAGTGCGTGATCATGATATCGACACATTCACTCTCTCACACTTACAGTAATTTTCTATCTGTCTCTACCTTACATCCCTATGTGGATCAGAATCGGCATAGTTACACTGCTGATATTGAAAAAAAAGTTCCACCTTAGTTATTTATTGCCGACAAATTATCGTATCAAAAAATTGCAGTCATAATTTTTAAATCTATGGGCTGTTACGTTTATATTTTTGAAATATAAAGAAATGTTTGATAAAAACCAAGAACTGCACACTTTCCACCGCCAAAATCTTTTCAACTCCAGGAGAAACAACAATCTTAAATACGAAATTTCATGTACGTACGTCTTATCGTTCTGAAGTTATCATGGATACGCACACGCGAACACACTCACTTACTCACTCACTCAGACACGCACAGACACACACACGCACACACACACACACACACACACGCACACGCGAACACACTCACTTACTCACTCACTCAGACACGCACAGACACATACACACGCACACACACACAATGGTAAAATTGTTGATTTAAAAACATTTTTGAACATTTTTAAATTCTACAATCGGTGATAACTGTCATGAAAAACGAATTCAGTTATACGAAAAGCGCCACCAAACTAAGGAAATGAAGGGAAATACTTCTCCTCTAATGTGGCGAAATATAATTTAATGGAAAATAAGGAATGTCCAAAATATAAATTATTTGTAAAATGTCCCAAAGTTCGTTGAAAACTATTTTTAAATCAAAAATAAATCCAGTCGATATAAAGGTTGGGGTTAGTGCATTTAAAACCATAAAGGATTCTAATTGAATCCCATGATACAAATGAAACTGAAATCATTAAGAAATCTATAAACCAATTATGCACCAATGATCTTGAGGCCAATACTATTGTAAATATCTGGTGTGAAACAACACACGACCTGTCAATCTACAAAGTGGAAATTAAAAGAAATGAAATAATTTAAATTATAATTTTTTAGAATAACTATGCAACCACTTATTTATACGCTGTAACGAAATAATTTGGGTTTTGTATATTTACGTTACTTTGTTATTTCACTCTAAATTTCTGTACAAGTTGTACATGTTTACTCAAACCTTCCTTCTAGGAATGCTTACGTTGTTTCTGTTCATAACTTGAACCAGATGATATTTCTAAATAATTTTACATTAGCCTATTATAAATTTTCGTACCTTTGGTTATTCAAACGTTATAAATTCACATTTACATAATATTTCATTTAAAATCTGCATTACTCCCTCTAGTGACGTATCCTAAAATATAGGTAATTAAGGTAAACTATATTACAAGCTTTTAGAAGTCCTCTCTAGATGGCGTTAGTGGAGAAATCACAATTTAGAATTTTTGGTTTTTATTGACATAGATAAAATATTGATCACAATAGACTTTGACTAATACAACTTTAACATAAAAATTACGTCTTCTTTCTTTCCTGTGGCGTCCATTTTGCCAAGCTGAAAATGTTTGATGTCTTCTTGAAAAATTCCTATATACTAATATACGATATAAATAATCGGATATATCTTCAAGAAGCATAATTTGCAATAAAACAATTGGTGCTTTTCTAATTATTATCTGCAAGTTTTGTTGCTCGCTTACATGCGGTTTTAGAAAAATGTTCTTCGGCAAGATTGAGTAAGTTACCAGTGAATTTCTCTGATTTGTAAGTAATAATTGACTTCTTTCCTAGCGTTTGAAGACGTTTTAATCAAAACACGAATTATTGATGCTTTCGTAAAGAAAGGAAAGCACTTCGATAGATTCTCACTTGGCCCGTTCCATCTAAGGGGTAACGAATAAAGATTATTTACTTACACAATGTTAATTACCTTCTCCTTTTAGCTTCAACGAATTTTCTCCTTTTGACTTCAACGAAGTACCTTCTACTTTTAACTTCAACGACTTACCTTCTTCTTTTGGCTTCAACGAATTACCTTCTCCTTTTAGTCTCAACGATTTAACTTCAACTAATACCTCCATATTATCTACATTCAATCACTATTCTGGTTTAACTTCTGAATCGTAACTAAAATAAAACAGGATCGTGACAACTTCTGCATATGTTCGTGAACCGAGGACATCCACTGAACGTAATTACTACCTGCTTATATAAAGGTTAGATCGTTCTTTTTGTATTATCACATGAGAGTTAACTGAATAACTATTGTGTAAACCTTTAGACCAGTAATGATAAAGTACACCTGCTAAAAATAATAAAACCAATTAGTCTGTTATAACAATATCTTAACCTATATTTGTATACATGTTATCACTATATCCTTATTGCTGTATTATTAACGTTAACGTTAACAACCACGTGACCTTCATTACCTGTTCTTTTACCATTATTTTCTTCCCTCATTTTGTTTTGTAATTATAATAGTAACATTTAACTGTACCTATTTTGACTGCCATTTTTGTGTTGTGCGCAGCATCACTTTAATTGGGATGCGTAAAAGTAGCTTAACTAACCATTATGTGAACATATGTTCTTATTGCATTTGGTGTAGACATTAATTATTAATCTTTTTTTCTCTTGAAATTTATGCATTTATTAAATTTCGATATATATATATAGTTGATTCATTATTGGTTAAAAGATAAAATGCTTGCTGAGCTATAAAATTTGTGCTCACTATAAAAATTTATTTCTTTATTATCTGTTTGTGTAAACCACCGCAAGTTGTTTTTTTTTAATTCTTTAGTAATAATTTACGCTTTGTATAGGCGTCGATATATGTTTCTCTTTTAGGTATACAAAGGAAGGCCTTCCCTTGAAAAAGGGGAATTGTTTAAATTTTGTTTTCCAGAATTAAATAAACAATTACTGGTTCACCGGTGACGAACCCAATTATTTTGCTTGCGAACGGTATTTAATTTCCTTTTTCTTTTGTACATTTGGGATATTAATATCAATTGTTTTTGTTGTGGATTAATTGGATCCACGCCCTCAATTATTTAGTTTTTTTTTTACTGTTAAAAATAAAATATACAGTTCTTTGTTTTGCACTACAGCAGTGTTATTATTCCTATTTCCTCTTGTACTTCCCTTTTCCTACAATCTCCTTGCTCATTCCATTCTGCACCAATGTCCAAGAGTCGGGACAGCGGTGAATCTTATCTCTATCTAGGGGAGCGGCTCTTGGCGCCGGCATATTCAACATCCTTCTTCTCTCACCCCGCCCTATCCGACACTTTTGGTGTGCTCATTAGCTGTGAATGAGCAGAGATACCTCTCCTTCTTCCTTTTTCTTCCAGCTCCCCGTTTAAACACGTAACAACGTTCATAGCGAAAACAGGCAACATTGGAAAAAAAAAAACAATAAACCGTGTCAGAATGACGTTTAAAACTTCATGTCAGATAATTAAAATAATGCAATTTAACCGTGCAGGCACGTTGACATATCTAAATGGTAATACAATTTGCAAGTTCAAAGCATACTTGCACAGCCAACTTATATTTAGATATGCAAATTCCTCCGTATGTATATGAGTATTTATTTAAATTTAGTGGAGTAAGGTTGTGTACATATGCTCCGCATACACGAGATATCAAATGTTAAAGTGCTACCATCGGGTCAAGAAACTGTTTTAAATTAATATTAGTTACTTTCCACTACAATCTGTTACATTAAGTCTATAAATTAATAATCTTAATGTCTTTAATGCTATTATGGTCTTTTATTATCCTCCGGCCACGACACTTATAACCCTCAGCAGTATTATCCTCTGCAAGTGGACCAAAATTACCAATCGCAATTTACTCAACCAAATTATCAATATCAGCACCAGCAGCCTGTAAATACCCCACAATCATAATTCTCTATCAATAATACATATCAACCTCTGAATAACTCAAATTTAAATAACCCAAATCTAAATACATCGTATCGAAGCTTTTATCAGTCATTTCAAGAAGCCCACACATTCCATTAATCTCAATGGAAAATAATCGAAAGTAAGAAACGACCCCGTATGGGAAACAATGGAAAAACCTTTCAACAGAACAAACAATCAGAAATCACGGATCACTGGCTAAATCCTTCCAATCGTTGTAGTCTGTTAAGTAATGATAATGAAAGCACAGATCAAAATAAAACAGATCAAAATAGTGTATCGAATTCTACAAAACCGGATTTCAAACCTCTACCGATATTTTCGTCGGGTGTCAACATCATTGAGCTCTTAATTAATTTATATTGGGAACCACGCAACTTCTGAGTATACACGGAAAGAAAGAGATAGCGAAGTAAAACTTGTTAATTGCAATGGGAGTTAGCCTGCCAACTTTAGGGATGTACTGTCCATAAAGAGCTTCAACAAAGAATGTTTCCGAAACTAAGAAAAAAACAACCGGAGATCACAAACCAGAAACTAGCAAGACAAACTCGACCAGATCTTACGCATGCCCAGGCTGCGAGAGGAGACTTTCCTATATTCTCCAATACCACATTTCAACCACAGCAAACACTACCAAGTAACTTATCCGAAGACATACAAGAATTAAAAAAGATGATGAAGGAACTAATGGAACAAATAGGGACAACATTAAGCCTATTAACAACTCTTATCGCAAAAACCCACAATGGACCATCACATTAGGTTGGCTGACTACAGTGCTCATGGGGGTACAGCAGTGATTATTAAAAACTTAATCAAGCATTAGGGATTCCTAGATACAAGCAAGGACGTCTCCAAGCAACAACAATGGTGATCGAAGACTGGACAGGACCAATAACAATCTCAGCGGTCTATTGTCCCCACGATCAAACAATAAACAGACACAATACGAACATTACTTAAATACACTAGGGACCGTATTTATATCAATAGGAGGCTATAATGTTAAAAACGAGCAATGCTGAGCTAGAATCACCTTGACTAAAGGAAGAGAACTACTAAGAGCAATGAACAACATCGGTGCCAAATCCACTGGCGCACCTACATACTGACCCAGAGATCAAAGAAAACTACCTGACTTACTTGACTTTTGCATAATAAAAAGGATCAATCGTAATTACCTAAACATGTCAACTGATCACTCGCCGTTATAGTAACCCTCGGAACACTACTGACTAATAAAACACCTTCCCTGTGCAATAAATACACAAACTGGGAACTATTCAGGGATCTAACAGAAGAATCCCTGGAACGTGGCAATTCCTTAAAAACGGAAGAAGAATTATTTGTTGTGGTGGAACACTTCAATGTGATACAACAAGTTTCTTGGAAAGCAACTCCACAAAAGGTGTAGCTTCTCGCCAACTCTTAATGCTCTGTACTAATAAAACAAAAAATTGCCGAAAAGCGTAGACTTCGTAAACGGTAGCAAACAACAACACATCCAGCAGATAAGCAATGATTAATCAAGCATCTCCTGAATTCAAAAGGCTCCTTTTAGACATCCAAAACCAATCCATACAAAATTACTTGAACTCCTTGTCGCCAACTGAGCACTCGCTCTGGAAAGCGACCGAGAAGCTAAAAAGGACACAACAACATACAGCACATCCTCGTACAGTAAATGGAAACTGGGCTAAAACTGAGCAAGAGAAGTCCTTAGCTTTTGCAAACCATTGGAACGAGGTATTCCAACTATATCCATCTAAAATCACAGCCGAAGGGGAAAATTAAATAAAACAGCTTCTTGAAGCACCGTTTCAGATGAGTCTACTAATAACATAAATTACCATAAAAGAGACAGAATTTCAAATTCTTAAGAACTTGAACACACGCAAAGCATCAGGATATAACCTGATCACCGGAAAAATTCTGAAGGAGCTTCCAGATAAAGGTTATAGATTTATAACGTACCTATTCAACGCAGTATTAATATTGCGATTATACTAATCCCAAAACCTGGGAAACCCAAAGAAGAACTAGCATCATACCGGCCGATGAGTCTGTTACCAATACTATCCAAGGTTTTCGAGAAATTGCTGTTAAATAGAATTACTCCCATCGTATTGGACAACAATCTAATTCCCGACCATCAATTCGGTTTTCGGCAGCAGCATGCTACCGCCGAATAAGTTCATCGAGATGTGCATAAAATTGCCAAGGACTTTGAGGAAAAACAATACTGCTCTGCTGTATTTATTGACGTGTCCCAGGCGTTCGAGATGGTTTGGCACGACGGCCTACTGTTCAAAATCAAGAACAAATTTGATCCTGGCTACTACCAACTTATCAAATCGTACCTTGGAAACAGACACTTTCTACTCAAGTTTCGAGAACAACAAGTAATTCTGTTTCCTATCAACTCTAAAGTTCCGCAGGGAAGTGTGCTGGGGCCTATATTGTATATTCTCTTTACAGCTGATCTTCCAACTTCTTGACAGCAACATATGCAGACGATACTGCTGTATTATCATCACACTATGATCCCCGTATCGAATCTAACAACTTGCAAACCCATCTAGATACTTTACAACAATGGTTTAAAAAGTGGCGTATCAAGATTAATGCGTATGAAATGCGTACACGTAACTTATACAACAAGACGAGAAAATTGCCCAACTATATTACTCAACAACCAGATAGTTGCACAAGCAGACAGCACCAAATACTTGGGAATTCATCTTGACAGAAGATCGACGTAGAAAAAACATACCTGGATGAAACGTAAACAACTAGGCGAAAGGTATCAAAAATGTACTGGCTTTTAGGAGGTAACTCGCAATTGTCTCTGTTCAATAAAATATTGCTTTACACAGCTATACTCCAACTAATCTGGACCTATGGCATCCAGCTGTGGGGAACAGCAAGTAACTCAAACATAGAAGTATTGACACTTTCAAAACAACACGCTAAGAACCGTGGTGAATGCACATTGGTACGTGCCCAATGAAACCATACGCCGAAACTTAGGCATACTAACTATTAATGAAAAAATACAACGCTATAGCGTGTGTTATCATGATTTAATTAGTGTCCGCCCTACCAACCTAGTTGAATGCCACATAGATAACGAAGAAGAGCCCAGACTTAAAATATTGAAGCCAGCGGATCTTTCAAATCGATTTGAGTGATTGTGCGTGAGTTGAGATAGTGTTGTGTCAACCAATCCTAGACCAAATTAACCATAATTAAATAAGTAATTTGTTATTGAACTTGTAGCGTCCCCCAGGTACCTTATCTTGAAAAGTGTAATTTGAACTTATTTGCAATAATGCGAATTCAAGAACAAAACAATCGCTAAGAGATTTATCTTGACTTTACTGACATGAATGTTACTATTACTCAAATTAATTGCTTGCCTTACATGGACTTTCCGGACAATAATTAAACAATTAGAATTTATTTACAAGTATGATATTTAATTACTCGCAAACCTCAAATCTGATGAAACGAAGTGGCCGTCTAGTGGCAGATACGTTGTGCTATTTGAATTAGATAGGCTGGATGAGGTAAGTGTTGCATCATGAGGGGCAGGTAAACAATGAAACTACTCAAATTAAAATTAACGAGCTTTGCGCAATGGTGGTTCAGCCCGTTAATATACTATTGCGGGAGATAACCACCAATAAAACCCATTTTATTCATAAATAAGTAATTGCACAAGTATATTAATAAATCAAATAACACAAAAAAAAACAATTCAAGGGTTAAATATATAAGAAAACACCATTAAATCAGGTTAAATGCTAACAAAATTAGTTTAGTAACTAAACAATAAAAACCATGTAGTCACAACAAATCGTGTTATAAATAATCGGAATAAAATCGTAATACCCATGTCCCTTTAAAACAAATCATGGGTCTTTAAGTAAATAAGCACATAAACAATAATGCAATTTACGGTACATACAAAAGACAACAGTAAAACTGCACAGACAAGGAATTTACAAGTACACAATTGTTTAGTGACTACTAAAGCATAAAATACATAGGTACAGTTACAAGAAATTATATATCAAGAGAAATTAGTTCGCAAGCAACATCTACTTACAACTGACAAAACTCATTAAAACAAAGCCTTACAAGGGTAAGTTATAAATAGATCATAACATCGTGACCGATATATAGGTTTTAGTGCGTTAAAAAATACAGCGCACCTTTCTTAGGTTACACATTCATCTATCCAACAATAAAAATAAAAATAAAATTCGAGGTGTTTGATGGTTATCTGGTCTCAGGCGTACCCACTTGGCAATTGCCTTTTACGATTAATAACCAAGCGGTATCATGTGCCCGTTCTCCAGCCCACCTATACACAAATATAAATATAAAAAACAAACAACAAGGCTAATTCACACAAGTACAAGAGTGAGGGAGCCCTGTGCTGTCTTTTATTTTAGCAGATTTCAGCTTAATGAGCCCGCGTGCGAATAAGAGACCTTTGCAAGATAATGCTCGATTTTTAACAGGTTATATAGGCTTGTAGATTTATTTGCTGCCAGCCTTAATTTATATAAAAATACCTACTTACACTTGAATTCCTTTAATTGATCACAGACACAAATCGTTAACATACGCGGTTTAACTTCAAAAAGCGTGACTGGTAATTATAGATTAATATTTGAAAAACACAAAACAACTAACACCCGAAAGAAAAGACAAATGAGTGTTGGTTAATTCAAAAGAAAATGTACACGCACGAAATATTTTTAAAGACAAACTATTTACAATGGGAGTTTCTAATTAAAACAAATCAAAGCACCGGCTCAATCAAAACTTCAACAGCAACTGATTTCCCTCTGGTTTCTAGTAACCATGGTCTACTCCCGAAAATAAACCCCCGTCTTTGAAAAGTGAAAAAAAAACAAGAAACATTAATTTACGTTAGAACAGTTCCATATTAATTATTGCACGATATCTTAATTTTAAAAATATGCATTGGTCCGTAACAAACCCTACATTTAGGTCTCGAGTATCCAAGTACCAAACAAAGAAGTCTTTGATTGCAGTGTGTACCGTTGGTAATTAATTACTAACTAGTGACGTTTTTACATCAAGAGCGCGCGTATGGAAATTTTCAAAATTCGTCACGCCATTTTCGGCAGAACGCCTGTTTCTCTACCGTCATTTTATGTTCAACCTTTGCTCAAATATCAATTACAAACATTCCCACATTTCTTACATAAAAATACATTAAATAAAATATTCAGCAACATTAGCAAATTACGACGTATCATCACGATACTAAAATTCACTAATTATCTTTTCTATCGCGGTAACAATGGCGATTTGACAAACGTTTATTACAATAATAAAATTTAGGCGGTCCGCTACTTACAAACTATATATGTCCTTTATGACACGCACGCTAGGATGTCATACAATTTACTTATTGTCGATAGATGACAGTTTGCAAAACCTTTATAAATAAAAAAAGGTATGTATACAAAGTAAGAAAACTCGAAAAATATGCAATTTAGGGATAGGGGATGTTAATGAAAGTTATTATTTTTGATGTTAATCGCGATAAAATAATAAAAAATTCCACTGAAAAACTGTCTTTTGTCAGTTTTTAAATATCAACCTTCAATAAATTTTTGAACACCCTGTATAAAAATTTACGATTTTGGGATTTACTTTTTCAACTTAGACTTTTCCCGAACAGTTTCGTAACAAACTGGAAAACATGAAAAAGTAAAAAGGAAATTGTTTAAATTAAAAAGTCCTACAAATGTCATTTTTTATATTAAAAGTCAAATATTTTGGAAACCATTTAAGATCGGTAAAAAGTGATATATGAAAGAGATCCAGAATTGGTGTAAAATATAAATATGTAATAAAATAAGACGTACACTGATATAGTGATTGGTCTGCTGCTGCTGTTTAAATAATATTTCTGACTATTCTATGCATATCAAGTTAAAAAGCAATCGTATTGAGACGTAACTCGGTGGATTTCGCGGCAAACCATAATAAGTCGACATCCCTATTTTGCAAAAGAAATGGTAGTTACGATCATGTTAACTTATAAATTAATTAAAAATTATTATTAATTTCATTAAATATATAAATAAAAAGTTTACCTGGAGTAGGATTTGAACCTACGACATGTACTTTGCTAGAGTATCGCTCTAAGCAGCTGAGCTATCGAGATACAAGCCCCAATCGAAGTAAATTTTGTCTTTTTGTATGTAGAAAGAATGTAAATTCTAAAAATTATGAGATTACAGTCAAATTACTGATATTAATAGAATGTGAGCCTGCAATACCGCAAGGATTCACACATGTCAAAGCAACTGACTAATGTTAAATTATTATATCTCGTTATATTTAGAATTTACATCAGTTCTACATATATAAAGACAAGATTTGCAGCGGTAGGGGCCTGAATCTCGATGGCGCAAATGGTTAGCGCGGTACTCTAGCAAAGTAAAGGTCGTAGGTTCAAATCCTACTCGAGGTAAACTTTTTATTTATGTATTTAATAAAATTTATAATAATTTTTAATTATTATACGTTTTGTTATGAACGAATAATCAAAAGTAAGTAAATATATAATTAAACAGTATTATTAATTTTATTAAATACGTAAGTAGAAAGTTTATCTCGAGTAGAATTTGAACCTACGACATGTTAATTTAATTAACAAAAATTAATTTGATTAATAAACTAAATAACAAAATCGTTGATAATTATTGTGTTTTAGTACTATATTATTTCAAAATACAACTCGTAGAATGAATATTTTTATAATTCAGACTTTATTAGCAAACTCAATTTATGTTGCTCCACTTTGCAACCAGTCGTTGCACAACTCTTGCGATTTCTAGCGCAACATAAACTTGTTTAGGTAATAAATTGTCTGTATTATCACAATTTTAATGCCTTTTAACTTTTGTGGCGCAGTTATCTTAGTAAAAGTTTCATTTATATACATAGGTATAAAGGTACGTATGGACGTTTATGTCGTACTATTTTCAACACGTTGAAAATTTAAATGTCTCGGTATCCCTACACTGATTTTGTTTGCAAATAAATTTAGTACCTATTGATGTTTTAGATGAAAGTCGGGAATAGCTAAGAGCGCAAAGTGATACATTGCCGCTTTGAGCGAGAAGTTTGACGCGTAGCGGGAGCGCGGTTATCCCGCGAGAGCGGCAATGTCACTTTGTGCTCGAATTACACACATGATTTTTTAACCGGTGTTTTTATAAAAATGTTTGCTAAAAATTAATAATTATTGATAACCTCAAATTTGACAGTTCAGATTTCAAAACGTGAACATCACTTTGCGCTACACATGTGTTTTTGTAAGAATGTAACAATGTTGCTTATTTTCGTAATGAACTTATTATAAAAGAGGTACCTAAAAAATGTTATTAAAATTATTTCATTTCTTTTAACTTCCATTTTTTAGGTTGGAAGGCCGTGTGGTGTTCCACACCAGATATTTATTGTACGATTTTAACATCACGCATTGGCATTGAGGTAGGAATCCTCAATGCGCATTGGTCACAAAATTGTCATCTGTCAAATACAACGCGTACTTTTGTCAAACGTCGCCATGGTAACTAAGCGAGCGTTTTAGTTACTTTGCCGCTCGGCGAGCAACAAAGTAAAAAAAGCTTGCTTCTCGGAAAAGTGCGACTTAGCGCTTTCTTTTGGAAGCGCAAATTTATACTTTTGGCTCGGTTGTAGAAAAAACAATTTATCGCGTTAAAAAAAAGTACCGCACGGTACATGCAGTAAACGTAAGCTACTTTGCAGTGCTTGCCTGTATTTAACTGGCGTAGAGCCTCACTGACAGGAAATATTGGTCTCGCACCGAAAATATTTTAGCATTAAAATGTTTAATTATTTTATTTTTTCCTAGAAACTTTTTTAATGTTTCAGATTTTTTATTCCAAGCACATTTTGTTTATGTAGGTATAGTACACAGAGGTGGGTAAAATAGATAATAAAATGTATTTAAGATAGAAAATATAAAATACGTTTATTAAAAGTATTTAAAATAGAAAATACAAAATATTTACAAATTTTTATTTAAAATACATAATACAAAATAGGTATTTCAAATAAGTTTTTTATACAAAATAGTTTTAAAAAAATTATTTGCTTTTATTAGTAAAAGCTTTTCAAAATGATCGTCCGTCATGCGCCTTCGTTTTGGACGCATAATCATACCTGCGTATGAAAACAATCTTTCGACTGGTGCTGATGATGGCAGTGTAGTGTTGTATTTAATAAATAATTTCTTTATATCAGGAAAATCCTACAACATTTGTAAATCAGTATTTTCGCTTTGTAGGTACTGGAGACCTTGCAGTTCTAGAGTGTTATTTATATCAATAATATCAGAGGTACCGCTACCTGAAGAATTTTCATCAAATAGAAAATACTCATCATTCGATTTGTTGGTATTATTCACAGATTTTGCAGGTTTTAATGCTAATGCAAGAACTTGCAGTTCATTAAATAATAGCTGTTTTAATTTATTTCTATTATCTTTTAAAACTCATCGTAATTTAAAATAGGGATATGTAATTGTGGCTAATATTGCGCCATTTATAGATGAAGATAATGAAAAGTATTCTTGAAATCTTTTCAATGCGTAGAAGTTGGGGAATAAGCTCTCCATAAAAAGTATTTTGCATGTTATCCAAGGCTTCTGCAAACGGTCGAACAATTTCAATATATTCTGACAGAAATTGTAACTCTGTCTCTTTAAATTTTGGTATATTCAGTGCTTCACAAATCTCATTTAGTTTCTTTGATTTGCATTAAATTTTACAAACAATCAAATGTTGAATTCCAACGAGTTGGACAGGGTGAAGTAGGTGATTTCATAGAAATTTTAAAATATGTTTCGCACGCTTTTGGAGATTTTGAAGTTAAATTCCAAATTGCAGAACATTTTGCAAATACACAGTGGCTAACTCTGTTGTAACTGTTGTTTGGTGTGTTTCCATGTCAATTTTTTATATCAGTTATTAAATTTAACGTGTGACTAACACAACGTTGGTGGTGTGGCAAAAATGTGTCAGTCATATTTGATATATTACCATCACAATGACTCTGGTTTATTGATTCTAACACGTCACTAATAGGAACAATCAAAATTTCGTCATCTTGATTATCAGTATTATCACAATTAGTTTCCTTAGTATGCGTTGCATCTGCTTCATATCCTATATAACAAAAATCCATCCTTTTATAATTTTCCTACACGTGTTGCGCTCCGCGCTAATGTTACTTCCATCAGTTCCATCTCGAATTTTTATTTTAAAAACCCACCATTTAAAGTCAACGGTATATTTTGATTTTTGATTTCACTGTTTATATTGTCCTGATTCGTGGATTGCGACATTTTTAAGAATAAAAGTAAACCACAAAACACGCCTTGCATGTTTTGTGATGTAAACTTAGGAAAATAATGTATTTTAATTTTATAACCACAGAAATTCATAGTGCGCAGATGACTTAAGAAAGATAGATTCATATTCGTTATAGTGTTAAAGAATAAAGATAGAATACAACTAATGATAAATTTTTTAGTCTGACGCTCGTGATGGAAGTGTTTCCATTACCAGCTTGTGTACCTACATATTTTTTTGACCTTGTATTGTCATAAAAAAGTTATTTTAAATAGTAAATAGATCAAATTTATTATTTAAAATATAAAATAGGAAATGGTTTTTCATCGACTATTTAAAATAGAAAATAGAAAATGCCATTTTCATTTTAAATAGGTATTTAAAATAGATCTATTCAAAATAGTTACCCACCTCTGATAGTACACTTATTTTTACACGCATTTAGTTTATTTGCCATGCGTATAATTGAACAACTTCATGCGTGACATAACGCGGCACACTAACAAAATGGTTTGCGATAAGACAACTTGCACGTGGGCGGATATATAAGTGCGTCACTAATGACAACTCGTCTTCGTACACAAATTTTATATTTTATTAAACTAAAACATGGTATAATTCCGGAATAATGTATTTACGCACTATAAGATCTTTTACATATTATTAATATTGTTTTTGAAACGTGTGACTGACCTAGTGGCATCATTGTACTTACGCCACTGAGAATATACATTCCGATTGTACTATTTAAACTTTATTTGTAAACGCAGCGTTGTTCACAATCCCATGCTCGTAGTACGACGTTTAAAAGCTAAGCTATAGTGTCTAGCAGAACTTGGTAATATCATTGTATGTAATGGTAATAGGTCGAATAGATGTTATTGACCTTGGGTTGAGCGGGTTCAAATCATAAAGTATTTTATCCAGATCGAAAATGTTTACTGCTATTGTTTGTGGAGCAATCGTTTGCTATATTGTATTTTATTCAGTTATAGTTTGTTGGGTTGATTGTGATGTGGAATTAGCTTTTTTAGAAAAATTTGGAAAATCGATTGGTAAGCACTATATGTTTATTTGTAGTTTAAGGTTATTACGGTAGTTTACGAAATACTATGATTATTTAACAGTATAAATAAGATTAAACTATAGTGAAAATAATATAACATACTATGATAAAAAAAGAACATTTAGGTCTTGGGGGCCTACACTGAAAATTGTACATACATACCAAATACCTATTCTTAATAAAATAAAACGTAATTTTAATGCAAACATTGTTTCGTGTACAATTTATAATTAATTAAATTAGGGTTGAGATATAAGCTTCAATTATATAGGTACCGTAAAACGGGGTTACTTTGCACCACTTTTTTGACTTAAATTCTTTAATAATATATAAGGGTGTGTTAAAATTTTTTATTATTGATATCTATTATACTATACGGGTTATAAAGAAATCGCGACTACATTTTGAAGTTGATTAAAAAAACTCATTTAAATTATGGTGCAGTGTACCATAAGATAAATATACCTTGCACCATTTAGTGTTTCAATTATTTTTAGCCAGTAAACTGTCGCTAGTGTAAAGAAATAAATACACGAATATTAACATGGCACTACAACAAATATTTTGGATTTTACACAAAACGCTTAAAATAATTTTGTGCACGATTGAGCTTTTTCGTTTATTTACCATATCTGTTTCCAAGACAGTAAGATATGTTTACAGGTGCGAGGCCCAACGTAAAATTATACAGAATGATCAAACTCAAGTGTATACCACGTGATCAAAATATTTAAGTTGGTACCACTGATAGGTTGGTAAGAAGCTGTATTGCGCTAGCTACTCTAGACCATGGTTCGAGTAAAAACTACGATCAGTTTCAAATCTGTATGAAGGTCATTAACTTATACATATCATAAAATATTATCTAAATTTAAATAATGACTATTTTGTATTTGATTATACTGCATCCAAAGCAGCCAACTGCAAAACACAACAATATTAACAACTAGGGATTTTTGTCATACCACTACAGTACACTCGAGATTGATCAAGTTGTATATAAGTACTATATTTCACAACAATAAGAACAACAAATTTGGACATTTCTATTTAAAATGTCACTTTTAACTTTTCGTTTATTTAGTAGAAATTAAATAATTTCAATTGTGGTGAATTTAATACAATCGTGCAAAAAAACAGTATGAGCATCACGAACATTAAGGGTTGTACCGGTCTCCGGCCAAATTGGAGGCTTCGCTATGGCCGTTGGCCGTTAAACGTTATTGTTCTTGATACTCAATATACTATTAAATTCTAATAATTTTCAACTTAAGAAAATTAGTATTCTAAAATTAACTTTGCATCTGTCGCTGTCCCATATGAGAACTTAAATTGTAAAAATCACTCCCACCATAACTTCAGGAACAACATATAAACCACGCCTTGACACTTGTTTGGGTGGATTTATTGAACCAATTATTTGATACCATGTGTACCATATTTCGTCCCGTTTTTCGGGTCACTTCGAAAACTTTAGCGTCTTTACCATTGCGTTGATCATAGCTCCGTCTTTATCTAAAGACGTTATAATCCTGGCATATATGTCAAATTCATAAATACATAAGACATGTTCACCAATAGCTCTTGTAACATCTTTCAATCCAGATTTTTTCACTTTTTTAACACTAGTTACTCCGAAAGTACCAGAAACAAGCTTTTGGTTAAATGCATTCTCCTCCTCCAGTTCGTGTACTTCATCAATTTCATCATCGTATGAATCTCGCAAAATTGATAGGTGGTCATTAGCAGCTCTATCTTCATCTGTAGCATATTCCAATGTTTTTTGTTTGGAGGCTTCAGTCTTTGATGTAGAGCTTGATGCTTAAGTTAGGTCTGTAAGACTAACTTCGAAATGAGCGATGCTTTGCCCTGGTGGAACGGTTCACTTCTTTTTCTTTCCACGAGGGTTAAACTGGGTTGTTTCATGTCTTGTATTCTGAAAATATTCAATGAAAGAATTGTCGATTGCCGACGATCGTAAAGTGGTAAAATCATTAGTGGCTTCCTGGTTGGTTGTTATCATGGATCGTCGAATCGAATTTAATCGTTCCAATAATGGAGCCACATCACAAGGCACAATGCTGGAAAATGCTGCTTTTCAAGGACATTTGACCTGCTTCCAATATGAGTTTGTTTGTACCGCGTCTTCATGGGTGCAAATAACGCAACATCAAGGGGTTGCGTTACATGAGTGCTATTGGGCGGCAAGTAAACGATATGGACATCATGTTTTTTTACAGAAATCCAAGACCTCAACATTTATACGAGAAGATAGATTGTCCAATATGACGACCTTCCTTCCTGGGATTTGTTTAAGTTTTGGAAACAAAAGTGTGTTAAACCAGTCTATGAAGGTTTGGGATTCAAACTATCCGGATGCAGTGTTTCCATAGCTTGTATTTACCGGGCCATTTTCGGTTCATGTATCCCATAAATGCTTGGACTAATACACGACGTATGGTGGAAGTAGCTCACCAGCTGCACTTCCTACAATCATTAGGCAAATGCTGCTTTTTGATGAATATCATATGGGTTCCGGGTATTTAATACCACCCTTAGTTAAAATTTTCTTTTGTCCAGGGTCGTCGATAAGATTGTTTTGTCATACTTGACGATGGCATGTGGTTTTACTTCGGCCAATGTTTGTTTTAAATGTTCTACGTATTCCTTCATCTGGTCTTCATGAAGTGCTGCTCTACTTCTTTTTATATTAGACGCGAGCCTTTCTGTAAGATCTTTATAACGATGTAGAAATGATCTTATTCAATCTTTACCTGGAACGTTGTTCCTAAAGCGAGCTATTTTCCTTCCCTGGCGACTTGTGTAAATTTTGATTATTTGTCGTAATTCCATTTCAGTCACGGGAAAGCAAAAATCGCTTAGCCTGTGAATACAAGATACTTCTTCATGAGAGAACGCAGGTGGATATCCAGGTTTGTTTATGTGCTGTAAATAGTTCATCGAGGTATATTGTATGCTTCGGCAGCGATTCTTGTACTCATACCGAATTTTACGGCAGATAAGCATGCTTCTAAAACTTCTGGTGTATAATCGGCATATTTCCGTGATCCTAATTGTCTTTTAAAATATCGGGCATTTTCTGAAAAAAAAAATATGGGAATACACTTGAACCCATTTTTAAAATAAGTGGGGATACATTGCACCACTTATCTGGAGCAAAGTATCCCTAAGTAAGTGGTACAAAGTATCCCCAAATTTGCGCGTAAAGTGCACAAATCAACAAATATTTTTTGTCATGCATTTCTTACTTTAAAAACCCTATTTTAATGGCTACATTTATAAAACGATAACGGTGTATGCGATTAAACGTGTACTTGACGATTGACGACTTGCGCTATGAGGTGAAATCTAATGTGTTCCAATGACATATTGTAGTGTCCTCTATCAGTACAAGACGTAGTAGGGGATCAAAATAAAATAGAGCGCAAGGTCACAAAAAACATACTTTTACAGCGTTGGTGCAAAATTACCCACCCCGAGTGCAAAGTAACCCCGTTTTACGGTTGCATTCTCAATTATACTCTGTGACATAAAAATTGCAACACCAAGATGGCGTTGGGATTTTTGGCCCAAACTTGGTAGAACTGTTTAACTAGTCAAATGTAGTAATTGATTAAAATTTCAAAGAAATTAAACGAAAGATAAAGGCATTTTTTATTAATAATGTGTTGGACCACCCCTTTTTGGCATGGATTCCAACAAGTGGTCGATCTCTTCCTGAGGTATTGCATCCCAGGCAATCTGTAATTCATGCTTCTAGTGTCTGTGGACGATTGGCTAATTGCTTGGGTCTTCTACCAATCATGTCCCACACATGTTCGATTGGCGAAAGGTCGAGATATCTGGATGGCTACGGCAAGATATTGACATTAGCCTATTCAAAACGCTCCATAGAATGCCTTGCAATGTGGGGACGGGATGTTGGAAAATCGGGTCCTCCAGCTACTGGAGGAACGGAAGAATATGGGGTTCTACCACTTCATCAACATATCGGTGGGTATTTATATTGCCTCGGATGGATACCAACTGACACCTGCTTCCATAAACAATAGCACCCCCATACCATAACCCCCACAGTGTGGTGCACATGTCGCTCAACAGAAAACTGCACATTGCGACGTTCTCCACACGTCTACGTCTGACCCTCATGCGACCATCGCGCATTCCCAAGCAGAATCGGGATTCGTCACTGAAGACCACCCTACGTCATTCCACGTCCCAATCCAGTCGCAAGGTACACCACTCCAAACGTTGCTGTCGATGACGAGCCCTCAGCGGAAGCACGAGTTGTGGTCGATAGGACTGCAAGCCAAAAGCTCTAATTCGACGGTAAAATGTACGAAGGGTTACAGGGCGGCCTTTGTTTCCAAACCATTGATCGGCTATTGATCTTGTACTCGAGAATGCGTTAATCGGAGATGGCGGTCCTGGACCACATTTGTCTGTCTTGGCCGTCCACTTCCTCTTCTACGTTCTTGACCGTCTCTAGACCATGTTTGATAACATCGTACGACGGAGGATTGATTACGGTTAAGGCGATTAGCAATTTCTCTGAATGAAAAACCACGTTCACGTAAGCCAATAATGCGACCTCTGTCGAATTCACTCAGTTGTCGATAATTTTCACGTTGCCGCACTCTAGGCATAATCGCAGCCTCAAAAACAAAGAACACAAAAGCAAAAGAATTGTAACCGAAATCGACTTAATCTCTTAAGAAGTACGCCCGATAATTTCGATTGTTACAACAAGTAAAACGTCAAATTTTCCATGGCTACTGGATTATTTTGAATGAAATTTTAATCAATTACTACATTTGACTAGTTAAATATTTCTGCCAAGTTTGGTCCAAAAATGGTGGTGCATTTTTTATGTCACTGAGTACAAAATTCTGATGTAAAACAAGTGGGGGTACAAAAAATTTAAAATTTCACATGGAGAACTTCGATATACGTATTATTGTTATACCTATAAATAGTAATAGCGTTGCATATTAAGTGCGTAATGATATCCATATATTAAGCTAATTATTTGTTTTTGTTTTGTTTTGTGTAAACTTTTATTTAAATTTGGTTCGTTGGTTTTATACTTAGGTACTTTGTACTTATTTTATCAAATGATTATCAAGGTTATTGAGATAGTTTTGAAAACAGGATATTACAAAATAGGTTAAATTTACCACATATTCAGTGGCGGATTTATACATCTGCCGCCAGTAGGCTGTGCAAATTTTGCCGCCACACCGACCTCTACAATTCGATACCCTAGTTCACAATCATATTAATTACTTGTAACGTTATGATTTGTGTACTATCGTCCAGTCATTTTGTCAGTTCCTAGATTATTTTTACAACCCAATGATTTAGTTAAGATTGCACATGAAATAGTTTTTGGATATATCTCTGAGCTAATAAAACCTCAAATCATGTACTACTAATAAGGCGGGGTAAGGTATGCCTTAATACTACTTAATACGTAATAATGTACATTCGGTAAACGTAATTAACCAATTTTTATTGCGCTTACTTACAGTTTAAAACAATATACAGGGTGGCGCACCGTATACGCCACGGGGTTTCTATAGGAGCCTATTGGAATTTTTTTTAGAGCTTATACAGGGTGTTTAGGAGCACAATTTAAAAATAATTTCGACTATACATCCATCTCAAAGATTTTTTATGGAACACCCTGTATATTATATGTTTTTTGGAATCTATGCAGAAAATAAAGGCAAGTTGTAATAGAATTCCCTATACCTAAAACCTACCGTTTCAAAGATATTTAATGATTTTTGAAATTACAGGCTTGAATTCAAAATTTATTTTTGTTACGTTTATCATTATTGAAACAGCGTAGCCTCTGTCAGCACTTTGCACAAGGGTTGTTGTGTAAGACAGCATGAAATTTTTGTTAAGAAAATGTACAGGACACTCAAAAATCAAATGTCAACTGCAGGTACCTAATGTTGCAAATAACTGCCTTATTTTAATTAGCACACCCTGTATTTAATAAAAAAATTTGTTGTAAAATTTTATAACCTTTCAAATTATATTAGGGTTCTCTATACCTAACTCTAACAGTTTGGAATTATTTTGATTTCTTTTTATTTTAAATATTATATCTAATTTTTCAATATTAAGATGGCCTTGAAATACAAGATAACATATTTTTTTATTTTATAGAGTAAATAAAACTTAGTAATAATTGAAAAAAAAAACACGTGATATTAATAAAACATGGAAATAATTTAATCACGTATAGAATTTAAAAAATAATACAACTACAAACGCATGCTTCTACTTTAAGAAATGTCTGAAGTGGCGTGCATTTTGATCAATACAAAGGCGTATTCTATCTTGGAAAGACCTCTTTACATTTAATAACATTTGAGGTGTTTTTGATTCAAAGGCATTGCGTATTCTTGCCTTCATATCATCAGGGGTAATCGGAGGTACGTTATAAACAATACCTTTTATGTAGCCCCATAAAAAAAATAGGCATATCTTGGGATCTTGCCGGCCAATTTTGTGGTCCTCCGCGTCCCATCCATTTATTAGTGAAAATTCTATTGAAATATTCTCGGACTTCAAAATGTGCCGGTACACCACTTAAATGAAGCCACATCTGTCTTCTGATATCTATTGGAATATTTTCTAAAAGATCAGATAAATTATATTTCAAAAATATTCTAAACTTTTGACCGTTTAAATTTCCATTACAAAAGCGAGACTATTATGTGCG
Organism: Vesta saturnalis; assembly: GCA_036346205.1. Taxonomy (NCBI): domain Eukaryota; kingdom Metazoa; phylum Arthropoda; class Insecta; order Coleoptera; family Lampyridae; genus Vesta; species Vesta saturnalis. The sequence continues at coordinate 5,810,596 of JARFJB010002231.1, read as the reverse complement.
AGCGCACCCACACGTCAACAGACCATCGGTGCTGATGATCAAGGGTGCGAACTAAATGTAGTAATGAAAATTGTGTCTGTGGACCAATCCGTTATTATGGAACGTAGATTCGTCTGAAAATAGTAGTAGTCGCAAAAATGATCATTTTCACCCACTTTGTCGAGAGCCCATAGGCAAAAATCAAGTATTCGAATGAAATCATTATCAAGCAGATCCTGATGTAACTGAATACGGTATGGATGAAATTTGTGTCCTTTAATTATTCTACCAATGCTTCGTTTGCTGAAAGCTACTTCTCGACTTGTGTGGGGATTCTCAACAAGGGCGACAATTACCTCAAACTCATTGTGTCCATTTCCAGTGACAGGCTTTTGTCTGTTAATTTTCTGGTATGCTATACTTCCCGTTCTACGGAACACTTCCAACAATCTTTGCAATACTCTTTTGTTTGGATGATTGCGAATGGGATATTTTTGAGTATAAACTCTTTCTGCTCCATTCTCCAATCTTTAAAATCATATCAATTCTTTTGTGTTTTCATTTTTACACAATTTTCGTAGGACAAACTCGCTTATTATTACAAAGTGACTACCTTAGAAATACAATATTATGACGTTATATTATTTAACAAATGTCAAATAATAATTAAATATTGTCAATGCCACCTTGCATCTTCAAGTAAACCTAAAGGTACCGGGATTATTATAACTTAATTAAAAATTTCAAAATAACTCAAAAACTGTTAGAGTTAGGTATAGGGAACCCTAGTATAATTTTAAAGGTTATAAAATTTTACAACAAATTTTGTTCATGAAATACAGGGTGTGCTATTTAAAATAAGGCAGTTATTTGCAATATTAAGTACCTGCAGTTGACATTTGATTTTTGAGTGCCCTCTATATTTTCTTAACAAAAAATTTTATACTGTCTTACACAACAACCCTTTTGCAAAGTACTGACAGAGACTACGCTGTTTCAATAATAATAAACGTAGTAAAAATAAATCTTGAATTGAAGCCTGTAATTATTAAATATCTTTGAAACGGTAGGCTTTAGGTATAGGAAATTCTATTGCAACTTGCCTTTATTGTATACGTAGATTCCAAAAAACAATTAATATACAGAATGTTCCATTAAAAAAATATATAACTTTGATATGGATCCTTTTTTTGTGAACACCCTATATAGTTGAAATTATTTTTAAATTGTGCTCCTAAACATCCTCTAAGAAAAAAGAATTAAAAAATTCCAATACGCTCCTATAGAAACTCCGTGGCGTATACGGTGCGCCACCCTGTATATTCAATTATCTGTTAACAATCCGGCTGATGATGACGATGACAGTCAATTAATTAGGTTATGAAAGTTCTACAATAACTTTTTGTGTGATTTTCTATTCGCAAAATCATCAATTATATCATCGTATGAAATTGTCTTCATTACTTCTGACTCTTTGCACAAAAGAACTAAGGCGTTTAGCTTTTCTTGACTTAAAGTAGATCTTAGATAATTTTGCACTCGTTTTAAGCAAGAAATGCTTCTCTCACCCGAACAATTTGTCGCTGGTGTATGTAGAGCCATACGAGTTCAAATCAAGTTCGGATATACGTTTTGCAAATTCTGTTTTCGCAGGAACGAAGATAGACTTTTCAATGATCCAGAATCTGGTCAGCAATATACAGATCTGTTACTTTCAAAATAAACCAGCCAATTTCGGTCATTCACTTCATTATTTTTCATTATTCTTTGGAAGATACTCACTGGCAAGAAACGACGCTGATCAACATATATTCTTTCACTTTTAGAGAAGTCGCAAGACTTGTTCTGATCGAAGCCCTACCTTGCGATATAGTCTTCCTTAAGTGATTTCCCATAAAACTGAATTTTTGTTTAGATCTACTGTTGTTTGTACTTGGTCATTACTTAACGTGTGGTTCTGAGACGCATCTTCAACTATTATACTTTTTGATGATTTCTCTATCTCCTCTTTGTCAAAAACATAAATATCCGTTTTTTCAAAAATAAATTGTTGTTGGGGCGCAGAGTTCAAATCTGTTTAATCTTTTCCAGATTGTATTATGTCAGTGCATGTTGTTGAAGTTCCTATTCTTTTAACAATACTTTCACTTTTAAAAAAACTGTCAATTTTGATCGTTTTACGGATAATCTGTTCTTGATCTTCTTTTTTCATTTTGGCCTTCTTTTTATACTCATCTCCATTAAGTCGCTTTCTCCCATTGCTCATTCTAAGAATTTTTTATCCAAGAATTGAAATAAAAAAAATTACATTGGGAGTTTTATTTCTCGTACGTAATTAGCGGTATCCTTTGTTCAGACTTCAGACATTGAATAATTACCTAGCCTAACATTGATTAATTAATCAATAATTTGAACCGTTCAAGTAACGTTAAAATTTATTTTTTATTTAATTGACATAAAACGTAGAAAACATTTCACATAAATAGGTTATGTATTAAAACAAGTAAGTATCTTTTAGAAGAACGTGTATAGGTAAATATACTCTGTTCCATCTTATTTTCATTAGATCAGGCCATAATATTTTTTTTTGTAGTGGTATTCCCATTTGTCAAGAACTTCATTTGATGCCGTCCTGCAAAAGTAATCGTGGTGTATTGCCTACTTATGTAACGCATAAGATATCTCATATTGCATTAATAATAATTTGTTAATAAAATGTCAAATGTCAAAAGATAGTAATATGGATTCAGATTCTTGCAGTGATATAATGCAGTTGGAATAAGACCCCACTGTTTGGCGGGACTTCCATACCACTCTATCTATCTCTCTCGAACTCAATACCACCACGCGGCGTATGCCTATAACAGCACGACCCCGCTTCGGACCCCGCGGCGACCGCGCCACGCTCGTACAATCAATTCGGCGAGACACACTTAACGAACAGCCATGTCACACGTTCCTGTACAGTTCAATCAAGCAAACAAAAGCCCTGAGAGGGCGTACCTGAGGGAGCTGTTTTTCAACAGGTACATTCCATACAAAAAGTATTAAGGTGGCAAATTTAAATCAAATGTATGGATTGCTTATTCAAAATTCTGTGAACAAATTTATTTTTTTTATGTTAGGTACATCAAATGTTATTGAATTAATTACCAAAAACTTTTAAGTATTTATTGTTTAAGTACAAATAAGATGGTTTTGAAGTTATAACATAACATAAATAATATAATAGCATTTAAAACATTCACACAAATAAAGTGTAATGTTATTCACAATAGAAACAAAACACATATGCATAATTAAAATTTAAAATAATGTCCAAGATTTTATGGAAAAATAAGCACATATCGTTTATTATTATTGATTTATAACTTGTAACTACAAAATTAAAAATTCGAAATATTGAAAATCAACATGATTTGATATTTTAAAACTTGTCATGCTCATTTAATTTAAGTGCAGCTACGTATTTCAAAATCGTACACTACTCTAAATATTGAAAAATCGATATTTAAAAAAGCATGCTTACTGTTTTAAGGTTATGAACTCTATAATCGTTTTATTATTTAAAGCTTTATACTAAAAGATACATGTGCACAATACATACCGTTTCTCTCACAAATCAGTAAAAAGAGCCTTGAAAAAGACTTTTTATAAAGACTAATCGACAATAAATACTCAAGAAACCCGAAAATAACCTGCTAATGCAATATGCGTATGACAAATGTCAATTGTTTGCGTTTGGGAATGTACGGTAGGAGACTTCTTAATGGTAATTGGACGAACGTTTTACCGCTATAAGTTTTTAAATTTAGTTCACATAAGTTCCGGGGTTTTTGTTTGCTTGGTAGAGCTGTAAATAGATGTTTACTTAAAAAAATATTCCAACGCCGCCCGCTTATATAAAATATCAATAACACAGTTTACCTATTTTCATTCATACTTAATTAATTTTTAGACTTACTTTGCGTTATATTAAGAAACTTTATAAATAAAAGTTATGTAAAATTAAATTTTCTTTAAAAAAATAAATTACTAACTCTTAAGGGGGTCACTACCGAGAAAAATGAAAAAAAGTCGATTTTTTATTGCGAATTCTAGACTCAATTCTATACATAGAAAATATTTTTCCACAGTTTTCCGATTAGTAGAAGTGGTTAAAAAATGCCATCAAAGTGGGGCAGTCGGGATGATGGAAAATTCATGCCAGCGCGGCAGTGCTCCTGCGGTTTGACTGCATGCAATCAACCACATGCACTCACTTTCCTTTCCTTTGATTTATATATAGCTTATTACGTCATAAAAATTAGTTATTACCTTATTACTTATTACATAATTTACAATTTGTAGATATTTTTTGTTAATACAATCCTACTTCATAGGAAAGATTGTCTACTAGCTTTCTGTCTTCCTTATTTTGTAGCTGCTAGGATGTCTTTGTCTGCTTTGAAAATTCTCATTTTATCGTCTTTTATAAGCTGTATAAAATAAAACGCAAAACTTTTTGTTAAAAGAAAACGTAGTTGTTCATAGTTCTTTTTTAGTTTTTTGGCTTTCCTGTAAATTTACTTTTTACACATTTCGGTATACTTTTCCCGACAACCGTAACACAATTTTTGTTTTGTTCTGAAGGTAACAATACTAACTATCAATATGACAGAGGGAATTTTAATAAGACAAACACATGGTTTTTTAGAAATGCAAAACGATTGAAGAAATTGAAAGTTTTTTCTGCAATTGATAGTTTTTGAACAAATAAAAAATTTTAAATTCCTCTGTCATAAATGTTTATTATGATGGTAAGTATAACTCGTCAAAATCGGCCGAGTAGTTTCCGAGAAAAGTGTACCTAAAAATCGCGATTTTTCAATGGAAAAAGACCTCGGTAGTGACCCCCTTAAATTCTACCTTAGGAATTTTTTTTGCCTGCAAATTACGTGTTGTATAAAAAATTACATGGAACAATAGTTAATCAATATGTTTACGGCCTATATCTAGGTATTTTTATATCTTTGAAATATGAATATTTGATAAAAACCAAAAACCGCTGTATAAGGCCCAAATTCGGCCTCATCTGGAATATAATTCTCACCTTTGGGTTAGTGCTCCCCAATACGCTCTCGATATCGTTGATCGTATTCAAAAGAGAGCGATTAGGCTTATAAATGACCCGTCCTTAACTTCTCACATACAGTCCCTTGAGCATAGAAGGATGGTTTCAGTTCTTTCTTTGTATTATCGTTATTACAACGGCTATTGTGCTGGTGAATTACATTCTTTGATACCATCTCCGGCTATCTTTGCGAGAAACACTCGGTTCGCTCATTCATATCATCAGTATGCAGTACAAATCTCCACTTGTCGTACCAAACGGGCGCAATCCACATTTTTCTACACGGCTTCTAAACTCTGGAATGATCTCCCTAGTTCCTGTTTTCCTCTCACTTATGATATGAGAAAATTTAAGGTAGCTGTTCATAGGCATCTATTGGCAATTCGTTATCCCTCTATCCATCCTCCTAAGTGTTCCTGAGTGCTTTAGCACGATAGGCCTTATTTAGCCTGTTCAGGTCCACAATCATAAAAAAAAAAATAACGCCCCCTCTCTGCTGCTGGATTTCTCTCAAAATCTAATCAGCTCTAGCATAAATTAAACGAGGCTTAATACAAAAGTGCAAGTACGTACGTATTATGGTTCTGAAGTTATCGTGGATACTAACATACATCCACACACACAGCCACACATCCAGACATGGCCGATCGTGGCGAAAATTGGCCAAACGTGAAGTGAGTTAAAAAGTCGATTTAGGGGTAGTGAAAAAAAATCGATTACATAACCTTCTATACCTACATATGTACGAGCCCCGTTCCATCTCAATTGGCCCACCAATATTTTTTCTTTTTAAATAAAATTATGCTAATTCACGGTAAATTTAATTTAAGTATTTATTTTTATTATCATTTGTAACAACATTTTAAATAATTTAAAACATTTTATTGCAACATTTTACTTTGAATCATTTTTTAATATATTTTTTATACAAAAAAAAAATAGTTATTTGCTTTTCTCGAATTTATTATTTTCTAAGAATCTTTGAATATCTAAAATAATCAAGTAGGCTTTGCCTTTGTCTAACAACAGATAGTTTGTTTTTTTTACTATTAGTAAAAATGACGCGTGGAAAGGTTGTTGATGAAAAAATTCGCTCAATTATTATCAATTTATTTAAAAAGGGAAAATCAAACGCGGAAATTGGCGATCTAGTTAATTTATCAAAGTTTACTGTCAGAAATATCATTCGAGTTTATAAAACAACGGGTACAATAGCTACAAAACCTCGGTATGCGTCGAAATCCAAAATATCAGATGCTGATAGACGGGCATTGAAGAAGATTATTAGAAAAAACAGGCGTTCGAACTATGGTGAATTATCTGTTCTTTGGAGCGATGCTGTGGGGCGAAGTGTTTCAAGATCCACGTGCCATAGAGAAGCCCTTAAGTTAGGTTTTAAAACTTACAAGGTAATTTTATTGCAACTTTTTCCAAAAAAATTTTTGTAATTTTACTAATTTTCTTTAGGCGAAAGAAAAACCACTCTTAACATTAAAACAAAAGAAAAACCGGTTTAAATGGGCTAAAAGTCACATTAATTGGACGAGTGATGAATAGAATAGTGTCCATTGGAGTGATGAGTCTCGTTTTGAAGTTTGTGTTGGGGACAATCGAAGCAGAGTTATTCGTTCGAAAAATGAATCTTTCAATTCAGATTGTTTAAAAAAGAAAGTAAAATTTCCTGCTTCAGTTATGGTATGGGGTTCAATGTCTGCTAGAGGTGTTGGAAAACTTCACTTTATTGATGGAATTGTAAACACCGATAAATATTTAGAGATTTTAAGAAAATCGTTACTTCCAACAATGACAGATTTATTGCAGAATAAATCAAGAAAATCTTTAAAATGGCTTTCTGATCATAATGTCCCACTTTTGGAGTGGGTGGCAAACAGTCCCGACTTGTCACCAATAGAAACCCTTTGGCACACAATGAAAAAACGATTACGAATACAACCAGCTAGAAACGTAGTCGAATTAAAACACAAACTTCAAAATATTTGGGCTGCTTTCACTCAAGATGAGTGTCAAAACTTAATAAGTACGATGCCTAAAAGAATTCAAGCCGTAATTAAAAATAAAGGCGACGTCACACAGTGGTAAAGGTTTTTGGATTTTGTATGTTTTCCTTGTTTTTAACAATTAAAAAATAATTTAAAGTTAAATGTTGCAATAAAATGTTTTAAATTGTTTAAAATGTTGTTACAAATGATAATAAAAATAAATACTTAAATTAAATTTACCGTGAATTAGCATAATTTTATTTAAAAAGAAAAATTATTGGTGGGCCAATTGAGATGGGACGGGACTCGTATATGTAAGGTGGAAGGTAAAAATGTTTGCCCCAAATTGCCGCCCCTAAAATCGCCGCCCTAGCCTCCAGCGTACTCAGCCTGCTGGTAAATCCGCCACTGCACATATTTTTACGTAGAAAACCAGTAAGAGTACTAATAAAGATTTGAAATAGTTAAAAATAATTATTGGAGAACGCAGTACAAATGTTTTGTAGATAATCCTACAATAATCGCCTAATCAACATTAATATAGATCAGAAGTTCGAAAGTTGAAAAGGTAATTATTGCTTTGGCATACCTTTGCACATTACGAGCATCAACAATATCGTTCAGATGCCTCACTCAACCACAATAAAAAATATTGCCAATTTACCACCCATCAATCATGTAGGCACGTTCAATAATAGTATGCATACGTTAAAGCGTTGAAAAAATATTACTAGAATTCAGTAATAAACTAAAAAAAGAAAAGGAGATATGACAAAATAGGTTTGACAAGAAAAACTGTTATCAGTAGATAATTCACAAAACAAAAGTAATGGTATTACTATTTAATGAATTTGGGAGGACTTTTATAACTTAAATTTGTATTCTTTAACCTTACTTCGTGGAATTCCATAGTTAACTTAATTTAATAGCACTAATGTTTAAAATACAATATAATTCCACAATTTCTTTTATATAATTATTTATTTCTCTATGTGATTCAATACAACATGTATAGCTATGGTAACAAATCATTAAGGTAAAACAACAAACTTGATGTAAATCATAATTCTATATTTAATATATCTGTTAAAGGTGGTCTCCAAGATCAACCTGTTAGTTCATTAAAGGTACTTTCTATTTATGTTTATAAAATTCGAATGCTTCCTAAATATCTAATTTGTCTTTTTTATTAAAAAAATGTAAAAATTTAATGTTGTTTTGTGAAGTCATAGGCTGATTGTTTACTATTAAATGTTTGGCATAATTTGATTTATGTGTGTGTTACATTTTGAATATAATCGGCAGTTTAGTAAAAAATCATGAATACAAATCTATCAAAAACATTTATCCAATTAACATAGAACCGACAGAAAATAAATACATATCAATTGCATATTTTGGAAAACATGAGAAAAAGTAGCTCACATATTAAGAAAGAACAAGAAATACAAAGTCGCTTTCAAAACTAATAAATGGTTACTTAATGCCAAAGATTCGACAAGCAACATTTTGAAGTGTGGTATTTATAAATTGAGCTGTACATTCTGTAGTTCTGTTTATGTAGGATAAACATATAGGAACTTTGATATTAGATAGAAATAACGCATTCGATAAACACGACAAATCAAATCATGCCAAACATTTAATAGTACATAATCACCTTATGCCTTCACTAAACATTAAATTTTTACATTTTTGTAATAAAAAAGACAAATTAGATGATTTGAAAGCATTCGAAATTTATAAACCTAAACAGTAAGTACCTTTAATGAACGAGCAGGTTGATCTTATAGACAGATATTTTAAATATAGAATTTTAAGTTTGCTGTTTACCTTAAAGGTTGTATTACCATAACGTACATAACTACTTGTTTGCTAATTTACTTATATATTTGACAATGATACGTGTTGTATTGAAACACGTAGAGAAATAAATAATTTTATAAAAGAAATTGTGGACTTATATCGTATTTGAAACATTAGTGCTGTTTTATAACTTAGTTTTTGTTTTTTTGGAAACATCTGACCTTCCAACTATCTAATATATTGTATTACTAAAGTTAAAGTTACTGTCAAAGATGATAGACTCACAAGTCCACAACTCATTGTGTTATTATAACAAAGTTTAATCTCGTAAAAATTAATGTTTGTTTGTCTACTCCGTTTGGGTACTTTGTAAGTTATACCCAATGTTTATCCGCGTGCGATGAAACTGGCAAGTTGTGCACATGCCGGAGAAGGTTTCTGAGTAGTATAGCTACCTATTATAATGTTCTTTGGAAGGTAACAAAAATTGGTATGTATTTCCATTAAGCGTGAATTAATATTATACTTAGCATTTATGACATCTACAATGTCTTTATAAATGTGTAGTGTCCCCAGGAACCCTATCTTAAAAAGTGTAATTTGGACTTATTCGCAATAATGCAAATTCAAGAACAAAACAATCGCTAAGGGATGCATCTTGACTTTACTGGCGATAACTAAAAAATCAGAATTTATTTAGAAGTCTGATATTTAATTACTTGCAAACCTTAAATCTGATCAAAAGAATTGGAATGAGATAGGATTGGATGAGGTTAAGTGGTGCATCATGTGGGACAGGTAACCAATGAAACTACTCAAATGAGAATTAACGAGCTTTGTGCAATGATGGTTCAATCCGTTAATTTACTAAAGTTGGGAAAGAACCACCAAGGAAATTCAAGCTATCCATAAATAAGTAATTGCACAAGTACATTAATAAATTAAATAACAAAAAAGAAACAATGAAAGGGTTCAATATTTAACAAAACACCATTAGATCAGGTTAAAGTGCGTACAAAATTAAAAGATCAAGGAACAAAAAAAGTAAAAAGCAGTTTAGCTACACATAAACACAATAAAAAAACAAACAGTGTAATCACACCTACAATTGTGTCATAAATAAGTCAGAATAAAAATTGTAATACCAAACACATAATGCAGATTACGGTACATATAAAATATAACAAACGGTAAAATTAAACAGGTAAAATAAGGTAACTCAATTCAGTTTAACTACACTTAGACAAGAACACATCCACAGTTGTGTGGTTAATAAAAGCACAAACTACATATGCACAATTACAATAAATTACATATAAAGAGAAATTAGTTCGTAAACAAACAGTTCGAAATAAGCCAACTGAATCAAAGACACCTTAAAAACAACTCATTAAAACAAAGCCTTGCAAGAGTAAGGTATCAATAAATTACAACAAAGGGCCCGGTAACCCACCCACAAGCTTGAGTGACTGCGTTAGAAAATACATCCCTTTCTCAGCTTACACATTCATCTATACCAAACAATAAGAACGGGTTCGTTTAACAGTAAAGGTGGAATTTGAGGCGGTTTTAAGGTTATCTGGACCCGTGTCTGTAAACCCCGGCCTTGTTTATAACCATTTAACCGTGATCTATCGTGCCACTTTTGTTCACGCCTTACTACCTCTACACAAATATTAATAAACAGACAGCAATTCCAATATATACAAGCAGTGAGTACTGTCTAATCGCGGAGTACTTTTATTTTCATTCAACTTTATGAGCGTGTTTACGTAATTAAATAGAGACTTCTTGCAAAGCAATGATTGATTTTTAATAGGTTACGTAGGCTTGTAGAATTGTTTTCTGCGAGCTTCAATTTACATTAAACTGCCTACTTACGTTTGAATTTAATCCTTTAATTAACCACCTATTTACCAATATTTAACGGTTTAAGACACACCGTTTGAACCCAAGATGATAACGATTATTTATAGATATATTGTTTACACGCCAGCTTATTAAAACCCGAATATTTAATTCAGTAAAAAAAACAAATTCGCGGTTTTAGTTTTACTAAAATGTACACGATCAAATATTTATAGCCAGAACGGTTTACAGTGAGGGTGTGTAATTAAATAATCAGATGGATCCGGTTGAATCAAAACTCCAAGCGCAACTGCCGTTTTTACTCCCCAAATTCATCCCCCTTTTTAAAAATTATAAAAACACGAAATATTACGTGAGATATTTTCATATTTATTACTACAAGAAGGATTGATTTTTAAGATATGCATTTGTTCGAAAAAACCTTATAGATCTCAAATTTTCTAGTAACCAACAAAGATGTCGTTTGATTTGCGGTATGTTCCGATGTAATTAATTATTAAACTAGTGACGTTTTTACACAAATAATGTGTGCATAGAAATTTTCAACGATTCGTTACGCTCCTTCGGTAAAGGCAGTTTCGAGCGTACACCTGTTTTCTACTCTAACATATGTTTTTTTTTCTTCTCAACCCTCAATTACATAAAAACATAAAATAAAATATCTCGAAAACATTAGCAAATTACGACTTATTATTAAGACATTTAAGTCCATTAATTACCCTTTCTACTGCGGTAACAATTACAAGTTGAAAATGGTCATTACAATAATAACATTTTCTCGGTCCGCTACCTAAAAATGTCATCACTAGCATGGAATTCTTTCTCACGAAAACGGTAGTAGTTAGCACCTTGTATAAACTTTTCATAGAAACACGCTAGACTGTAAGATTTAAGAAATTCTAATAGGTAGCTTATTATATCCTTTAAATTGAATAGTCCTTCAACACTATGAACATCGAATGTGCAAGAACAGCAGTTGTAGTTTTCTATCATAACAGTTTTCAAAATTCTGTCATATTCTTTACTCAATTCCCAACTGTAATAAATACCAAGATTGGTAGATAGAGATTCATAATGAGAGAACCTTGTAACAAACTTTTTACGTTTGTAATAAAATTTACGTATATGTAGGTAATTAATGTGCATTTCGTGCAGCGTGTGTTGCATATCTAGTTGCATAACAACATGCAATTTAATTATTTTAATTAGAGCTCCACGCAATTCGTTCGTGTTTCAGACATGTTCATGCGCAAAAAGCTTAGCGTCGTTTATGGTTGAGTTAAGAAGGTGGAGGTAGCGTCCATTATTGCTTGTTAAATTAAAAAAAAATGCCATATCATTGTATGGTAAGTTATAAAAAAACTATTATATTAAAGTTTGAGGTGTTTGCTGTTTTCAGGCACTTTTTATTTTTTTAATATTTACTTTAATTTCACCTTTACCGATACTTTTCACACGTTATATACATCTACGCAATTAATTATTTTACTGTTAATCCAATTTACGGTATTAGTACGATTAATCAAGAACTTATTCATTTGGGAATTACAAAGCATACAAATCCAGATTTATTTCAACATGAAGTAGTATTATATGAAAATGTAAACTTTCACCATTATCACTCATAATAAAATATTTATCTTTTTTGGGTTTTTTTAATGGTGTATTTTAAATTATACAATCTAAACGTTTCGATAACACTTACAATTATCTTCGTCAGTAGTAATATTTGTTAAAAATTGTTAAAGATGTTGTAAACAATTTTGTCAAAGTTGAAAAATTTTTCAACTTTATTGTGAAGTAGTATTACGCATCAATTTTCCAAAACGCTGACTCAGCATATGCATCCATTTTCATTATCTACAGTGTGACCAAAAATAAGGTATTCTGATTCCATTAATTACTTGCAACATTAATTACTCACAACATTAATAACTATTCATTAGTTTTTTTATACGTTACTAACCCTAGCTTTAAGTATTTCTGTAGAATTTTCTTTTAACTTTATTGTATAATGATTTACTTGTTTATTCCATATTTAAAAACAAGTTGGCGTCCGAGTATTTAATTATAGTTGCTGAAAGAAGCAACCTCTATTTTAAAGCGAACATATATAGTTAAATATTTTTTGGTTAATAAGGCAAATCGACAATGTTAAGAACCTGGCCCATCTTAATCTACGACTGAGCAAAAGACACCAAATCTTCTTGTTATTACCCAAACTGTTAAGTAGCTAAAAATTGTAGCCATGGGTGTAGAAGTATACGTATAGAACCTTTATGATTTGTACGCCGATTTTAAAGGTTATTTACAACCTACCCAAACTCACAAAATTGCACAAGTAAAACTCATATACGCCACAAGGATCGATAATTACCTAATTACAAAAAACAAAACAAAGCCCCACGTTTGACGCTAATCCACACTAGAGTTATAACTGCTTATAAAAGCGAGTTGTCGGACTAGTACAGTAAAGAGGCGAGGGAGTAAGTAAATGTTAAATAACTGTAATATGTCGAAAGAATCCCACTATTAATAATTTATACCGGAATTCGTTTTTGAATCTATAGGAAGTTAGCTACATGATCCCACGAGTATGTAACAAAGTTTGTTGTTTAAAACAAATATTTATTCAACGAGTTTATTTAAATAGTGGCTAAACAAATAAATTAAAATTGATATTATTTTCGTTCACATTATTGTGAAATCTAATAGGTATTACGGTATCTGAATGAAGAACATACGACGAGTGTAGTTTAAATTGTTTACAAATTTGTGTTATTTGACTCAAAATCATTTCGCACATTTATATGATCGGCCAAGAATTGCAGTTGGAATTTTTTTCGACTTTTGAAAAACTTATTTCAGATTTGACATTTTCATGTAAAAAAATCTCCAAAAAACAAACATTCGAGAAGATCCTATTTTTTGTTCATATTTGCCATTTAGGATTCACCGAGGGGTTGGCCACCCGATGGAATGTACACTATTCACAAAAATTATTAATAAATTCCGAAATTTTACAATAATCCACTGAATTTAGCAATACTAAATTTCGTATTAATTTACTGCACTTACAGCAATTTACGAAAATTACAAAAAGAATTACAAAAAATAACTAATACGACCCTGCAGTGCCCAGGGTTGTCCTTTTTTTTATATTAGCGCCTCGCAATAAAACTTTTCCACATTTGAAATGATTGACGGGGAATAAATAACAATAGGCGTACCTTCTGTTTATATTCGACACATCATATTAGATTACATTGGTAGATTGCATAGCATTAAATGTAATTGCTCAGTAGCAAATAGCAAGCAATACGCAACATTTGTTGAAGAAACATTCCGCTGTAATACTACTTGAAATTGAAAACTGGATAGAAACACGAAAAACGTTGCTTTTTTATATCTTTCTATGTCTGTTGAGAATATAATTTAAAAAAGCTCAAAAGCCCAAACGAAACGAAACGTTTTCGACACTCGATGTATTCGAAATCAATGTTTCCTGTAGTGTGCTCTGCCACTAAAATTTTTTGTCCGTACCTACTTACTGTTAATTACGTGCTTTGTAGACGAGGAATTGTGCATTTTTGAGTGGAACAGTTATGCAGTGAATACGGTTGCGGTTTATGCTTATTTGAGGGAAGGGCGAATTCTGGTAGTTGTGTTAGTGGGAATTCTATCAAAAAAATTGAAATCTTTTTTGTAAGTACACAAGCTTTCGGTAGTATTTTTGCCTTCTTCTGGAGCTTTCTTATAAAACATGCTAGAAATATACACTTACAATTATAAAACAACTTATTGTAGCTAAAATTTATCAAACTTTTATTGCTGACATGGAATTCTTCAGTGACAATTTGACACTTAAGCGATAGATTAATATATTAATATTTGTATCTGTTGTATCGACATGCCACAACGGCCTGTCTCTGACATTCGAAGCGAGCAACTCAAAGGCCCAGAGTTGCTTAAGATCCTCAAGAGTTTTGAAGACACTACCAGTAAAGACTGTCAAATGGACGGACCGAGGCTACCTCATGTCTTCAGGGGTGCTGTATTCATCCTAAGACCACCAAGAGGAATCTCAAGTAGTGTCCCCGGTCATGAACGTTGACGAGTAATGGCCGAATGTCATGATTTGCTAATCGCTTGGTATTATAGCGTTGAGCGAATTCTTTAGCGCATCAGCAAGTTTCGTGGGTATGCGGAGATATTTTAGTGAGCATATAAAAAACTGGGATCGCAAGCAGAGATTAGCTATGCTGGTGGGCGAAAACTATACCACCTGGGTAGAGAAACTTCCCAATATTAGGTTTGCCATGAACTCCGTGTTCTGTGAGACCACGGGAAGTACTGCTGCGTTCCTAACATTTGGGAGAGAGGTGCAAACCCTAGCTGAGATCTCCAACGATTTAAGAAGCGTGGTCCAAAGTGAAAATTTTACCACACAACTTCCCCCATGCTTGGGAAAGGATTTCGATAACCTGGAAGGAAGTCAAGGACACCCACGACCGCAAGCAAGATATGCAAAAGGCTCATGCCTACAAAGCTCGCAGCAACGCAAATTACCAACTTGGTGATAAAGTATTAGTGCAGTCATTTGCCGAACCGCAAAGTTCGTTTCGAAGTGTGATGGTCCATATTTCATCATAAGACGTGTGTGAAATCCGGAAATTCCGGAGGTACCGGTAAGTATCTACCATTCCTCCGCACTAACCTCCTTTGTGGGTGCGAAGTATGAGATTCCGGAAATTGGAATACGACGACGAGGAAGGCCCCCAAACCAACATGACAGTGACTCCTGATTTCTCTTCGGGACGAATGTCGTAACCGGAGGGAGCTGTAACGCGTGTGCCCCTTAGAGAGCATTCTAAATCTGGCCTAGAAGCAGATGACGCCTATCTGTCTCCACGAAGAGAGCGCCAACAGCAGCCGACACGCAACTTTTAACTTGAGAAAACGTCGTACCCGTTATGCTTTATAACGTTTTTTGTAATAGTAATTAAGGTCATTAGTTCAGGAACAGTACGAATGAGACGCCTAAGGACGAAGCGATAACCGAGTCTTGAAACTCGAAATGAGTACTGTTACAAGAGTTCACAGACGAATGTCGTTATGTATTTTATTTCATTCTACCAAATTTAAAAACATTGAACCGAAAACTTTCAAAATATTGTAACGAACCCTTTAAATCTAGTTGAATTTGCGAAACATGATTAGTAACGGCGGTTTCTCCATTGTTTATTTGTTTTGTCAATTTCTCCCGTGCATACGTCAAAATGAATTCTGATGCAAATTCTTCAGAAATATTAAGGAAATCTATAGAAGCGTGTGCTAATTAATACCTAGAAAGAGTGGGAGTGCGACTTAAACAATTAATCAAGTTTTAATGTTAAAAATAAAAATTGAAATGATAACTTCTCTTTTCATGACTAGTCCGGAAAATTCAATCTTCCTCCTTCAAAATGTTTGAGTAATTGCACAAAAACGGACGATACACACAAACAGTCTCCAGGATACCAATTAATGTTTTAATCTACTATCCCTTGATTGTCAAACTAATGTCACTATGTCAGCAATAAAGGTTTGATAAATCTTAGCTACAGTAGCTGTTTTACAATGGTAAGTTTATATTTCTTGCAAGTTTTTTAAAAAGCTCCAGAGAAGAAAATACTGCCGAAAGCTTGAATAGGGGACAACTTGTTACAGTGGTCACCTTTTTATAAAAAATTCAATATGTCTAAATTTTAATATTTTTAAAAATTTGTTACAGGGTACTAAAGTTAAATACATGCTGAAATAATTTTCATTTGATGTATAGAAATGTATTATTATTGAGGTACGTTATCAACAACAACAAAATATTTGCCTTCTATGGCCACTGTTGGAACAGTGGCCAGTAGAGTAAGAAACAGTGGTCACTCGTTTTCAGTAAATACATTCGTATAAAAAAACAGTTTAACACAATTTAACGATCATTCTGAAGATTAATAAGAGGTACATATTTAGATTAAGGAATTGAAATTTACACAAAAATACCTAACCTAGGATGTAAGTATTAAAGCAGAGACATATTACCCTACATTATAAGAAAACAAATCCACAGGAAATGATAACAAATCGGAAGTTCTAGAGGTTCCTCCAATATTGACAGGTAGAAGTAAATGGATTATGATATCTTGAACAATAACTGTATCATAATCCTGAACATCAGAATAATAAAACTTTTCTTTGGAGCGGAACTAGCAGCTTTACGAAAAGGTTGTACAACCTCTGCACTTATGAACTTTAAGTCGGGGGTTCTTGAATTATTTCTTGGAGGGGTGTTGTGATCATTGGACTGTATGCTCTGCTCTGTTTCATTCTCAGTTTCCTTATTTGCAATTTGTATATCGATAACTCTGGCTGGCAGAAAATTGCCCTCCTTAAATATTTTATCATTAAACGGAAATGTTCCGGTTGCCTTAAACCCTGCTTGCAATTCCTTGGGCAGAAGGCAAGTGGGTAAGCACTGCCCAATATATCAGCTATGTCATAAATGATAATGCGTTTACCGGAGTTATTTAGTAACCAGGTTTGGCAAGTATGATTGTGATACCTTTTCAAAGGGCCATGCACACATTTGTCTAGTGACTGCAAATGCGATGGCAATGTCAGTAAAATTAGATTTTGTTCTTTTTTCTAATGTAATTGCTTCTAAGGATACATGGCTCTCGTGATTGTCCATTATTAATAATACTGGAGAATCTTGGGAAGGTTTGGTGCTTCTAATGAAATGCCTAAGCCATTTAATAAATATTCCACTAGTCATCCAACCGGAAGGAGATGCAACTTCTATAGTTACTGGTGGCGCATTTCTAATCATGAACTCTGTGAAAAACTTCCGTGGAAAAATGAAAAGGGGCGGAATTGAGTTCCCAATAGCGTTTATCGCTCCACACTAAGTTACTAGCGTTCCCCTTTCCGCAGAAACAATTTGACCGACTTGTTTCTGTCCTTTTTTAGCAATTATCTTACCAGTATCTTGGATAGTGGTCAAGGCAGTCTCGTCTACCTTATAAATCTGACTAGGATTGAACTTATATTTATCAAATAATGTTTTAAGGTTGCTGAAATAGTTTTCGACCACTGGCTGATTAAACCCCATGGCTCTTCCCAGAGAGGTTGCTTCAGCAGAGCGTATAGATACTTTCTGGTTCCTCTTTAAGAAATTAGTAAACCAAAATCGTCCCGCTCTTTCATTTTCTCGCGAAGACTGTGGTATCTTCTTTTTATTTACAATAGCCAAGTCGTAAGCTAGTTTACGGGCACTTTTGGACTTAGTGCGTGATGTAAACGTGCCATCTCTTGTAGATACCCACAAAGGACCTTTTCTTCCTCCTGCGTAAATATTTTATTTGTCTCGTAATTCGGAGTTAATCTACGAGCTCCATCCAACACTGCTGCATTTATTTAAATATCGTCTGAGAGTAGTACGGGATATTTCGTATTTCACAGAGGTCGCTGTTACTGACAAACCACCCTGAGCGCAGTCATAAATCGCATTCCTCATTACCTCCGACGTATATTTCCAATTCGTCTTTGTTTTATTTTAGCCATTTTTACTGAAAATGAACAACGGGGTAAGTTCAATATTTTGCGTGCAATATATATATATATATATATATATATATATATATATATATATATATATATATATATATTGTGTGTAATGACCAGCACGGGTCTACAATAAACTAGTAAACTAATAGCATATTATGCAACAGTGGCCACCACTTATCCGCAATAAAAACTAGTGGCCACTGTTAAAATAATTTATGTGGCCACTGTTGCAGCTGTCACATTTGAAAGAAACCTAACCTTGCATAAATTAAGTTGAAAATTGATTAGTTATGTAGTGGGGAATGTGTTTCTCATATACTAAAGTACTTTACTGACTTACCGCAATAAGCTATTGGCATTGCACATAATACACGTATAACACCACTGCAAACGCACGTATTTATTTTACTTTGAGTACAACAAAAGCACGAAATTTTAAACTGTTGAGTAGATGATGTCGAATTCTACGCTATATTGAAGTAGCTTTCAAACGAACTCTGTACACAAGATGGCACCACAATATACAAAATAATTATTAAAATATAAAGGTTCTAGACTGGCCACTGTAGCAAGCTCTCCCCTACTTACAAAAAACATTTCAATTTTTTGAATGATAGCATCTCCACTAACATCATCAGCAGAATTTATAAGCTTCCATCACGAATTATAATAAATTGAAGGACAAATTGTTACATAGTAAAAATCCCTCTTATCCAGTAATTATACGGACATTAATATGCAAATACATTAAATGACTGACTCTTCCTTATATTTCAATACATACAATTGAGAAATAAATATTTATCTTTTTTTACGGTTCACGTTTTCTCACACCTAGCACACCACATACAACTGTTTGGTTAAAATTTTTATTAATTAAAATTAAATTTCTGGTTTGTTATAGTGTATTTATATAATTATTATAATTACTACTTACACATTATTTTATATTTTAGAACACTTAAAGGGAAAAGTTGTTTTTATCACTGGAGCTTCAACTGGTATCGGAAAGCATATAGCTTTAGCTTTATCCAAGCATGGAGTGAAATTAGTACTTGCAGCTCGCAGAGAAGATTATTTAGAGCAAGTGAAATCACAATGTATCAGTAAGTGTGCTTTATATATTTTATTTGTAATTTTTTGTTTTTTAATCCAAATTTGATCGCTTTTTTGTAGCAAATTCGGAAGGCCTACTAACTGCAAAGGATGTTCTTGTTGTTCCAATGAATATGCTTGAAATTGATTCACATCAAAGCAAATTTGATTTTGCATTATCGCATTTTGGTCAAATCGATGTTTTAGTAAATAATGCAGGACGGTCACAAAGAGCACATTGGGAATTAATCAATTTACAGGTTGATAAGGAATTATTTGAATTAAATGTCTTTTCAGTTTTAAATTTAACAAGAATAGCGTTGAAATATTTCGCTACTAGAGGGCATGGTCATGTCGCTGTTGTTTCAAGTTTAGCGGCTGTTGTTCCGCTCCTTTCTCGGCAAGTTATACCGGATCAAAGCACGCTATACATGTACTATATTTTTAAATATTTTTTAAAATAGTCTATTAT
Source organism: Vesta saturnalis (assembly GCA_036346205.1). Taxonomy (NCBI): domain Eukaryota; kingdom Metazoa; phylum Arthropoda; class Insecta; order Coleoptera; family Lampyridae; genus Vesta; species Vesta saturnalis. The sequence continues at coordinate 5,790,660 of JARFJB010002231.1, read as the reverse complement.
TGATGCGTATATGTTTAGGGTTATTTCAACAGTTTAAGATTAGAAAAATCCCAGTCTAATTTAAAAGTAGTTGTTACTTTGCTTTGCCCCGGACCTACTTTCAGTGATTTTTTACAAGAATCATTTACTAATACACCAGGAGAGGTGAAATAATTCATTTAGTATTTAGTGTGTATGTACATAAGGTTTTTTCAGAAATATGGTATTCCTGTTACAAGTACTGATAAACGTATGACAGGAGAAAGATGTGGTTATTTATGTGCTGTTGCTTTAGCAAACGAGACAAAAGAATCTTGGATGGGAATTTTTCCTATAATGTTAACTTGTTATTTATTTACTTACTTTCCAATTCTATCAAATTTGTAAGTTTATTTATCACTTTCTAATGTGTTATTATTTCTTTTTTAGGATATTTAAAATTGTTGGTCCTACAAAGTTTTTCAAACTTCGTGACGGTAAAACTGAACCAATTACAGAGGTACACACAATATAACACTGATAAATATAGTATTTTTATTATGGTATGTTTGCATATTAAGTAATATTTATTCATTATCATGTTCTCATTGCTCATTTCTTTGTAGGTTCATGCAATATATTGTAATTTAAAAGATGGCTGTGACGTATATATTATTAAATATTTCTTACATAATAATCCCAAAACTAATTTGGCATTAACGTGTTTTATGTAAAGCTAAGAAAACATTGCGACTCCTGCACATTGTTGATTGAAATTACTTAATCTGCATTATATCAAAACAGAATTGTTTTTAAATACCGATTCATATTAAATAAACAAACCCAAATTTAAAAACTTTCCTTATAAACAGTTTAATGTTGGATAATAATTAGTTTACTTTAAACATATTTCTTTTAATCTAAAGGAAGTATTTAAATGCAGCTGTGGTCAACAATCATAATCGTAAATGTTACAATAATTTAATTTGGAATTGAATGTTTATTAAACACGCCCTTGTAGACCTTATGTAAAAAAATTTCTTTGCATTTTGTGATCTTTTGGTGGTTTTGGAAAAATTCTGTATGCTTTTGTGTACACACACACGCACGCACGCACGCACACACACATACACACATACACACGCACGCACACATACACACACGCACGCATGCACGCGCACATGCACTCGCACACACATATAGATACAGGGTATCACTATAAAAGTGTCCGCAAATGCAGGGACGTATAGAACTATTAAAAATAGTTTCTTATTGAGCCCTTCTGCTCCTATCTAGAAAACATTTTATATGTTAATGCTATGCAGTATTAAAAGCAAATCAAGCAGGCGAATGTCCCCGTCTAATTTTCTTCTGATATTCTTTTGTTTCTAACTAGCAATAAACGTCAAAATGGCTGACGAAAAATACGAAATTTGGTACTGTTGCGGCAAGGGGGGAATAGTGAACATTCGTACGGCGCAGCGCTGGTTTCGTAAATTTACTGGCGGAGATACAAGTCTCAAGAGGAAACAAGGTTCTGATCGGCCCAACTTGTTAAATAACGCTGAACTTCGAGATGTTGTTGAAGCAAATACATCAACAAGTACCCGTAAGTTGTCAGCAGAAATTTTGCATTAACTTGGAAAAGCCGCTAGACGCTGTAGAGAAGTTCCTCACGACTTAACGCCAGCAATGGCCAGAAAGACGAGTACAGATTTGTGATCAACTGCTTTCCAATCCTTGGGATGAACGTTTCTTTAAACGGATTGTTACTTGCGATGACAAGTGAATTTACTTCAATAATCGTAGCACAGAAAATCAGTGGATTACTGTTAGGCAACCTGCATTGGCGGTTCCCAAACGAGAAAGGTTCCAAAGGAACGTTATGCTTTGTGTATGGTGGAATTTTGAAGGGGTTATTCACTTTGAGTTGGTTCCTGATGGACAAACGAATGATGCTAACCTATACAGTCAACAGTTGGATAGGATGCATGATGTTCTAAGTCAGCGTTACCCTGGATTGGTGAACAGAGGACGGGCAATTCTGCAACAAGACAACGCCAGACCTCATACTGCAGCTGAAGCTCAACAAAAAATTAGCGAATTGAATTTGGAGCTTCTGCCTCATCAAGCTTATAGCCCGGACCTTGCGCCTTCCTATTATCACTTATTCCGATCGATGGCGCAGTTCCTTCGTGGACGGCATTTTACAAGTGTTGACGGAGTTGAAGCCGCATGCCGAGCATTCTTCAATTCAAAAGATTCTACATGGTACCGTCGTGGCATTAAAGATCTTGCAGAAAGATGGCGAAAGATATTACTTTAAAATGGTTTATACTTTAGTGAATAAAAGTTTTCATTTGTTATTTTATCATTAAATAAGGTTTTTCACAAAAAAACCTCATTTTTATAGGCCATCCTAATAGTCCGGAAATCTTTAGTTTATGAAATACAGGGCGTTGAAATGTTTAAGCAGGTTATTTAATCGTATCTCGTACACTTTCTACGATAATTGGTTAAAATTTGGAACAGAGCTTATCTTGAATACTATTTTTAAAACATACCTATCAACCACAGAATACAAGATGTTGCTTTTTTTGTGGTTGGAAAATTGGACTTGTCTTTTCATTACCTAAACGTTAGGCATTTTTGTTATCTCTCTGTTTACCAGTTATTTGCAAAAGTGCTCTTTGAATCAGAATAATAATAACAATTATCACGCAAACATTATGCTGTTGTTATGACAATTATAACACCAAAACACATGTGAATTATGATTACAGTGGGTGTTCTATTTGTCCGCCAGCCTCTCTCAAAGAGACCTGTGCTCGTCGTCTCCAGTTGAAATGGACGCGGTGGAGTACTTCTGACATGTTTCTAATCACGTTGCATCCATCTGCTATGTGATTTCGTAACTGATTCTCATCGTTAATGGGCATGGAATATACCATATGTTTTAAATAGCCTCACACAAATAAAAATTTAATGAAGTTTAGTCTGGTGAACAGAATGGCCAGGCAACTGAGCACCTCATCCTATCCGTTTTCTTCCAAATGGTCTATTGAAGTACTCTTGAACATTAAGTCACAAATGCGGGGGTGCACCATCGTGTAGAAACCATGTTCTATTTCGATCTTCCAATGGAATATCATCTAATAAATCGGGTAACTCTTCAGTTAAAAGGTTTAAATAATATACCTATTCATATGTTTAAACTAGATCTAACTTGGTGTCTACCTATAAAAATAGCATGAGAATTCGCAGCCCAAAAATGGGAGTTTATTATTCCATCTCTTGAACCCAGCGTCCTTAGAGGCCAACACGTGTTTTAAAAAGTTTTCATCGAAATTTTCTAATTAACCACCGACAAAAATTAATTCTCGAGATAAAATCTGGAGAATTTAAAGCTTACACCATTTGTGGATGAAAGGGGTGCAATAATTGCTCACGTAAGGTACGCCAAACAGAAGATTTACGTCTTCTTGTGCTACTATTCTCCTTATAGAAATTGAAGGATCATTTTCAGTGCTTCGTAATATATGTTCTTTGACTTCAGGGGTTCGAGTAGTTCGGAGCGTCCACAATCATTCTTTTTTGGTTTCAACGAACCCCTAAGACTAAATCCTCTAAAAAGTTTTCTAGAAGGTGCTCTTCGATTTGGCCAATGGTCCTAATACAAACAAAGGGCCCTTGGCTATTTTCATTCACACATCTATACATAAAATATATGTCGGCTAATTCAACTGTCATTTTTATCGATTATGTTTATGTTTTGAAACTTTCGAACACAATAAAAGTACACGATTATAATACCCGATCTGATAAAAGAAAGATTCGATAAATGACAAACAATTTCCATGATAGTATCAAACATTCGCACTATTAAACAAATGGAAAGGCACAGCCTGCCAGGCATACTAATCAACAATTTCAAATTTGCAAATGCAAGTACCATATTTTGCGAACTAATGGGTTCCTACATTGCATTTTTAATGCAATGAAAACAGCAATTCCATTTTTCAGTGTAATCGCGCCTTTGAAGTACATGCACAAGTCCTAATGGGTTAAAATGGGAACCAACCACGAAAAAAGAAACATCTTGTAAATGTATCCTGTAGGTGATACGCATGTTTTAAGCTATACTATGAAGGATAAGACGTACCAAATTTCAACCCATTATCTTAAAAAATATACGAACTCTGATTGATAATCTATTTAAAAATTAAAAGTTCAGCGCCCTGTATCTCACAAACTAAGGATTTCCGGACTAATATTCATATGACGTTTTTTCCTATTTTTAATAATTCTATACGTCCCTGCATTTGCAGACACTCTTTTAGTGACACTCTGTATGTGTGTCCACACACAAACACACACACACACACACACACACACACACACACACACACACACACACACACACACACACACACACACACACACACACACACACACACACAACACACTAATATATATATATATATATATATATATATATATATATATATATATACAGAGCGTGCCCAAGATAAGGATGAACAGCATGAGGATCTTGAAAACGGTAAGAGATGCGAAGGCGGTTAAATTAGAGAAAAGTTGTATAATTTAGGGCATGTTCAGATGTAGTTTGCAAAAGTTCGTTATTGTGTATTGTTTCCGAGATTTAAAATAAGATGCGATTTTTGGGTTTTTCTTTTTTCGTAATTCCTTCATTTATTTTAAAAGATTATTAAAAACCAAAGGTCACTTTTTGAATTCTATTAGACGGCGAATGGTATACTAGAAAATGTGACGAAGATCTAAATTTTCCTTTTAAAATAATTTGGTCTGATGTAAACATGGAATTTTCAACCAACGTAACAAACATTATTGGGCAAAAGAAAATCCATATCTAAAAAAAGAATCAAGACAACATAAATTTGGATTTAATATGTGGATGGGCATTTTGGGACGAAGAATAGTAGGACCTTTTATTTACCACAACAATTTAAATGCCGAAGGATATCTGAACTTGCTAAGGGCTGATTTGGAAAATACCTTGGATGAATTACCTCTAGCACTTGTTAACAACTGTTAGTTTCAAGAAGATGGTGCCCAAGCACATAAGTCAAGAAATGTACAAGACTATCTGTTTTTGTGGTTTACAGGAACTTACAGTGCAGTAGTTTGGCTAGCCCGATCACCCGATTTAAGGCCGTTAGATTTTTTTCTGTGGAGTTACCTGAAAAACAAAGTGTGTGGTGGGAGTTTTGAAAATGAAAAGCATTTGTTGGTATCGGTTATGGCAGCAGTTAATACAATTTCGCCAGAAATGCTAGACCGTGTTTTAAATTTTTCAGTAAAGAGAGCTTGCCTGTGTCTAGAAAATAACGGCAACCTATTTGAACAGTTATTGTAATTATTTAACTTTAATTAAATAGGTTTAAAAGATTGGAGTTGTTAAATTTGTACATAAAAAATATTATCAAATACTAATATTAATCCGAATTTTTCTCAATAATTAGCTTCGAAACGATAATGTGTAATACATGGTTAAATTCGTAATAAAAAATACTATCGAATACAGGGTGTTTCGTTGGTTGCGGCGATAAAAAAATTAAGTTGATGATGGTTTCTCGGCGACGAAACGTCAAATAAAAAATCTGGAAACGCCATCTAATATAATTCAAAAAGTGACAATGAAGAAGTATCTTTGGTTTTTAAAAATCTTTTAAAATAAATGAAGGAATTACGAAAAAAACCCAAAAATCCCATTTTGTTTTAAATCTCAGAAACGATGAACAATAATGAACTTTTGCAAACTACATGTGAACATGCCCTAAATTATACAAAACTTTTCTCTAATTTAACCGCCTTCGTATCTCTTACCGTTTTCAAGATTCCCATGCTGTTCATCCTTACCTTGGGCACACTGTATATATATATATATATATATATATATATATATATATATATATATATATATATATCTGGTAACAACGGAAATACTACCCATGCTCGCATTATAAAACGCTTTTAGATAAAAATTTGAAATTTTTCTTGACGATTGGGTTGAGTAATATGCATCTTTTAAGCAAAAAAATAAATGATAATCATTTCCGGTTTCACCGGAAACGATTAAAATTTTGCTGTTTTGAATGGCAACCCTTGTATATTTTTGCATATTTGAATTACTTATACGAGATTTTGACTTATGAAGCTCTAAAGTTTAACCTATGTTGACATTTATTTGAGAATTTGTCAAAAAAACGAAGTGCGCTAAGGCCAAAACCAATGGTGCAATTTGTACTACAATCAAGGGATTCTAGGATGTCAGAATAAAAAAACTGAAGTTAACAATTTTCAAAAATCGATATTTTCTATATAAAGATTTTAAAATTTTAAACTTTTTTTGTCCTATACCTAAACTTAATAGATATTGACTTATGAAGCTCTAAAGTTTAATCTACTTTGACATTTATTTGAATTTTTCAAAAAAAAAGTGTGCTACGACCAAAAGGAATGGTGCAATTTGTACTTCAAGCAAGGCACATTTTCAAAAATCGATATTTTCGATTTTGAAATTTTTATCGATTTGTGTCTGAAAACGGTAAGTTTAACCTATGTTGACATTTATTTGAGAATTTGTCAAAAAAACGAAGTGCGCTACGGCCAAAACCAATGGTGCAATTTGTACTACAATCAAGGGATTCTAGGATGTCAGAATAAAAAAACTGAAGTTAACAATTTTCAAAAATCGATATTTTCTATATAAAGATTTTAAAATTTTAAACTCTTTATATAGAAAATATCGATTTTTGAAAATTGTACACTATAAGACTTTCACTACCCAATCCTACTTTTTTATCCTCTATCCATTTATATCCTCATTTTTTATTTTCAAACAACGAATATAATTTTTTTTTGTTATACCATTAAATTAATAAAATACCTGGGTATTATTAGAATAATCAAATCATATTAGCCGTGGCGCAGGTTGCTATGGTTTTAAAACAATTTACAGGTAATCATCTGTGAGTTTGGCGGATTGTTGTAACTTTTTGCAAATTACCCAGCTTTATTTTGTGAAAAATAGTTATGCTTCTTGATTATGGTGAGTGCTTGCATAATGAAAGGCAGGTTGAACACTCTGTGCAGTACGATACAGAAACCAACCCTGCTACGCCTATTTTCCAGGCCTGGTATAACATTACAAAACAGTGCCCCAAAATGAAAAGGAAGAAAAATTCATTATTAGCGAAGAAGCTGAAATAAACGTTCTGGCATGTGTGAATGTTCATCCCAACATTTCTACACGTCAAATTGAAAATGAAATCGGAGTTAACAGAAAAAGGGCAAGACAAATTTTAAAGAAACCTACGTATAAACCTTACAAATACCAAATCCACCAACACTTGGGTGTTAACGACTTTGCTAGGGGAGTTCAATATTGTCAATGGTTTGTGGAGAATCGTAATCATAATAATAACTGTAGTAGCACGGTATTGTTTTCTGATGAGTCCTGTTTCACCAATCTGGGAATATTTAACAGAAACAATGTGAGATATTGGGCGAATGAAAATCAACATCTGTACGAGGAAGGATCTTTTCAAGAACGCTTCGGTGTTAATGTATGGTTAGGTGTTTTAGGGACGAGAATTGTGTGGCCAATATTTTTAACAGCCCCTTACATCGCAAGTTTATTTGAATTTTTTAGAAACAATAGTTAATGATTTTATGGATAATTAACCTATTGCCCAAATTCCAACAGGATGGCGTGCTGTTTCATAATGATAGGATTTCTGTGAACTACTCGTATTTAAGTATTTAATGATAGGTTTGTGGACCAATGGATAGGGACGAATGGTTCTGTAAGGTGACCAGCTCGTTCCCCAGATTTGACGCCCCTATTTTTTTCGTCGGGGGTCATATCAAAGAAAAAGTCTATTTCACTCCACCTGAAACGTTTTAAGAAACCGAATTATTACAACTATCAATAATATTACTATACCGCACAAAGATAATATACTACGAAAAATTGTAGAAAAGTGTGAGACCTGTATTCAAGAAGGTGGTGTTTTTGTAAATCTTAATTATGATTAGGTTCGTTCGTTTTTTTTAAATATCTTTTATTATTAGTTATACCTATTAATCTTGTATACCTACTTACCTATGTAATAATAAAGTAAAATATCCAAATAAAAAATTCTTAAAAATCAGAGATTGAAATACAACTTGAATCATTTGTTTTCTCCTCAGCATACTTCCATTTTTTTGTAAAATCCCAATGAATCAAAATAGGGTATACGTTGAACAATCTGGTCAAATTCAAAAGTAATAAATAAGTCAAAATTAAATTGTTTTTAAAAACCATAGCAACCTGTGGCAAGGCTAATATGATTTGTTTATTCTAATAAGAACCAGACTTCAGTATTTTATTAATTTAATGGACCCAATAGCTATAAAAAAATAATATCCGTTGTTTGAAAATAAAAAATTAAGATATAAATAGATAGAGGATAAAAAAAGTAGGATTTGGTAACGAAAGTCTTATGGTTGTAAGTTTTCCGATTGCACAAAAAAATCGATGAAAATTTTTAAATCTTCATATAGAAAATATCGATTTTTGAAAATTGTTAACTTCAGTTTTTTTATTCTGCCATCCTAGAATCCCTTGATTGTAGTACAAATTGCACCATTTGTTTTAGTCGTATCACACTTCGTTTTTTTGACAAATTCAAATAAGTGTCAGCATAGGTTAAACTTTAGAGCTTCAAAATCTATTAGGAAATGTTTGGAATACCTCGTATAATTCAAATATGCAAAAATATACTAGGGTTGCCATTCCACATAGCAAAATTTTAATCGTTACGGTGAAAACGAAAGTGATTTGTCATTCGTGTATTTGCACTCAACCCAATCGTCGACCAACATTTCAAACTTTTATTTATAGCCGTTTTAAAATGCGAGTCTGGGTAGTGTTTCCGTGTATATGTATATATATATATATATATATATATATATATATATATATATATATATATATATACCAAGGTTTTACCTGCTAATCACGAAAATCTATAAACAAAGCTAACTCTTTTTATTTATTTTCAGACTAAAAAAGGATACTAAAAAATTAACCTTTATTTACTTGTGGTGATGGGAATATCTACTTTTTTCCTTAATCTGTGTGCATGATTATTTACTGTTTTTTTAGAAATGTAAATTTCTACTATAATGGTATGTAGGTGTAAGTTTGTAGTTTATACGTAACCTGGGAAAGTAAGGTGCTTCCCTATTACATGATAAATACAGATTACAAAATACTTATATACCTTTGATAATAAAGACAATAAACTAAAAATAGTTATGTTTATTATTACATCTAATTTACTTAAAACGTGATAACATGTAATCATTGGTGCACAAACTCTAACATGCCAAATATCCAATAGAAAGTCATTGATGAGTTGTGAGTTATTAATGAATGTAGGTATAATGTATAAGTAATTCAAATATACAAAAATATACTAGGGTTGCCATTCAAAATAGCAAAATTGTAATCATTTATTTTTTTGCTTAAAATATTCATATTACTCAACCCAATCATCAAGAAAATTTCAAATTTTTATCTAAAACTGTTTTAAAATGCGAGCATGGGTAGTAGTTCCATTGTTACCCGATATATAGATATATATATATATATATATATATATATATATATATATATATCGTAACAGATGTACCCTATCATGAAACGTATAATTTGAACTTGTTCGCATTAATGCAAATTCAAGAGACAAAACAATAGCTAAAGAATGCATCTTAATTTGACTGATAAGATTCAAATTAAAGCAACATATACAGATAATAAATAACAAACAGGGGATCCCTTTTGGAACCAATTCCTGTCTGCTTTAGGTAAATAATTACATATAAAGCATTATACAGGGTGTGGTACAACCGGACATAAACAGAACACAAAAAAACAACAAAGGACATCATTAAATCAAGTTAAAAGGGCGTACCTTACAAAATTTAAATATCACCAAAATAAAATGCAAAGCAATTTCAATAACTACACATAAATGCAATAAACATAAACAGTGTGATCGTATCCACAATAAGATCGTCAATCAATCACAAAAAAGAGGGGGAAGAGAGTTATCCCGACCTTGTGGCCCTTTTGTTTAACCAATCATGGCGGTTTTTAAACCCCAAATACATTAAGCACCCTAGTAATACATATTACAAATTCAACATACATAAAAAAAAATTAACAACAGAAAATTAAACAGGTTACAGATTATTTAAGTAGATAAAAATGGAAAAGGTCAAGTACGTTACACATACAAATTTGTGGATACGATCACAACTAAGAATACACATGGACGATAACAATAAATGATATAATTGAGTACACAGAAAAACCGTTCGTGGCCAAACACATTAAATACGCAGTTGAGACAAAGTATAACATCTGACACAAAGACCTGCAAAACACCGATTCACCTACGCGACTAGTAGGTATTATTACAAATGCAAGATAATAAAACGGGCGATCCCTTCTCTCAATTTTTCTTAGGCATAAAACAAAACACAAAAATATAGACATATAGGCATATAACGGTAACAAGAGAGACGTTTGGATAGATATATAGAAAACTAGATCATTAGGATCAGCTTTCTGATTTTATACCTATGATCGTTTGTGTTTTTTTCACTATAAATACAGGTTAGAATTGCCAATCCACAATATAGACCACATAAAAAAAAAGAGAGCGAGCTTCTCTGTGCCTGCATAATTTCAATGACAACAACAGCTTTGCAAGTCAGTGTTTTAGTTTGGTTTTAACAATTTAAATGAGTAGGTAGAATCACCTTTTCTGTGTAATTTCACAAACCGGAAAATCTTTTCTTTTACTTACATTATCAATGTAGGTTATCCTTTTAAGCTTTCACCAGCACAATTGTTTAAATACTCGGATTTATCGATTAACACAAAAAAAAAGAAGAAAAGAAGATCTAATTAAAAAAACACCAAATCGATGTCAAATCTTACTAACGCACGCTTTGAAAATTCAAATGAAACTCCTCCATTCTAAGCACAACAACCGTTTTTATTCCTTCATCACCCACTATTTTCCATTTCCAATAACAAAAGCAATAAAAATATTTCGTGTGAACGCTTTTGCCTTTAATTATGAAAAGAAAGATTATTTCTAATTAACATGTGCAATTAACCGTATAAATCCTGTATTTAAAATATCACATTTCAACCCATGCACAACTTTTGCTTTGACCGCGGTGTAATTTATTTTTATAATACTGACATTTTTATTTTTCAAAACGCATTTATAAACATCTTTAGCAATTTGTCTTGCCCTTTCGATAAATGCAGTTGAGCCTGCACCTGCAACTTAAAACATCTGGTTGCGGGCCACCCTTAGTTAAAATCCTACCCAAATATGTCTTCCAAAAAAAGAAATACAAACCATTCTCACATAACAATTATTATATAATAACTTTTAGTAATTATCTTTTGCTACCGCGACAACAATTTTAATCGGAATATTTTCAATGTATTCATCGAATTTTCGTAGTGTGCTACCTACAATATATATATATATATATATATATATATATATATATATATATATATATATATATATATATATATTACCATGGTTTTTTACCTACTAATCACGAAAATCTATAAACAAAGCTAACTCTTTTTATTTATTATTACTAAAAAAGGACACTAAAAATTAACCTTTATTTAATTGTGGTGATGGGAATATCTACTTTTTTCCTTAATCTGTGTGCACGATTATTTACTGTTTTTTTTTAGAAATGTAAATTTGTACTATAATGGTATGTAGGTGTAAGTTTGTAGTTTATACCTAACCTGGGAAAGTAGGTTACTTCCCTATTACATGATAAGTACAGATTATAAAATACTTATATACCTTTGATAATAAAGCCAATAAACTAAAAATAGTTATTACCTATTATAAGTTTTTGCTTTCTTTTTATGGCGCAGTTGGTTAGCGCGGTACTCTAGCAAAGTACCGGTCGTAGGTTCAAATCCTACTCGAGGTAAACTTTTTATTTATGTATCTAATAAAATTAATAATAATTTTTAAAAATAGTTATGTTTATTATTACATCTAATTTACTTAAAACGTGGTAACATGTAATCATTGGTGCACAAACTCTAACATGCCAAATATCCAATAGAAAGTCATTGATGAGTTGTGAGTTATTAATGAATGTACGTGATCTCAGATAAATTATTCACATAATGTAGTCATAATCGGTTACTTAACCAAGTTCAATTTGCAACGTGCTTCAATGAAGCAAGGCAGGTTGAACAAAAAATGGCTTTATCCATAAGCTATATGACGCCCTAAGTCACTCAGAAAACACTTTCCCTTACAATCGAACTAGTCTAATATTTATTTCAGTGTAATGACAAAAATTACACTGCATTACATTACACAACCAACTTTAAATCTCGTAAAATAAATAGATGAGTAATTCGTGCATTTCCTGGCGAAATTGTTAATTGTCTCAGCATAATTTCTGTATACGCACAACACAAAAACTTACTTGCTGTGATTAACCAGCTAAACTCCACTAAAAGAGTTGCTCCCTATGCAGGCTAACATGGAGGGTTTGTTTCCCTGCTAAGATAGACGGTGTTCTTACTTCGGATAAGTTAGTGACTGTACTACAAACAGTGGGTGCATTCAGATAACGTGAGCATATACAGCTGCGCTCCCGATACGCTACCGTATCAATTCTTACGTCGTCTGACATGCACTTTGCCACTGCTCCAACTTTCAAACGTATTACCTGTCGGTATTATTGGCATCCTCGCATTTTCGTGTTGCGGATATAAATATAACCTCTAAATTTATAAATTTAGACAAATGAATAATTTAATTTTTATAAACGAATTTGTGACAAACGATTTAGATATTTTACTAACTCACCGTCTTCACACGCCACGAATGTTTCTGTCATATTTTCAGGTTACCTTTATAACCTGGGTATGTCAAAATTGAAATACGATTACGATCAATCCGCTCACCTCAAGTAGCGATAGCAAAATGCGCTATGAAAAAAGGCGACCGCTATGCAACACGTAAAAGTAGCGGTCCTAAAAAGAGACGTCTTCACAACAGTTTTGTAACTGTTACGTCCGCTGAATGCACCCAGTGGCTACAAGCAGCGATTAGCTCCGCCCATCCGCCATTACAAGGCCACATTTTTGGCGAATTTGTATTATTAGCACAGGAAATTCAAACGTTTTGTTTAAAATCGATTATTTATGAGGCATTGAAATATGGTATTTTAATTTGGTGTTTTATGAGAAAGCCGAGTAGGTGCAATAAAAAAATCTGTTATACCTAAAAAAACTTGTGTTTAGGACAGTTTGAAAAAATAATTATGTTATCATTATACTAAGTATACAATGATGTTTTTTTTAATGTAAGTTTAATATACGGTCGCAAATAGACTTTACAATAGCGTTACAGCATTTTTAGCAGTTTTTTTATAAAAAATGTTAATATTTTGGGTTTTGCTAATGCTTATTAGTAAAAACCATTTATTTATAATCTTAAGTGCTTATTTTAGTAAGCGAATATTGTTTAGAACAATGCAGCCTAAAGAACAAAACCAAGATAATGTGAGAAATGTATATTTTCGTAATCGTTACTTTTAATACATAAACAAAAAAGTGGTATATAACTAAATATATAAACTTTTGTTTATGTATTTAATTTGACATTTGTCATCAAATATTTCTAAATTTTATGTAAACGATTACAAAAAATGTTGTTCGCAACACGTCTGCTATCACATTTTTGGTGCTCGCCTTATATTTTATCCCTTGGCTAAACCTCGGGTAAAAAGAACGGCCTCGGGTAAAAAAGAACGGCCTCGTACTAAAAAATGTGTAAACAGCGCACTAGTTAACAAATAACTATTGATTCACGTACAACATTATGCCTACATCTACTTTATTATATAGATAATTTAACTCATGTATAAAAAATCGTATAAGTCCCAGTGCAAGTGTCACTTTGACAGTGGCAAAGATTATATGCAATTTTTACAGCGACAAATACACTTACTACAAGAATATTTCATTATTTTTTACTCCTTAATATGCAATACTTACAAAAAACTACAAAATAGCACGGCAACAAAACTGCGAATGAACAAAATAGTGTTTTAGGGGACCCCGTTACATCACACAATTTAATGTTATTATAACCACAGACCATTAAGCGTAGTAAGACGACTCCATCCTAACAGAATAAAAGGAAACAAGATAGACTTAAGCGCTGCGGTGGTGTCTGGGTGAATTACTAGAGTGAACGCGGGAAATATTGAATAAACCATTATTACCATTAGTTATACATTTATTAAAGTTTGTATTTTCAATTGGAAGACCATTTATGCAGCTAAATAAAATATAAAAATATGTTAACATAAAAATTTATTCAATATTTACAATTAAATACAAATACAAATTAAAATTCAAGTGTGCCGAATGTACATTTTACTTTAAACGTGTTTTAAAGTCTTGACTTTTTTCGTAACATGTCTGCGTCTATTATTATCTACATATTTCCTCTGTACATCTTCAACATATTTATTTATTAGAAGTTGAATTGCATATTTAAGTAAACGTAACTTAACCTCATTTTTGTGCATGTCACATTGAAACCAAGCAAAATCATCATTGTGAAGAAGGATAGCTTGAATTTTTTCAAAAATGTTTGAAATAAATCCATATAAATGAATAAAAACATTTACAACATCATGAATATATGCTATATAGAGAGCTACATTCTTAGAAACATATTTTAGAATTATTTTAACATTATCGTAATCTTTAATATTTATTATTGCACTTTACAGGCTGACGCACATTTGGTGTATGTGGCGATACATCAGATACACACGGTAAGCAATAATCGTGCTCTGAAACTACCTTTACACTCGTTAAGGATGCAGAAAATTTTTACGGTACAGCAAACTTTTTCAATGTTTTTTTTTCAGAACTGTACCAACAGTCATCGCTAAAATGGTCTTCGCAAACGTACATTTTCTTATGTGTATCGACAAGTGCTCCCCTACAATTTAGATTAAGTGCATCTACCCAACTCGAAATGTGAAAAAATGCTTATTTTTTATTGCCGGATTGCCTTAGTATACAGAAGTACAAAACGGCACATTACATTTGTATTTATAAGCATCCATTTTTGCACTTTTTGAAGAATCTGAAAGTGATTTTTACAGTAGCTAGCGATATAGATAAAACGGATAAATACTTACATATAAATGATAAAATATATTGTAATAACTTTACTAATTTAAAATTCACTAAAATAAGTACTTAATACACCAAAGAACTAAGGTTAGAAAATCAAAATACACTATCACAGATATAAGGGGCTAATACACAATCCAGACGCGCATTTCTAAATTGTTTTCAGTTTTACAAATGCTTTGATGTCTCTTACTACACGCATAATGGTCTGTGATTATAACACTATATATTTTTATTTACACTATATTTACAAGAAACTAAATTAACATCAATAATTACTTTCTTATAGCGCAAAACCGAGACAATCTAAATACAAAACATACGCTGCTTAAACGTCAACACCGAAAATTTGCCTCTTAATGGCGGCCGTACACCACGTGATTAGTCTGGCCAATAAAAATCGATACATCGATTGTCGCCACTGTCTGTAGTAGAGTTGGTAGAGTCACTGTAGGATAAGTCCAACTTCATTAAAAAAGGTTTAGTTTTTGCTAAGGTCGGTGTATTTCTTAGCTAAAGGGCGTGGTTCTTATCTCGGAAACAAACCCACTGTCCAAGACACAAAACGCATGAGCAACCTTTTCAAGACACCAGCCCAGAAACAAAACTTAACAAGGCCATTGTGCTAGCCAAAAAAAAAACCCGCATTCATTAATCGCTTCGGGTTATCTAAAAATATAATCTGTTTCTGGGTTGTCTAAAAATTCTAAGGAATGCATGACTCATCCATCTCTTTAAGGACTTAGACAAGCAACAAATCCATGACTGATTTTTTCAAGATCATTGTTTTAACCAAGAAACATACCCATGATCTAAAACGGAACGAAACGAAATTATCTAAATAATTTCTCGAATGTATGACTCATGTCTAGATAGCTTACAAGTTAACCTGTCGAATAAAAATAAAAAATAGATTCGCGTGTACCACCTATGACGCCATGGATCAATAAACAGCAAATAGGTACATACTCAATTGTTTACCCAAAATGACAACGATAGAACAATACACAAGAAAACAGCCTACAAACATCTACTCGTACACTCTGTTACCTGTTTTATGTACATCCTGTAAACTCTATTAGCGGTTTTCTGTGTACCCTGCACACTCTGTTACTTGTTTTAGGTATATTGTGTACATCCATGACTCATAATACAACTAAACAAATGTATCAATCTGAAGTACAGGTTTTTTCTAGCTTGCAAATTATAACCTGTTGGATAAAAATAGGTCGATGACAAGATGGATATCCGTACCAAATTGCACCTATGATAAAAGCATTAAAACCCATCTCTAAATATGATACCCAACGTCAGTTCTGAAGGTGACATTACGGTCTGTGGTGAGTCTGTCTGTACTACACTACTTACAGAACTACACAAAAGAGGATGTAGTTGTTTATGATGTAATCGTTACTAAATTAGTACGCTAAATTAAATTGTGATCTTGACCAATTGAGAAAGAGAAGAAATTTTCTGCTCTGCTCACATCTGGTTAACCACAAATAAAAAAATAAGAACGAAAAAGAATTTTAAAACGAAGAAGAGCTGAACGCGTAGCAAACATTATGATGTTCATGGAATGGAATTTCCTGTACAGGGTGGTTTTTTTCGTTAATATTATAGGGTATAGGCTAAACGGTAAAAGATACAAAAAAACTAAGATACGTGTCCCGTTCTCTTTTTTAGTGTTTAGTTTAATGGCGCAATCGGATCTACGCTAACTAAATTGGTTTCGAAGATACAGAGTGATTCTCAAAATCTGCCGGTTTTTATTATCTCTTATGACTCGGTTATTTATGGAGATAAAAAAAAGCTTTGGATACGAAAGTTTTATGACTTTTTACGTTGAATCCAGTGGCGTTCTTAAAAAATATAGATGTTTGATTTTTTGAGATATTATCAAAAGTAGCATTTTCTTAAATGGGACACCCTGTATCTGATAATCTCAAAAAATTGCATTTTTTCTTGAGATTGCAACAATGTATAACACTTAATATTTTGCATTGTCCTAAATAGCTAAAATACTAAAAAAACATTTTTTTTAGTTGGCCATTAATTGAATGTTTTAAGCAATTGTTCTTGTTTGTTTACATGTCATAAAATTCAGTAACAATTATGTGTTGGTATTCTTATTTCGTTTCCGATTATATTTTTAAACAAGGTGATTAAAATGAATAATTTTCAAAATTATGAAAAATTAAATATGCTTGAGTGCTACATTGAGATTAATAAAAATAAAGACGCAGCTCTAGACTTATATTTTGAGCGTTATCCGGAACGACGACAGCCAGAACAACAAATATTTGAAAGATTATATCACAATTTAAGTGAGTATGGATCATTTGGAAAACCAAGAAGTAAGATTTACAATAAGGTAAATAGAGAAAGAGATGAAATAAATACATTAGCTTGTGTTGCTGCTGATCCGACGATATCTAGCCGTAATATTGAGAAAGATATTGGCACAAGTAAATCTAAAGTTTTAAAAACGTTAAGAAAGAATAAGTATAAACCATATAAAATAAGAAAGGTTCATAACTTACATCCTGGAGATGAAGAGGGACGTTTAACATTTTGTCATTGGTATTCGCAGCAGATTAATCGGAATCCCAATTGTTTTCAAAATATAATATGGACCGACGAGGCTTTTATATCTAGCGAAGGAATTTTTAATCGACATAATAATCGATATTGGTCAAACATAAATCCTCATCAGACGGTCGCCAGGATACAACAAGGACGGTTTGGGTTCCATGTATGGTGGCGCTATATCAAAACAGAGTCCTTAACTACAGAATTTTTAATGAAAATTTGATCGCTCAAGGATACATCCAAATTTTAGAAGAATGTGTAATAATGGAGTTGGATAACATGCCATTAACTGCAAGGAATAATGTTTACTTACAACAAGACAGTGCTCCAGTACATAATAGCCACATGGTAAGAGACTTACTAAATGTCAATTTTGGCGAAAATTGGCTTGGTACATATGGACCAAACAGATGGCCTCCGCGTTCCCCCGATCTGACGCCACTCGACTTTTATTTTTGGGGATCTATCAAAAATGAAGTTTATAAAACCCGAAGTAATACTGTAGAAGAACTCAGGGCAAATTTTATTAATTGCATTCGAAGAGTGCCAAATATTCAAATCTATAACGCCACTCGTTCAGTTACAAGCAGAGCCCAAAAACGCATCGAGCAGAATGGAAGACAATTTGAGCACCTTTTGTGATTAACCACCTATGCTAATTGTTATATATAAGTATTTGAAATAATTACTGTTGAGTTGTTATAAATCTTTTCTTGTTTTTTGTAGTTGTTGTTTTAGTTTATTAATGTTTTATTATTGTTATTATCTGCAATTTTATTATGCCTATTATAAAATAACGAATTGATTAAATCCATGGCCAACTAAAAAAAATGTTTTTTAGTATTTTAGCTATTTAGGACAATGCAAAATATTAAGTGTTATATATTGTTGCAATCTCAAGAAAAAATGCAATTTTTCGAGATTATCAGATACAGGGTGTCCCATTTAAGAAAATGCTACTTTTGATAATATCTCAAAAAATCAAACATCTATATTTTTTTTAAGAACGCCACTGGATTCAACCTAAAGTCATAAAACTTTCGTATCCAAAGCTTTTTTTTATATCCATAAATAACCGAGTCATAAGAGATAATAAAAACCGGCAGATTGTGAGAATCACTCTGTATCTTCGAAACCAATTTAGTTAGCGTAGATCCGATTGCGCCATTAAACTAAACACTAAAAAAGAGAACGGGACACATATCTTAGTTTTTTTGTATCTCTTACAGTTTAGCCTATACCCTATAATATTAACGAAAAAAAACCACCCTGTACATGTGTAACATAGACTTCATAAATAATTGAAAGAAATGATTGGCAAAAAAATAGAACCACGAGTAATTTTGAAGGATAGATTAAAATACGGGATAACATAATTGAAGGAAAGGTCTGAAGAAATAGACCTTCGTCTGCTTTATTTTCGTATAAGAGTGTTAAGATTGTCTGAGAATGGAATGCTGCAAGATAGAACCACATCAAATACCTAAAACCGGAACAAGCTAAACGAAAATAGGACTATATCAAAACTAAACATCTAAAACATAGATTGCAAGTTGTAATCTAATGTATAAAAAATATATCAAAGACCCTTCAAGGTCATTGGTTTAGCCTAGAAACATATACATGACATCGATATTCTCCAGGCTATTGTTTTAGCTAAGAAACAAACCATTTAACTAAAAAACAACAAATCTTAACCAAGAAACTATGCATTGACCTCTTTAAGCATCCCAAGATTACATATTGCCATCAAAGGACGTGTATACTTGGTCAAATTCAGTGTATCAGTATGACTTCATTTATCACTGTTACTTTATTAATTTTAATTTGAACTGACCCTGGTATCCGCCATGTTGATAGCAGATTTAGTCCCACCTACCACGGACGTTTTTGTATCAGATGAAGTGGTATTATGCAGAGAAATGTTATCCGTACTACTACGTAGATAGGTAGTAGTAGGGATAACATTTCTCTGGTATTATGTCATCTCCCCTCCCTTCCTACCTCAATGGTGAAGTGGAATAGGACACGGGTTACCAACTTAGAGAAACGGATACGTTATTTTAACCGTAAAGTATTGGAAGACAGCACACGGAATATTAGCGTGTATACTGTGTATTAACAAATATCTATAAAATGATAGAGTATCATGTGCATGTAGAGAAATCAACCGTCATCTGTACTGTCATTTTTTGAATTCTGGTGCGCATCATGCAGAGACTCACTAATCACATTAAATAAAACGTATTTTATTATTTTCTGTAAACTACTTTCTAATTTTTATATGCGTATGTAAGTTATCGGGACTATTTTTACAACTACAGATTTATCTTTATTTAAAATCAGTGTGTTATGTTAAATCTTGAATATCTTTATTCAATTAAATTGAAGAGGCATTCTACAAATGTCATTTAGATTAATCAATCAATTAATTAATTAAGTACATAATCATGGTTTTTGTTGTAAGTATGCATAACACAACATCCTTTGACCGATTTTGAACAACCAATGTACCTTTTTTGGGGTTAATTTTTGAAGTTGACTCAGCATCTAGCTTGCGACTAAATCTTGACATATGCGGACCTATTACACGTTTTCTTGTTTGACAACTTCGTAATTGGGTATAAAAATCTAAAATCTACGGTATAATAGGAAAAAAAACATAAACAAAACTACTGTAACCTAACAGAAATAGATTAGTTACACAAAACTACAGTAACTCAACAAAAGTAGATCAGATAAATAAAACTACTGTAACCTAACAGAAAAAAAATTGCATGAGCCGGGAATCGAACCCGCCTCAACCGCTTGCCAGGCGTGCAATAATACCACTAGTCCAACCGTGCTTTTCCATTTTGACGTTGAAACTGTTATTTAAACCATTTAAAAACTATTGGTCCGCATATACCAGCAAGTCAGCATCTAAGGTCTTTTTGCCAGATTCTGACGTTGTCATCTTGAAATATATCGTTTTTATATTGTTGATACTTCATATTGGCCCTAGATTAAAGATCGTTTTAACAGATTTTCCTACTCCTCCCGATATCTGAGCTTCTTTTAGAGGGTTGATTTTTTAAATTACCCACCACGAAGACTCTTTTGGAGGATATTGACATCACATGTTAATGCCTAAGGTTCTTTCGTTAGAAAATGCTAAAACCAAACTGATCCTAATGTTTTACGAGTTTACGTACTTGAGGTCCTTGCTCGAGTGTCTGACTTCGACGTTTGGATCGTTTCTAATGTACGCCTTTAGTTTATTTAATATGCTGTCTTATTCGCCTGGGTGCTTGGGTGTATGCAATGGCTTGTTAGCTACTTTATTTGTTTTTTTGGGATAACGTGACTCTATTGTTTATTTATAAGTTTTACAGTGTTTGTACTAATACAAATTTTATTAATTAATAAATCGCTTGATTCGCGTGGTGTCGTGTCCATATTTTCCAATATTTCTTGAACATAACAATTTTCCGATCGCATTTTACCTTTTTTATCTTTAACAGTAATTTGTCTATTTGTGTAGCCACAATTTTGGTATGGTTTCAAATATCTTTAGTGTCGGCTTTTTAAACTACAGCGATGTTATAGCTATTATAAGCGCAAATAAGGTAATTGAAGCATTGACTTTTACTTTATAGTAATATCGTACAGCTACATACAGCAAATATCTTTTAAAATACATCGTTAAATACTGACGGTAACACATTACAGGAAACCTCCAATAGCTTTTATAGTACACCACTAGATGGTAACACATATCGGGGCGAAAACGCACACAGAACCCAAAGGGTGGAAAACCAAAAACGCATATTGAAACAAGTCACCGGCGCTAGATAATGATGATAAACCAATTACAGGAATTTCCCAGTAGCTTTTAAAATACACTATAAAATGGCCACACCAACAAAGACACCTTGCAATGGAACTGAAACTCAGGGAGCCACAGCAGTCCTAGTTACAAAATGCTGCTGTTAGAAATCTATTATTAGCGAAGCGAGGCCGTTTGTCAGAAACGAGTGTCAGGGGCTGAGCCTCAATAGTTGGAATCGGGACCCCACATGAAATGGGACTGAGAGTTCGATGCAAGTTACTGAGCTTTGGTGGAGTTTTATGAGATAGTATGAAACCCTAATTTCGAAATGGTATATCAAATTTTTCCGACATTACAACTTCCAACACTTTTAAAGGTATGGAATCACGATCAGACCCTATTGTAGGAAACTTCTACTAGCTTTTAAAAAAACTAATAGATGGATCCACGAACAAACAAACACAACAGACAACTAGAATGCAGAGTCGTAAGCCTCCAGTCAGCATGCTCCAATCATATCACCAGCCAGAGTTCAGACTTACCAAGGTAACACTTAACAATAATGTAACAGTCTAGATAAAATACATTTTATCTATTCTTTTACCTAATCCAAATTGCCATGGGCACTTTAACGTTCGCTTTTGACGGTTACGAAAAACGTGCTAAGTTCTAAATTATTTATTTATTAGAACAAAATCAAATAGAATATTACATACGACGATAAAGGGAAATTAACATCTTGTAAAACATAATTCACGGGTGGTAGCAAATAACAGCCCAACGTTCCTGAAATGGTGCTTTCAGTATAGCCCGAAAACGAAGCGTCAACGTGCCGAATAGAAGTCGAAATCATCACCTCAACCCAAAAAACACGAAAAATTCCATCAAAAATCAAGACAATGGTTATTTTTTTCTTCGATAGCAAGGGCATCATCCGCCGAAAGTTCGTCCTAGTTGGTCTAACAGTTACTGCTGCTTTCTATTTAGAAGTTTTATAACATTTGTTAGGCCGAATTCGATCAGAAGATCGCGATTCTGACGACTAGCGTCTGTTACATCATAATGCACCGAGTTAACACCGTTGATTGCCCGTCAATTTTTAGCACGAAATCAAGTCTGACCAAGCGATATCCGAATTCACAGAGAAACCAAGGATATGGCTTAGATACGTGGACGATACCTTCGTAGTTTGGCAACACGGCAAGCATAAGCTAGATGAATTCCTAGATCATCTAAATAGCCGCGCACCACCATCAAATTCACAATGGAATTGGAGTCGGAACAAAACTGCCATTCCTGGATGTACTTGTACACAGGAATGACAACACTACGACAAGTGTATACAGGAAACCTACCCACAGGAGGTACCTACACTACAACTCCAATCACCACAAAAACGTGAAGTTAGGCGTAGCAAAATGCTTGTACGATAGAGCAAAAACAATATGCTCAAAACAAGAGGACCTGAACAGAGAAAAAGAAAATATCGCTAGAATACTCAAAGAAAATGGCTACCCTGAAAAAGAAAAACCTAAATATACAGCGATAATACCATATATACAAGGTACCTCAGACAAAATACGAAGGATAGGCAGCAAATACAAGATACGGACTGCCTTCAAATCGACCAGAACGCTCAGGGGAATACTAACCAAAACCAAACCATACAATGAAGATCAGAATTCCAAGAACTGTGTATACAACCTACCATGCGAATGCGGCAGAGCATACATAGGAGAGAGCAGTAGACCACTCAAAGTGAGAACTCAGGAACACAAGAACAACGTCCGCAAGGGCGAAACAGAAAGATCAAGAATCGCTGAACATGTCTGGAACGAAGACCACCGCATCCAATGGGATAACATACAGATAGTGGCAAAGGACGAGAATACAACTCGTCGGAAACTCAAAGAAGCCACATTCATCGCACTAGCAGAAACCCAATAAGCCAAGCTAGTGTAGAAATGAAACCCATATGGATTCCAATAATGCGCGAAGAGCTTAAGCGCAATACACCTGCGCAAGAGGTTACGGCGCAACATGCGCAATAAACTTCTGCGCAACCACGAAAAATAGTTTAATATATATATAAGTTCTAACAAATATATATTGGATTACTCAGTGGCTCAGCGGTAAAGGTGTCAGACTAGTAAGTGAAAGGTACCAAGTTCGAATCTGAGAGTAGTCAAGTGCTTGAGAAAAATTAGATATAACAAATGAATTCGACTCAAGTGCGAAAACAGTCCTTCTCAGGACTAAGCCTGATGACGAAAGCAGAGTCCGCTACCGAAACGTCGCGCTCAAAAAACATAAACTGTGGAAATAGGCCGATCAACTCCACTAATAGGAAACCACAGTTACAAAACACTTATAATACAGAATTAGTAACTCGGTACGGCCCCGAAGTCAAACAACTTTTCAGAAGGTTTGAAACATTAATGAACAAGCTAGCGCTAGAGGTGAACCACCTAACCTTCCTCTGTAAAGCCCGTGATAACAACGTAATACACACCGGGATTAACATCAAAACTCCGATACACAGCCGAAAATATCACTAATCGCAAAGAGAGCTAGCGAAGCGTTAGTCAAAGAACGAATCAAACATCACCGTTTCAGAAAGTACCAGCTCGAACACCAATCCAACGAGATTAGAGAAACCATTCGAAATCGAGTGAACGAGCAAGACTTTGATAGGATAAATACGGCTACCAGAAGTAAATATTCGAAGACCAAGGCAATTCACAAGGAAATTCAGCAGAATAAACTCGAAAAGCTAATGAAGGAGAAGAAACACTGTCATAAACATCTCTAAACGACAGTTGAACGAAAACGAAATGAAGGTTCTGGACAAAGGCTTGAACTATGCGATAACACCGAGGTATATTCCGAAAGTAGATTTAATAACCGCAGTAGAAGCGACAGCTATGAAATTAGATCCTGAAGAAGCCGAAGAATACAGAAGTAAGGTTAGATCAGTCCTGGATTCATCTAGGCGAACTAAACCTAACCTCTCTAACCTAGAAAGGAGGCGGTCATTTCCCTTAAGAATGACCCAACGATCAAAATTCTCCCGGCAGACAAAGGAAACGCGACTGTGGTAATGGATATGGACACTTACAACAGTAAGATCCAATAACTACTAGACGGGGGCGAGTACAAACAAATACCGAAAGACCCCACACCATCAATTGAATGACGTATATACGACGCTGGCAAAACACAAGAGGAAGTTCTCCGATTACCAGAGAAATAAACTTACCCCACACTACAGCAAACCTCCGCATCTGTACGGCCTACCAAAGATTCACAAGGAAGGAATTCCTCTGAGACCAATTGTGAGCTCGAGAAATTCACCTTGTCACCCATTAGCACACTATCTGCTAGGTATCATCACACCCTTATCGGGAAAAACCGAGTCTATGGTCAAGAATACGCAGCACTTCGTGGAAACTATCAGAAACTTCCAACCAAACCACGAAGAAATACTGGTAAGCTTCGACATTGTGAGTCTATTCACAAATGTGCCTACCGATAAGGCACTAACTATCATAAGGGACAAGCTGGAAAAGGATGAAACGTTAGACGAACGCACGCAACTCTCGGTAAACACAATAATGGAACTTCTGACAATATGCATTAGAACTACATATTTCCAGGTAGAAGACAAATTCTACCAACAAGAGTTTGGGATGGCTATGGGTTCCCCACTATCACCCATAGTGAGCAATATATATATGGAAGACTTTGAAGACCAAGCGATATCCGAATTCACAGAGAAACCAAGGATATGGCTTAGATACGTGGACGATACCTTCGTAGTTTGGCAACACGGCAAGCATAAGCTAGATGAATTCCTAGATCATCTAAATAGCCGCGCACCCACCATCAAATTCACAATGGAATTGGAGTCGGAACAAAAACTGCCATTCCTGGATGTACTTGTACACAGGAATGACAACACTTTCACGACAAGTGTATACAGGAAACCTACCCACACAGGGAGGTACCTACACTACAACTCCAATCACCACAAAACGTGAAGTTAGGCGTAGCAAAATGCTTGTACGATAGAGCAAAACAATATGCTCAAAACAAGAGGACATGAACAGAGAAAAGAAAATATCGCTAGAACACTCAAAGAAAATGGCTACCCCGATCTAACACCTAACCTTAACAGGGAAAGGGTAACCGAAAAAGAAGAACCTAAATATACAGCGATAATACCATATATACAAGGTACCTCAGACAAAATACGAAGGATAGGCAGCAAATACAAGATACGCACTGCCTTCAAATCGACCAGAACGCTCAGGGGAATACTAACCAAAACCAAACCATACAATGAAGATCAGAATTCCAAGAACTGTGTATACAACCTACCATGCGAATGCGGCAGAGCATACATAGGAGAGAGCAGTAGACCACTCAAAGTGAGAACTCAGGAACACAAGAACAACGTCCGCAAGGGCGAAACAGAAAGATCAAGAATCGCTGAACATGTCTGGAACGAAGACCACCGCATCCAATGGGATAACATACAGATAGTGGCAAAGGACGAGAATACAACTCGTCGGAAACTCAAAGAAGCCACATTCATCGCACTAGCAGAAAACCCAATAAGCCAAGCTAGTGTAGAAATGAAACCCATATGGATTCCAATAATGCGCGAAGAGCTTAAGCGCAATACACCTGCGCAAGAGGTTACGGCGCAACATGCGCAATAAACTTCTGCGCAACCACGAAAAATAGTTTAATATATATATAAGTTCTAACAAATATATATTGGATTACTCAGTGGCTCAGCGGTAAAGGTGTCAGACTAGTAAGTGAAAGGTACCAAGTTCGAATCTGAGAGTAGTCAAGTGCTTGAGAAAAATTAGATATAACAAATGAATTCGACTCAAGTGCGAAAACAGTCCTTCTCAGGACTAAGCCTGATGACGGAAGCAGAGTCCGCTTCCGAAACGTCGCGCTCAAAAGCATAAACTGTGGAAATGGCCGATCAACTCCACTAATAGGAAACCACAGTTACAAAACACTTATAATACAGAATTAGTAACTCGGTACGGCCCCGAAGTCAAACAACTTTTCAGAAAGCTTGAAACATCAATGAACAAGCTAGCACTAGAGGAGAACCATCTAACCTTCCTCTGCAAAGCCCGTGATAACAACTTAATACCCACTGGGCTTAACATCAAAACTCCGATACACAGCCGAAAAATATCACTAATCGCAAAGAGAGCTAGCGAAGCGTTAGTCAAAGAACGAATCAAACATCACCGTTTCAGAAAGTACCAGCTCGAACACCAATCCAACGAGATTAGAGAAACCATTCGAAATCGAGTGAACGAGCAAGACTTTGATAGGATAAATACGGCTACCAGAAGTAAATATTCGAAGACCAAGGCAATTCACAAGGAAATTCAGCAGAATAAACTCGAAAAGCTAATGAAGGAGAAGAGAAACCAACTAACATCAATCGAAAGAACACTGTCATAAACATCTCTAAACGACAGTTGAACGAAAACGAAATGAAGGTTCTGGACAAAGGCTTGAACTATGCGATAACACCGAGGTATATTCCGAAAGTAGATTTAATAACCGCAGTAGAAGCGACAGCTATGAAATTAGATCCTGAAGAAGCCGAAGAATACAGAAGTAAGGTTAGATCAGTCCTGGATTCATCTAGGCGAACTAAACCTAACCTCTCTAACCTAGAAAGGAGAGCGGTCATTTCTTAAGAATGACCCAACGATCAAAGTTCTCCCGGCAGACAAAGGAAACGCGACTGTGGTAATGGATATGGACACTTACAACAGTAAGGTCCAAGAACTACTAGACGGGGCGAGTACAAACAAATACCGAAAGACCCCACACCATCAATCGAAAGACGAATATACCTGACGCTGGCAAAACATAAGGGGAGTTCTCAGATTACCAGAGAACTAGACTTACCCACACTACAGCAAACCTCCGCATCTGTACGGCCTACCAAAGATCCACAAGGAAGGAATTCCTCTGAGACCAATTGTGAGCTCGAGAAATTCACCTTGTCACCCATTAGCACACTATCTGCTAGGTATCATCACACCCTTATCGGGAAAAACCGAATCTATGGTCAAGAATACGCAGCACTTCGTGGAAACTATCAGAAACTTCCAACCAAACCACGAAGAAATACTGGTAGCTTCGACATTGTGAGTCTATTCACAAATGTGCCTACCGATAAGGCACTAACTATCATAAGGGACAAGCTGGAAAAGGATGAAACGTTAGACGAACGCACGCAACTCTCGGTAAACACAATAATGGAACTTCTGACAATATGCATTAGAACTACATATTTCCAGGTAGAAGACAAATTCTACCAACAAGAGTTTGGGATGGCTATGGGTTCCCCACTATCACCCATAGTGAGCAATATATATATGGAAGACTTTGAAGACCAAGCGATATCCGAATTCACAGAGAAACCAAGGATATGGCTTAGATACGTGGACGATACCTTCGTAGTTTGGCAACACGGCAAGCATAAGCTAGATGAATTCCTAGATCATCTAAATAGCCGCGCACCCACCATCAAATTCACAATGGAATTGGAGTCGGAACAAAAACTGCCATTCCTGGATGTACTTGTGGAATGACAACACTTTCACGACAAGTGTATACAGGAAACCTACCCACACAGGGAGGTACCTACACTACAACTCCAATCACCACAAAAACGTGAAGTTAGGCGTAGCAAAATGCTTGTACGATAGAGCAAAAACAATATGCTCAAAACAAGAGGACCTGAACAGAGAAAAAGAAAATATCGCTAGAACACTCAAAGAAAATGGCTACCCCGATCTAACACCTAACCTTAACAGGAAAAGGGTAACCGAAAAAGAAGAACCTAAATATACAGCGATAATACCATATATACAAGGTACCTCAGACAAAATACGAAGGATAGGCAGCAAATACAAGATACGCACTGCCTTCAAATCGACCAGAACGCTCAGGGGAATACTAACCAAAACCAAACCATACAATGAAGATCAGAATTCCAAGAACTGTGTATACAACCTACCATGCGAATGCGGCAGAGCATACATAGGAGAGAGCAGTAGACCACTCAAAGTGAGAACTCAGGAACACAAGAACAACGTCCGCAAGGGCGAAACAGAAAGATCAAGAATCGCTGAACATGTCTGGAACGAAGACCACCGCATCCAATGGGATAACATACAGATAGTGGCAAAGGACGAGAATACAACTCGTCGGAAACTCAAAGAAGCCACATTCATCGCACTAGCAGAAAACCCAATAAGCCAAGCTAGTGTAGAAATGAAACCCATATGGATTCCAATAATGCGCGAAGAGCTTAAGCGCAATACACCTGCGCAAGAGGTTACGGCGCAACATGCGCAATAAACTTCTGCGCAACCACGAAAAATAGTTTAATATATATATAAGTTCTAACAAATATATATTGGATTACTCAGTGGCTCAGCGGTAAAGGTGTCAGACTAGTAAGTGAAAGGTACCAAGTTCGAATCTGAGAGTAGTCAAGTGCTTGAGAAAAATTAGATATAACAAATGAATTCGACTCAAGTGCGAAAACAGTCCTTCTCAGGACTAAGCCTGATGACGGAAGCAGAGTCCGCTTCCGAAACGTCGCGCTCAAAAGCATAAACTGTGGAAATAGGCCGATCAACTCCACTAACAAGTCTGCGTGTTGAATCATTCACCATATTCACCTAATTCATCACAATGTGAATTTGCACTATTCCCAAAAATGGAAATGAAGTTGGAAGGACGCGTTTTTGATGACATTGAGACCATCCAAAGAGCGTCGATGTGCATCTTGGTGGCAATACTGAAAAACGAGGTCGAGAAGACATTTGAATCACTAATGAGTCGCTGTAGAAAGTGCATTGAGTTACGAGGTGGATACTTTGAGTAATGAAATAGAGATTTGAAAAAAATTATTTCGTTTCATTGTTATAGCTTTAGTGCCGGAATTTAATAGCCGTAATGTGTACAATAATCCAAAATGCAATTTTCTACCTAAGTAGGCACATAATGCATAATTATGACTAAATTTATAGGTTATCTACCTTGAATATTTACAACTTACCTATATGTAGAGCTTATAAGTGAAGTGACATATGAAAATCTTTCCCGATTATCACACATAATTAAAATAGTTCTCTGTTGGGTAATTAAGTCGTGTATTTTCTTTATTTATCTTTTATATAAATTTAAACGTTTTGATAACAATTACAGTTATCGACCTCAGTAAATGGTAATTTCTTTAAGAATTGCTTGAGATGTTAATAACAAATTTGTAGTATTTTAACGAGACCACTGTTAAAAGTCTAATCAACATGTGAGTCGTTGTAGAAGACCTTTAAATTGTCCGGATGATTTTTTCCCTTAGCAGATTTTTAATAGTATATACTGCTTCAAATTTAAAATACTTGAAATATGTCAACGGAAAAAATCCTCGAACTGCCAGTTTAACTTATTCGTGTAGTATATAAGGAATGAACAGGCCATCAAATGTGCGCATTAGGAGAATAGTTTTTGTACCAGTAGGCCAAAAGTGACCATTGATACTTATCTTTTGGGTAATTAAGTCGTGTATTTTCTTTCTTTACCTTTTGTATAAATTTAAACGTTTCGATACTTCCTCGGTAAATGGTAATACCTTTAAGAATTACCTATGTTAAAACAAATGTGTTTTAAGATCTCATTTAGAAAATGTTCAATGAGCCATTTTTTAACCAAATCTCCATTCATTTCATCCTGAAAATTTTCTAGTTGGTTAGATGCAAATGCTAGAGAAGCATTCTGTAGAAATCGTGCATACGATCCAACATGAATTACAATAAATATTTTACCATCGCATCCTTGAGGTTTTTGTACACTCTTAACATGTTCTTCTTGGATTTCGTTTTGAGTATATCTATGAATTCATCCATAAATAAGTAGTTCAAGCTTCTATTGCTTAACGAAATTGTGGCTATTGCGAATCTGCATTTAAAGTTACAACAGGGACATGTTCTTCTATAAATGAACACATTCAAAGTAGTGTATATACAATTACAGTATACTCACTTTCTACACACATATTATTTATATATGATGCACATCTTAGAAGTATCTCCGAGATTGTCAGATTTTAATATCACATGTGGCCGTTTCTTACTTGGACTTGATAAGGCTAGATTGGATCTAGTCCAAGATTTAATGTTTTTCGCTGTGGTCGCAAGGCATTTGCTAAACACGGTAAATTAGTAATCATTCCAAATAAACTGAATATAAATATAACAGCTAGTACCCTACCTCTTAGACACTAGAAAGTGTAGCAGGAAAATGAAAGCAACGTGTTTCATTCCCTCCCAAAAAGGGGGGGGGGCTGCTCGAACATTCTAGGTTCTTTCAGCCACAGCTGATGGATGCCCAATAAATACATTACGTATTGAAGCGTCCCCCAGGTACTCTATCTTGAAAAGTGTAATTTGAACTTATTTGCAATAATGCAAGTCTGATATTTAATATATTTAATTAGTCGAATACCTTAAATCTGATCAAAAGAATTGGCCGTCTAGTGGTAGGTACGTTGTGCTATTTGAATTAGATAGGTTGGATGAGGTTAAGTGTTGCATCATGCGGGGCAGGTAAAAAAATGAGACTACTCAAATTAAAATTAATGAGCTTCGCGCAATGATGGTTCAACCCGTTAATGTATTATTGTGGGAAAGAACCACCAATAAAACCCACTTTATTCATAAATAAGTAATGGCACAAGTACATTAATAACACAAAAAAACGACAATGAAAGGGTTGAATATATAACAAAACACCATTAAATCAGGTTAAAGTGCGTACAAAATTATAACATTAAGAAAAAAATAAATAAAAAGCAGTTTAGCTACACATAAACACAATAAAAAAAAAACATGTATTCACACCCATAATTGTGTCATAAATAAATCAGAATAAAAATCATAATACCAAACATGTGGCTCTTTAAAGCCAATCATGCCGGTCTTTAAGTAAATAAGCACCTAAAACAATAAGGCGAATTACGATACATATAAAATATAACAACAGTAAAATTGCACAGGTGATAAAAAGGTAAATGCAAGGACAAACAAAAAAATAGCTGAGAAATTTACACATACACAATTGTTTAATGAGTAATAAAGCTCAAAATACGTACGTAAAATTACAATAAATTACATATAAAGAGAAATCCGTTCGCAGGCAAACAATTCTACTTAAACAAACTGACACAAAAAAAAACTCATTAAAACAAAGCCTTACAAAAGTAAGTTGTAAATAAATCATAACATCGTGACCGATATATAAGTTTGAGTGCGTTAGAAAGATACTGCGCCCCTTTCTCAGGTTACATATTGATCTATACAACAATAAAAATAAAATTCGAGGTGTTTAATGTTCATCTGGACCCGGGAGTATGTAAACACTCGGCAATTGCCTATTACAATTATAACCAAGGCCTATCCTGTACCCGTTCGCCAGGCGGACCTCTACACAAATATAAATATAAACAACAAACAACAATGCTAATTCACCCAAATACAAGAGTGGTAGAACCCTGTACTGTCTTTTATTTTAGCAAATTTCAGCTTAATGAGCCCGCGTGTCACTGGGATACCTTTGCAAGGCAATGTTTGATTTTTAATACGTTACATAGGCTTGTGAACTATTTGCTGCGAACTTTCATTTATATAAAAATAGCTACTTACACTTGAATATAGTAATTAGTTACACTTTACCACCACACAGCGAGTTAAGATACGCGGTTTAAAACTCGGCGCCGTGACGATTAATTATAGATTAATTTTTGGAAAAACTTACAT
Organism: Vesta saturnalis; assembly: GCA_036346205.1. Lineage (NCBI taxonomy): Eukaryota > Metazoa > Arthropoda > Insecta > Coleoptera > Lampyridae > Vesta > Vesta saturnalis. Next base: position 5,758,094 of record JARFJB010002231.1, on the reverse strand, counting down.
TAAAACTTACACAAAAAGAAAAGAAATAATTAGCGTTTTAATTTTGCTAAAAGCTACACGACAAAGTCTTTATGACCGAACGGTTTACAACAACAGTTTCTAATTAAAACAATAAAAGCAATCCGGCTCGATCATAATTTCAAGGAATGCATTATTTATTATATAAAGAAGAAAATGTTTAGTAAATAAATAAATTTATCCAGGTAGAGCGTATATAATAATTACTACTTTTTTACAATACAAAAATTGTATAGGCTGTGTTTATGTTTAATTGATTACATATGTTTTGTCATATTTAATATGAAAACAAATATGAATAAGTTAAAAATATCCATAGACTTTAATGTTATCCTCAGAATTGATCTTGGGATCATCTTTAAAGGTGGAATTGAATGCTTTTCTTATAAGTGCAGATATCAACGTGTTTATGGATTTATTTTTATCTAACATTTTATGCTAGCTAGATTGCACTTGTGATTGATACATTTCCAAAAATTTAACCCTGTTTGGTTATATTTTGGGATCGTTGGTTTGTCATTGTATTTGTGATAATCTTTAGATAATATTGGTTCCATGAATTAGTTCTATTTTTGGTTTTGTTTCTTTGAAACTGATGAGTCAGAAATTTTTCGAAATCTTGATAATCTTATTTCCAAGATTTATTTTAGATAACAGATGAGTCATGCATTCCTTTAGATAATCCCGTTTCCAGGATTATTATTTGTTGTTTTCATGACATCAGAAGTGGTACACGTGATTCTGTTTTTATCTGACGGGTTATAACTTGAAAGCTGTTTAGATATGTGTCATACATTTCTAAAATTCTTGAGATATCTTGGTTTTGTTCTACTTTTAGATCATTGGTTTGTTTCTTGGTTAAGACGATAGTCTTGGCGAGATCAATTTGTTTGTGCCTTGACTAAGTCCTTGAAGAAATAGATAAGCCATACATTTTTGAGAATGTTTAGATAACCCAGGATGTTATATTTTTAGATAACATCGAAGCATAAAATGAATGGACGGTTTGTTTCTTGGCTAGGAGAATGACCTTGATAGTAGGTTTGACTAGTGGATTTGTTTCCGAGATAAGAACTACACCATTTAGCTGAGAAACACTGTCACCTTAGCCAAAATCAACCTCTTTTAGTGGTGTGGCACTTATTTGAGATAAGACTCTTAACAAGGAAACAAACTTGCATGTTAGCCTGTGTATGAACCAACTCTTTTAGTAGTGACACTTACCTGAAATAAGAACATTCTTTAGCCGTGAAACACAACCTTACATTAGCCATCCTTTTAATGGAGACAAATTTAGCTAACAAGCGAATCCTCACCCTGCCTTGTATGTGAACACACTTTTTCGATCTAAGAGCCCTCTCTATCTTAGCACACAAGCGAATCCTCACCTTAGCCAAGATATGAACCAAGCCTTTTAGCGGAGCTGCATTTATACGAGACAAGAAGCGAATCCCGTTTAGCTGAGAAGCGAGCTCTTATCTGAAATAAGAACCTGCGAGACGCACTTAGCCTAGACAGAACCCCCTTTACTGGTGAAGTGTATCTTAACCAAGATTTGAGATATGGCAACACTGTAGACTGGTCCTAGTCCTGGCAGCTATACTACTCCCGTTCAGTAAACAACACTTTCCTCTATGCTAGTTTGTGCAAACCAAGCACTTTCTCTCAACGACCGTTTCAATCGCCTGTAACTTTTTACTTAGCAATGTATAGCAATTGCTATGGTAAAGATTGCTGTACTTGTCATTCCGGTTTTACTGTATCTGTATATGGAGACAAAACAAGCGACCGCTCCTGAAATATAGTTAAATCATTAAAACACGCAATGAGTGAGCGATTAACGGCGTTGTTGGCCTGTAATGACATTCAACCTTCAATGTTTACATTTTATTCAAAACAATTAAATGATCCTTACGAAATTTTACAATATGTTCTTAAAAATAACCTTGTATAAACCTTTTCAAATGCTTTCACAGCTTTGACAATTTTATTCACATTACCAGCTTCAGTAGCTTACGGTGAAAGGTCATTTAGTCACCTAAAAACTGTATCTACAGGAATTGAAAGCGCTTCGACCAATATTCATATTGTCAGCCTTTTCAAAAATTTTAAAAATGACTATGAACAAACAAACTTCGAAATTATGTAGATGAAATATAGTAAAAGGAAATTTAAATTTCTCAAGAAGAAGGCAAAACAAATAATTTTTATTATCAACATAATGTTAAGTAATTCCACTATCATTAGTTAAGTCTTCTTAGTGTTCAGAAGACGAGATTACCACGACAGACCACCGCTCGACCGGTTTCGTCATTGTTGTGACTCATATATATATATATATATATATATATATATATATATATATATATATTGAGATGATTAGAAATTACATGGTACAAAGCTAAGTAAATCACATAGTAAGAAATTTCATATATTGTACAAAAGGTACATTACGATATAAAAGATTAGGTAGGGACGGTTAATTAACATTGAGATGGACCTAAATTATATAATTTATAATAAAATGTAAATATAATGATAAACGACAACATATTACACATGAGTATAGGGTACGATAGGTGTCGTAATTCAATAAATCAATTTCCTTATTAGTTAGTAGGTTTATTTAAGTATAATTTTCCCAAAAGACATGAATTACAGGCTGTAGATAACAAACGTGATGTTAAAACTAGCATTAGACAGATATCAATGTCACAATTACAGTGTACGCAGACAAGATATGTGAAAACGTTCGTGTTAGTGCGAAAACGTAAAATAAGTGCAAAAACTGAGAAAAAACAGAATAAATACATTTGTTATTAACAATAAGACATAAATAATCCAGCAGTTCTGGAGTTATTGTGAATAATTAACATTTACAGACTTAAATTAGTGATATTTAACAATACTACACAAGTCGTATTAGAACTTACAAACTTCCAAAAGAGTGGAAATAAATTAATATAAGACATATACAATAAGGATATACACTTTCACAAGCATTTAAAGTGCCTAAGAGTGTAAAATTTAACATTTAAAATTACTGTATTGATTTAAGGTTATGTCATTTCCTCGCATAAAATTGTTATAGAATGGGACCAATTGCCCTAAATAAATTATAAGAGGTAAAAATAATAAACTAGCCTCAATCTCGAGTCACAAATCACTATATTAGTGACAATTTTATCAAAATTAGTTTTTAAGGGTATATGGAAATTTCAGATAATTTTCCTTTCAAATTGGCCTTAGGCATATAAAGGATGTGTATTTACATGTAGTAGCATCCCATATTCATGTGGAAATCAATTCCAGGCCTGAAAAGTGCATAAAATTAGTAATAATCAAGAAATCAATGTAAAAATTAACATGTTTAATAAGTAGAGCAAATAGATCGTGTAAGGACTTGTTTTATTCGAAATTTTGTCTAGATTTCAAAAATGTATTTAGTTTTAAGATAGATTAAGGGGTTCAAGAGTTATAAGATTTCGAAGTTAAAATTAAAATAGAGAAAAGCGTTAGGCAATAGCATTAAGAAAATATATGAAATAGTTGTTGATAACAAAAGATGAATTTGGGTTTTCTAACCAGAGCTTATAAACAGAAGTATTGTAGAATTATAGGGAGTCTGTTCCAACACCTTGCCTAAACAAGATGTTGCTAAAATTTATGCTCGTGAATATTTTAAATAATATAATGTCACTTCAATAAAATTTAAGTGCGGTTTTAGTATCGGCAGTTTAAAACAAGTGAAATTCATTTGTCGTTAAATCAAAGTAAGGTTAGTTTACCTCTAAATAAATTCGGTTGTTATCGACAGCTACGAGTGAAAATATTTTCCGGAGATTCGATATTGTTTTTAAGCTTGTTTTCTTTTGATATTGTTTCTGTTATTTGTTTTTCGTTTTTCTGTTATTATATTTTTATTATTGGAAGCGTGTTTAATTTAATTAACCTCCAAACCCGTGGTGCATTTCAAAATTCATTTTGAAACAAAAAAATTAATAAATGATGATGATCCTGAAAATAAAGAATCAACATATAAGAAGAATTATTAGTGAAACTTACCTAAAGGAATAAGTGTTATCACAGAAGCATATTTGGATATCAAAGGAGCTGTTTTCAACGGCCAACTCCAGCATCATAAAGAAGATAAGAAGGCCATTTTGAGTGAGTGTACCAATTTTTATATACGTAACTGTTGACAGTGATATTTGTACTTGCGTGTTAATTATGTCCATATTTTGTAATAAACATGATGTGCGACAACTTGTAGTCATGTCCAAAGGGAACATTAATTGATCTAAAAGTAAATGGTTATTATAGTATTTAATAAATTCAGGCATAATTATACTTACGTGTAAATGTTGTGGTTTTATTGTACATCATTGAAAGGTCAAATGAATGCGTACCCATAGCGCATGATCAGGTTGAAATGGTTGAACTAATGTAATCGAACACACTTCATCAAAATTAACTTGTAATAACTTCATATTCCATAATTTTGCTGATTTTTTATTAATAATGAAAATGTCTTGTCAATAATATTATTACTACTCTCCTTTTTTTTTATACATTGCTAAGCTACTAAAACAATAGCAAAAAAAAATAGAATTTAGATTATACATAGCAACCCCCTTGAAATCCCTTGAGGATTTCAACAAATACACAAAAAAAAAATATTGTGTGAGTAACAAATCTAGAAATTGTAACATTGTATAAATTTAAGTCTAAATAACACAAAAAAAAAATTTTTTAGTTATTAGGGAGCACACACAAACGGTGCACAGAACGACGCACTACAGATCCACCAGGCAGTCTTATTGAAGCAGCACGAATAACACTGTCTGCACCCCGATGTATATTAGTTATTAACCCAAGCCGCCACTGAAGAGGAGGAAGATTGTCATCCTGTAAAAGCACAATGGAGTTAATGTGGAAGAGATCAGGAAGTTTTCTGCTCCATTTTGACGTTTCTGAAGTTCAGAAACAACCTCCTTTTCAACGCTTCCAAAAATGTTGAGATATTCGTTGTGCTCGTTGAAATGTAGAAAGTCTATTTTCTCGCACAGACATATAATCGCGTTCAGGCAACGCTACTAATGGACGACCCACCAAGAAATGTCCGGGTGTGAGAGGCACAAGATCATCAGGGTCAGACGACAAAATTGACAACGGTCTTGAATTTAATATTGACTCAATCATCGTTAGTATTGTATACAAATGCTCAAATGTGAGGTTTGCGTTACCAGTATACATTTCAAATGTTTTTACAGATTTAATGGCACTTTCCCAAATACCACCTTCATGTGGAGAATGAGGATTGATAAATTGCCATTTAATTGACTTTAAGCCAAAAACTAAGTATACGTTCATTAGACTTTTCCTCATGCAAAACTGAATATAAAGAATCTAAAATTGTTTTATCTCCACGAAAGTTAGTAGCGTTATCACTAGATATGCAGCTAGGCATACCCCTACGAGCTATAAATCGTTTCAAGCAATTCAGGAGGCTTCAGTAGTTAAGGAAGTAACCAATTCTAAATGTATAGAGCGAGTAATCATACAAACGAACACGCATATATATGCCTTTAATAATCGTGCACCACGAGTGCTTCTATCTCTTATACTAATAGGTCCAGCATAATCCAAACCAACATTGTAAAATGGATATACTTGTTTTAAACGAGTTTCAGGCAAATTACCCATGATCGGGTGTTTAACAACAGGATTAACTTTAAAACAAGGTACACACTTTCGCAGAAGTTTCTTAATGTAGGAAAGTCCTCCTATGGGCCAAAAACGTTCTCGAATATGAGAGAGAAGGAGTTGTGCGCCACCGTGAAATAATTCTTTATGACCGTTTAAAATAACCAGTTCAGTGAACTTGTGGTCCTTTGGGAGAATTAAAGGATATTTCTTGTCGAATGAAAATTCTGAATTAGTTAGTCTACCGCCAACGCGTAGACAACCCATATCATCCAAGAAGGGATTTAGGGCTTGAATTCGTGAATTCTTAATAACTAGGTTATTTTTGAGAGACTTAATCTCATTAATGAAAGAATTAGCTTGACAAAGCTTGGTAAGTGCGATCAAGGAATTCCGGAGTTCAGTGACCTTTAAATTGCCGGTTCGCCTTCTTTCATTTCGGCACATAATTGAATCGCAAAACGAAAGCTATAATTCGTTGTAGTTTTCCGTAGGAAGAAAATTTATCAAAAATGGAATCATCTAACAAGCTGGTAGAAATTAATACAACGGTACCCTTGAGTTCAGTACTCTCATGTGAATCTGGGATGTAATCATTATGAATGAGAAACTCAGGACCTTGAAACCAAACACGATTATTCTTCAAAGTCGAAAGGTTCGAACCACGTGATACTAGATCTGCTGGGTTATTATCAGTTGAAACGTGATGCCAATGTTGAATGTTAGTACATTCCTGTATGATAGCGATGCGATTGGCAATGAAAGTGTGATACTTGTTGGGAACAGAATTAATCCAATTTAAAGTAATTTTGGAATCGGTCCATAAGAAAATATTATGAAAGTGAATATCAAAATTTTGAGGATTTTAGGACACGACTCTGACAATAACACGGCCGCACAAAGCTCTAACCGAGGATAGAAACTGTGCGTAGGGTGCAACCTTGGACTACATAACTACAAATAACAAAGTACAAGTTACGTGGCTATCTGCAGTGCAGCAACGCAAATAGAAGCAGCAACCATAAGCCATAACACTACTGTCGCAAAACCCATGGAGCTCAATTCGTGACGTAGAGTTCGGAATAACGCAACGAGGAATCTTCATGATATGCAGATGCTGTAACTGTGTCATAAATTCAAACCACTCGGATATTAGCTCGGAAGGGATAGAATCGTCCCACTCAATGCCAGATTGCCAAAGCTTCTAAACCAAAATTTTTCCTCTAATGATAAGAGGAGAATATAAACCCAATGGATCGAAAATTTTGAAATGCTAGATAAAATTTTCCTTTTAGTGGGAACGGAATCGTCATTAGGTATGTCAACCTTACAGAACAAAAGATCATTTTCAGAATCCCAATGAATACCTAGAGTTTTGGAATCAGAACGTTCGATAAGGGGAACAGTGGAAAATTCAACGACATCGGACACCAGTGAAGATAAAACTTCCTGCTTATTAGATAAAAACTTGCGGATAGTCAAGCCAGCAGCAGACAAGATAGAAGATACTTCTTCCTTTATTCGAATAGCATTTTGAATACAGCCAGTTGAAAATAAAAGATCATCCATATAGAAGTTCTTCGAAATAACTGCAGCAGCTTCAGGAAAGGAATCCTTATGAGAGTCTGCAATATAGGTCAGACAACGAGTGGCTAGGTAACTAGCCGAAGCAGTCCCGTAAGTGATTGTATTTAAACGATAAATATCGAGAGGTTTCTCGGGATGGTCTCTCCAGAGAACATGCTGGAACTTACTTGATGCAGCATCGACATTGATCATACGATACATCTTGGCGATGTCACCACAGAGGGCAACCTCGTGAGCACGAAAACGCAATAAGATATCAAACAGATTGTCCTGAACTTGAGGACCGACGATTTGAGCGTCGTTAACTGAGATATTGGTGGAAGTTTTTGCGCTAGCATCGAAAACTACGCGCAATTTCGTAGTTAAAGAAGACTGCTTAACAACAGCGTGATGAGGAAAAAACTGCGGAGGTATCTCTGAGATATTTATAGGACCATCAAACGTTTCTATGAAATGAGCGTCAGAAGGAAAATGTCTCTCCGCATCTGCTATCTTGGTCATGTGACCCAGAGCCTCGTATTCGAACATGAATTGTGAATATTGCTTCAGAAGGTCTGGATCTCTGTGCAGACGTTTCTCTAAATGGAAAAAACGTGATTCGGCGATGTGTTTAGAATCACCTAGCAGTAGTAATTTTGAATTGAAAGGTATCGAGACGGTAAGACTACCGGTTTCGTGTGCGAATAGTATTGAGAAAATGGTTCTCACAAAATCTCTCTTGAGGTGAAAGTAAAGACAGCTTTGAAATAGGTTTGGGTTTATCCAATTCCCAAAATTTGGTCAAAGCTTGATGAAGATCGGTATTGGGTTCATTAAACTGAGATGTGGTATGACAGCAAACTGTCGAAATACCACAACATAAAGAATTTGAAAGAGTAAGAAAATCATTAGGTAAATCGCCCGCAATGACCCAACCAAGAAGAGTGTTTTGTAACGTGGGCATTGAGGATCCTAAGGAAATTTTTTGAGGCAAAGTTAGTTTATGATACATAGATGAACCAATCAAAATATCAATGTCGCCTGGCTGATTATAAGAAGGATCAGCGAGTCGTAAATTAGGAGGAATCTCCAAAAGGTCTTTACTGAACATAATTCGAGGAAGAGGATCAGTAATTTTGGGAACGACTAAACAGTCGATATCAGACTTGAAACGTGCGGTTGTGGAGTGTAATTCCACAGAAGTGTACTTCGAGCAGCTTGATACTGACTCGCTAATGCCCTTAAGGGTAAGGTTGATTGATTTACAAGAAGAATTCAACCTTTTATGTAGATTTTCAGATATAAGATTGTTTTGGGACCCTGAATCAAGGAGACCCTTAACAGTAAAAGACTTGTTGTCACTGACGACGTTAACTTGAACAGTGGATAATAAAACCTCAGAGGATCTTGAAAACCCACATACAGAAGAAATGGTGGGAGTCTCAGAGGACTCAACACCTGGAATTCCTGACTGAGCAGGAGAAACAACAGAATTAGAAGAAGAAAGACTACTAATCTCATTCTGACAAGGAGCACCAGGCCGAGTAACTTCATGCTTTAAATTATTTGAATTAGCAGACTTGAAACAAAGTAAACTATTGTGACGTTGATTACAATTTTTGCAATTCGTAGTAGAAGTGCATTTGGACTTAATGTCATGACGAAGACACACAAGACAAACCCGCAAAGACTTTGCTTTGTAGAAACGATTCTTGATAGATAAGGCCAAGAAGGATGGGCAATGATTTACGAAATGCTGTTCCTTACACAAGGCACAATAGTGCATAGTTTGGGCTAGAGTGTAGGAACTCTTTTGATTTGATTTTTTTCCTAAATTGGAAATAGAATTACTTGGTATGTTGGAAATGTCATCGATATCACATTTGTTAGACAAGAATTTAGATGTCTGTTCAACATTAGGAATTTTCCTTGCAAATTGTTTGGCAAACTCTTTAGCAGTGATAGAATCTACTTTATTCTTAACAATGTACGCCAAAACGACATCTTTGTACTCTTGCGGTGATATGCCCTCATTGTCTACAGTGCGCAAATGTTTGACAAAATTATTGTAAAATTCTCGCAATTGTGTATCTTTACTAATTCTTGGTGTTTCAAATAAAGAATCAAAATTGCTGAAAATAAGCAACTTTTGATTATCATATCTTTCTTTTAAAAGATCGATAGCGATAAAATAATCAGCTTCGGAAGGTTTAATTTCACTTAACGTTTGCAAAGCAAGACCTTTCAAACAATTTTTTAAATATAAGAATTTTTCAATTTGGGATAAGTTTTCATTAGAATCTACTAAAGCTTGAAAGGATTCGAAAAATGCTCTAAAATCCTGATATTCTCCGGAGAAACTCGGAAGATTTATGGTAGGAAGCTTAACATTTTCCTTATTTTTATTCGCAATAGAACGCGTACTAATTAAACTTTCATTTGACAATGATTTAATTTTTTGATCAGATTTGTCAATTAAAGACTGAACTGTCACTGAAATAGACACGAAATCTTTGTAAAATTGTGAAAACGATGGAATATTGTGCATCTCATCTCCATAAAGGGATATCTGCTCTGAAACTGATTTATATTCATTTAAGGTTGGCTTGAATAACTCGAATTCAAATTTTAATTGCTGCAACCCTGTTAGTAATATTTCGTCGTCGAATGAACTAACAAATTCGTTTAAATTAACTTGTTCTAAAATGTTACTAGCTCTACACATCAATAACTTGAAATCCTTTGATTTATTTGGAGCCATCGAATTGTTTTAAAAAATAAATTAAACTATAAATTAATGATTAAAACATGTTTTAGCCTCGATAACTCTCTTTAAATGTAAAAACAAAGTTTGCACAAGGAATCTTGATATGAATGTCTTTAAATACAACAAGCGTATTTAACAAATTTTAATAAGTAATTTAGATATTTTCGACTCAAAATCAATCAAATGTAATTATAAAATGTTACAACGCACCTGAACACATTAAATGCATCAAAGATTTCCATCCAACTGACTTGTGAAGAAATATAGCTTCTTCCATTGTTCAATTATAACTAGTGTATCTGTGAATTCTGTACGCTTGCTTCCTCAATGTCCATTTGAATGACCAGAAAACATAAAAATTTGTCTAAAATAAACAAATCCGGTGCGAAGGACCAAATGAAATGGTTGAACTAATGTAATCGAACACACTTCATCAAAATTAACTTGAAATAACTTCAAATTCCATAATTTTGCTGATTTTTTATTAATAATGAAAATGTCTTGTCAATAATATTATTACTACTCTCCTTTTTTTTTACACATTGCTAAGCTACTAAAACAATAGCAAAAAAAAAATAGAATTTAGATTATACACAGGTATTACAATTTGAAGATTTTTTTTGTATAGAGAGTTGCACATATATCGCGATGCAATATAAAAATTACATTTCAATATCTTCGAACGAACAGAAAATAATAAAATATAAATTGGCTACAACTCAATGTAAATTAATCAGAATGTTTAAAATTATTTTCAATTACTTTAATCATAATAAAGTTGGTTTCCAAATTGGATGCACATATTAACCACATTACCCATAATTATAAAATTCAAAATTAATAATTTAAATCTACAAGCTAATAATTTACTTTCCCGAATAGTTTTAAATTGTCTTCTAAATTTGATCCCTTTCCCCTGTGAAGAGTCTTAATATGTGACTGTTCAGCTAGTTAGGCATTACAATTAATTTCAAAGTATAATCAGAATAATTATCAATAATAAAGCAATTTAAAATCAGTGTAAATTGGCTTGCAAAACGTATGAGCGAGTATAGTTGCATTAAAAATAACAGTTTAATATAATATATATAATATATATATATATATATATATATATATATATATATATATATATATATATATATATATATATATATCCCCACAAAGAAAACAATTGGTGAGAGTTAAGAGTAACGTCATGTATATCTTGAATGAGATCTCTCAAACTCGTATATAATGAAATATAGTAAAACGAAATTTCTCAAGAAGAAGGCAAAAACAAATAATTTTTGTTATTAACACAATGTTAAGTAAGCCTACCAGTGTCACTTCACTTAGCCTTCTTAATGTTCAGAAGACGAGAATACCACGACACACCACCGCCCAACCGGTTTCGTCATTGTTGTGACTCATCAGAAGCGGGTAGATCTGTCATGGAATATCTCGACTCAGAACGTATATGTATAAGATGCAAACCGAAACCGGTCGTGCGGTAATCTGTCGTGATAATGTCGTCTTCTGAACACTAAGAAGTCTAAGTCATACTGGTGGGCTTACTTAACATTGTGTTAAGTGACCAATACCAGAATAAATAAGCTTTTAGTTTTATCACACTCGACTGTGTGAATTATAATTTATTTACGTAAACTAGTCTCTCTTAAAGGTTTCAAGACCTTGTAGAATTTAATACGAGATAATCAATTCACCCTGTACCATTTTATATCAAAATTACCACCAAGTTTTTTATCCGCCACCAGACTACCAATCGGCGATTATTTTCTGTAGAAAGAATCCAGTAAGTATAAAGCATTAAACAAAAAGCACCAGCAATCTCGATTGGAAACATAAAATTTCCCTTTGTATGAAGATAGAGTAAGTAAGTAGCTTCCCGCTATTATTTTATTCGCTACCAGTCAAGCAGCAAACGTTATCGTTAGCAAAGACACCCGCCTGTTTTATTTTTGTCACAGAAATTTATTATTTTCTTAAAGAAAGCAAAAAGAAATTGCAATTAATTATTAAAAACTAATTAGAACTTTACCCTGCGATTTAAATAAATACATTTATTAATAGTATTATATCTCTTTAAAAATATTTGAAAGAGCAATAAAACAAACTTGGCTTCACATTTTTAAACGTAAATTTCACTACTGCTATTCCCGCTGCTTTAGTTTAAAGACATATTCAGGGATATTTTCTGATTTCTTTAAAACATATTTTTCCACATTGCGTGACCACGACTTCTTGTGCCTTTAACATTATTTTCCCCAGCTACCATTTTAGACCAGATGCCGCCAGACGAATAAGCTGAATCGAGACCGTCCAGGATTCCCGTTCCGTTGCTTTATGTGGAGAGCGTTCCATTTGCTTTATACCAGTAATTATTTATGTTGTTGTTTTGTTGCAAAAATTCTTTAGCATAAAATTACAGTTATTTAGCATTGTAAGAGTTATAGGTTAATATAAGTATAAAACGTTTTACTATTTATTTGTCAATGTGAAAACCAAGGTGGCAAACAATATGTCGTACGCAAAAGAAGTTACACCCAATCTTCAATTTCTGAGCTCAAGTCGCGTAAAGTATATTAAAAGCAAACGTAGCCCTTTAGGCTGTTTACAGTTCTAATAGGCATTTTTTAAGTAAAAGATTAAATATCATGCTTTGAAACAGTACCGCTGTCCAATACTGCAAAAAATGTCGATTGCATAACCTTCTATACCTATATATAATGGGTGATTGATGGGAAATATTTTTACAGAATAATTTTCCGGCAAAAATTAAGGGGTATCTTTCACATAAATTTTTGTTCAAAACCACTTCCCCTCCAAGTTACTGTCAAAGATTTTTTACCATCGTTGTTCAGTAAAATTAATAAGCGTCGTTTTAAAATGTCTTTATTTTGTTTCGGTACATTAACATTAAATAGTTTACCAAAATATAAAAATGTACCACACTACTTAAACTACTATACATTGTTCATCAAAGTACAATCGTTACATAAGTAATAAGTTCAAAAAGCTTTTTATTGTAACACTCCTCCTGAATTGGACACGATTATTCCTTCAAGTGGCCAATTCCCAACACTTCACACATTTTACGGGTTCGGTTCTCGCTGAGAACTTTGGTCACACCCTCTGCAGCGTGTTCTTCACTCCGTACGTAATTCGTCACATATCTTTAATAGTTTCAGCTTGATATGCTTACTGCGATCACTCGTGGAATCATTTTCCGCCATTAAGATGGCTGTAGTGTTATCCATTTCCACTGTCCATCTCTAACTGCTTTTTCCCGTTAGCTCTATCCTGAGTGCGTTAAACCAAGTCACTTTCTTACTGCTTTCGTATAAAACCACGAATTATGCTTCCGCAGTTCTCAGAACGATGGATCTTTGCTTTAGGCTCATCCACGATACGACTCCACCGCCTCTGGTTATCACGTAGCCACTGTACGACCGCCCATCTGTCTCGCTGTCCTAGTCGGAATCCGTAAATATTCTAACATTTTCCTTGTCCGCGCTAAATCAATCTATCGTTCGTTCCACAGCAATCCCGACTCATGTAATCCGTATACTTTCGACTGTTCTTGGTATCCTTCAGGTATTTCAATAAATACCCCCTTTTTTAAATCTGCATTAGATATGCCCATTCGACGGCAACATGTTCCACTCTCCAATTGTTCATCACGCTCAAAGACAATATTATTCGTGTCGTTTTTCTCATAACCACGGGTGCGAAAATTTTATCGTAGTAACATTCGGTATCTCTTTGTTTCCTAGTCTTACCAATCTCGCTTTGTCTTTTGTTATTCATCCAGATTCGTGTAGTTTTCGCTTAGTTTTCAGAAAGTGCATGCCTCTGGGTCTTTTGACGTAAAATTTTCGAATTCTGTTTTTATTGCTTTCAACAATTCCACTTTTTCTTTACAATTAGTTGCTTGTTTGAATGAATTCGGTGTATCATCCAAAGGTTCTTTTCGGGTTGCTAGATGCGTCGTTCTCGCAGTATCTGAATGTCCGTCGTTGTCCGTTGTTCTAGATCCCTGGTGCTATATGCCTTCGAGTAAGGTTCGTATCTGATGACTATTCCTTCTCTACCTTGAGATTCATATTTTAGCATTCGGTGGCTCTTCTTGTACCAGCATTTGGATCCGAATGCTTTCATACGCGTCACACCAGTTATTCTATTGCTCCATATCTCGTATGGTATCTTCCCCGCGTTGCTTAGTGAAGTTCTCCTATTACTTATGTAATTTGCCGTTAAGATCGTTTCGTTCCACCAGTCATCATCCCCACCAGATTCGCACCTGGTTATATTCAAAAGCGTTTTATCGAGGCGTTCCGTAACTCCATTTTGTTGTGGTGTATAGGGTGTCGCTAGTTCTCTTTGAATTGCCTGCTTTCGTAAGTAATCCTCGAACCCTCCGTTTATGTATTCACCGCTGTTATCGCTTCGAAATGGCCGTATTTTTATACCGTGCATTCAGTTTTATTTTGAAAATCGATGAATTTTTCCAATGCTTCGTTTTTGCGCCTTATCGGGTACACTGCTGCATATCTACTATGGTCGTCAATCAAAGTTACAATGTACCGGTCCGATTACATCGCTGTGAATCAGATTTAAGCAGTTTTGTATTCTATTATCGGTCGTCTTTGGGAAGTTATTTCTCTTGATGTTACAAATGTTGTACGTGTCACACGTTTTTTGTAGTCTACTGGATTTTAGATTGTACAATTCGGCTAATCTTCTTGTTTCGTTCCTATGTGGATGTCCCAATATTTTATGCCATAGGTACTTCTGCTGAGGTGTCGTTCATCGTATACATGCATTGGTGTTCTTCGTTCATCGTGTAAACGTTGTACTTTCTTGTAGCCGTTCCAAGTATTAGGATTTCGTTTAGTTCTGGTACGTATAGCACATTTGATAGCGTCATTACGTTACCACCGTTTTCATTATACCATTTTACTTGTACGGTACCTTTGTGTTCGCATTTTAAGGACGTACCACCGGCATAAGTAGTTGTCGTATTCTCGTGTGTGGTATTTGACAATTTTGTTTTGCCACTCGTAAATGGTCAGTTGGATTCGAAAGCCTTTTTCCGTACAGTTGCTAGTTTATTTCTTGTACGCGTTTCATCGTTTTGTTTATGGTCTCGAGTATTTGTATTACGTTTGGCGTTATCCCCATACTGTGGGCAATTTCGTCCTACCTGTCCGAGATGGTTGTAACGGAAGCATTTCACGTCCCGTTATGGATTCGATTCGCATTCGTTTTTAGTTCCACCGATTTCATTTCGTTTCAGTGTTTTCGTTTGGTCTCGTGTTTGGTTCCGTTCTTGACCGCTTATTTGCGTTTTTGGTCGCGTTTACGTTCGTGTATCGTGCGTTTGCTTCATACCTCGTACCGAGTAGCCGTTCCTCTTCAATCAGTTTTCGCTTGAGGATTTCGATAGTTAGACCTTTATCGTTCAGATCAATCGTCCGCATGACGGGTTCATATTGAGTACCTATTCCGATCATCACAATTCCGATCTGTATATTTCTGTCTAATTTTAATTCGCAATTTTACAAACGTTTTAAGTTTCGTTTTTATTAAATATGTAATCGTTGATGTTTTTGCAGTCCATTTTATGAGTGTTTAGAGGTAATGTCAGAATGGAAAACTATCCAGTTTTGTATGTGATAACTTTAGTTCTTGCGCAATATTGTATGCGGTGCTTAAATTTTGATCGCCTACGTGTAACATAACTAATTCCTTGCAAAGTTCCTCCTTTTCTTTATTTTTTCGAGTTCGGCAAATCTTTCATTTTCTATTGCATCTCCTACCTACTCCTTTACTAGTAAGCGGGCACCCTGGCCGCCATTTTGTTCATTTGTGACTAGTCCCGTCCACTGGGACACCTTAACTTTTACTTTTTGACCTTCGTAATTCCCAAGGTCGCCTACGTGGAGGACGTATTTTTAACCTTGACGTTTACCTCAAGCTCGGTCTTGGAGTTGGCCTTGTGAATTTTTTGCATTCTAATAAGGGGCCCTAATGCTAGCTTGTAAGACAGATAGGTACTTGCTCTCGGGTCTGAGCCTCTGATTTGAGTTTGTATTCTAATAAAAGGCCCTAGTCTCGTAAGGCAGGTATACACAGCGTAAGACCAAAAATTAAATATGAATTAAAATGATTAAATCGTATTATTGATAGAAGCAGATGGCCTTGGTAATTTTTAAAGGTAACAAAGAGTTTACGTCTACTTCTATCTATCTATCTAACATGAAGTTTAAATATCATTCTGGCAAGGATCCCTGTTCTTGTTTTACAGTGTGGTTTTATTTTTTCGTAATGAGTTTATTATAAAAGTGATTGCATAAGTATCTTAAAAAAATGTTATTAAGTTATTATTGCAGGTAGCGTAAGACTAAAATTAAATATGAATGAAAATGATTAAACCATATTATTGATAGAAGCAGAAGACCTTGGTATCTTCAAAGTTAACAAAGGATTTATATCTATTTCTACCTATCTAACACGCAATTTAAATATAATTCTAACAAGGATAATTGTTTTTGTTTTACAGCGTGATTTTATTTTTCCTAACGTGAGTATTATAAAAGAGATGGCATAATTATTCTAAAAATGTTATTATTACAAGTATCGTAAGGTAAGGTAAACCTAAATATGAATGAAAATCACTAATGGCATTATTGCTGGAAGCAGATGTCCTCTCTCTCTCTCTCTCTCTCTCTCTCTCTCTCTCTCTCCCGCTCTCGGCTCTTTCTCAAACAAAAAACAAATCAATCTCAAATAAAGCATGCTCGATCAAATAAATCGACCAAATCATAACTTACAGCTTGCGAAAATCAGCTTACAGTTCAAAAATACTGATTGAACTAACTTAGTTTTTGTAAACGCTGCAGATAACGCCCTCTAGTTTATTTACTTTAAACTAAACAGTTCACCAATTTCTTTAAAAGGATAAAATACTCTTTCAAATGAGACCAAAAATATTCAAATCGGTTGAACGGTTCAGGCGATATTAAAATGCAAATATAGACAAATCCTTTGGCTCCCCTCTCCCTTATTATATGTACGAAAAAATATCGTAAAGCAAAATGGTGCGGTATTACCCAAGCTGTCAAATGATATATATGTTTTTCATAGTAGTTACGCCCCCTAGCGGTCAAATTACGAACTTCAAAAATAATTTCCAGCTATACCTCTTGCCTATTTTACTTATAAGGATTTTTTCCCAAACCTCTAGGCACTACCATTGTCGATACAGCCGGTATATATATATATATATATATATATATATATATATATATATATATATATTTATTTATCTACACGCATCAAAATAGCATCCGGTTCACAAACATATTTGTTTGGCGTCCACAGGTATACACCAGGTTATACACCGTTTATGTTTATAGTATAAAGTAGCTTCTGAGTCATGTGTAGGTTTAGTTGGCGTCTAGTGAATACTTTTATACCTTACAGGACACGTTAGAAAAGGAGAATTAGTAATAATAGTTATACAATTCCTTGACTTAAATCAAGTAGGTAATAGTTTTTAATATGCAGGGACGTGTCAATACGTATTTTAAAATGTGTTTTGAGGTCTTTATACTTCAATACTGGTTTGTTTAAGTGACCTACCCAATGCTACAATATATAACGTACCTGAGGCAAATAAGCCCCATTTAAGAAAAAAAAATACTTTACCAAAAAAAGGCAAAAAACCAACAAAAACCAAGATTATCCTAATTCGAACTATCGTAAATATGTGGAAACTTTTAACATGCTTCCAAAAAAAGTTGCGAATGCGCTTTATTATCCGAACATTCACTTAATAAAGCCCACAAGAAAAATCGTAAATCAAATCCTTCGCAAAAGAAACACAACTTAATCATAACATACACAAATAAAGTCGTCTTTATCGTCTTTTATGAAACCAATACATATTTCGTGGCACCAAGTGCCACAAATAACACAGCTCCGCGTAGATAATTGTTTTGGTTCTTACACATAAAGCAATACCAAGAATCACTTTCTGGGAGGTTACCCTTTAGGCATTTTCTCACTAACACATTAGATGATGATGCTATTGGTTGTTTCTTTAATCCTTATTTGGACGCTATAGCTTTGGATTTATAAGTTGTTAAAGAGAACAGGTCTTTTTGGTTACCAAAAGAGCCTTGTAATTGAGGGATTTTTTTTGGAGTGTTGCTTTCTTTCAATTTAAACAGTCCAGGCGTAGGGAGTAATTCTTTAAGATTTATCGAAACAGGCAGTTTCTGCTTCTGTCAGTGTCGTACGATTAATGTTGACAGGTGTTTCAGAAGAGTTTTTGATCCTATCAGGAACTTCTTGCTGGATAATATTCTTTCTCGTACTATGGGGAATGTTATCTGCAGAGTCGTCTGAATCAGGATCGTTGGATTGCACACCATTAACATTATTACGCTGATTGTTACAGTTATTAAGCTGAATATCGTTTTCATTATTAGCGTTATTCTGATCAATTTGCGTAGCGTCAGGTTGTTCAATTGGTAATCTGGGGGCGAAAGCTGAATCAGGAATTACAGTAGGATCAAGTGGACATACCACTGTCGCTTGAGGGTGTCATGCAATTGGGCCAAACTTTAGAAAGAATTTAGCCAAAGCGAGATTTGTTCAAGCGACGCTCTGGATTTGCCTCCCAAAACCTGAGAACTCCTTGGTCCCAATGATGTTCAAAGGACCGATAAACCGCTTTGTCTAAAGGTTGAAGTTCGTGCGTGGTGTTAGAAGGGAAGCGAAACAGCTTTATATCCAACTCATCTGCAACCTCGCTGATCGAGATATCAACGTGACAAGCAGCTCCATCGAAAACTAGCAAGATAGTGGTTTTACCCTTCTAACGGTGTAGGCTATGAAAAGTTCACTGGTCGTGTTACCTTTATCGGCCATTACAACCGTGGTTATCTGGTAGTAAGTTTTCTTCCCATTCCAGTTTAAATCTCTTTTCCTTAAATATCACCATAGGTGGGATGTTATTTCCTAGTGCAGTACAGCACCCAGCAATGGTCACGTTTTCTGCGTGCTCGGGAGCAACTAAGTGGGCAAGCTTGGTACCCTGTTGGCAAATAACTTACTGTTGATGATGAATTCGGCATCCCTTTTCGTCTTTATTGAAAATGTTCTGTGGATTTTGATGCATTTAATTTTAATGAAAAATTTTCGCTAATTTCTTAGTACTTATCCACTATAAATTAATATAATAATTGGTCATGTGCTGGGTTCATCAGTTGCGCCTTGCGTCTTGAAAAATTGGGATTGCGCTTGAAAATACCAAAGAGCTAGTCCTTACCAGCGACCCTTTTGGCAGCATTAGATCTGTGTGGAAAGTTATTTTCAACACAGAATTTGTATGCTGAGCGATGTACCAACGATGGTGTTGGGGGATTCTGATTTCGCACAGACGAACTATTCTTTCAGAAAATTGTTTTATTTGATCGGAAGTTAATATGCTGGATCGTCCAATTTTTTTATCTAGAGCACCAGTTTTCGGTGGTTTCCAATAGTTCTCCTATGTATATTATAACGTTGAGCAGCTTCTATTTGCGACAATTCATTACCTTCCACTGCGTTAATTGCCCCGTTTAATGGGGCTTACTAGGCGAAAGTTAGTGGGCTTTATTTGCCGAAATGCTTCCTAGTTATACAAAAATTAAAAACTTCGTGTACCTCTTACCTGTTTGTTATTGTTTCCACAGAAAAATACAGTGCATACAGAGTAGAACACCAGGCATTATGTACTGGAGTTTGTTTTGAAACAAACGAATTATTTATATATAAATATAAATATATATGTATATGTTATATATATATATATATATATATATATATATATATATATATATATATATATATATATACACACACATCATTCTATCATTTTTGCGTCCATCAATTTGGCATTTGCCATCAATTTGGCTGCACTTTACAAAGTGGCGTCTGATTATGGACGCCAGATTACAATCCTTAATAATTTTCTTAGTATGAATGTTAGGGAAGCACCGTTGGCAGCAGACGATTCCAAATGAACAATGTAATACTCATTCTGAGCATGAGTGCCATTTCATACTCCTACATTGAAATTTTTGAAAAACTTGTGGACGCCAAAATCGTGTAATACGTAAAATTGTATACAAACTAGTTCAGCACTTTGCCACCACAGCGCTATTTCTAGATATATTTTTATTGTTTATCCTGTACATTTACAATCATTCACGCGTCTTTAAATGGCAACACTGTAAAATCAATGTCTAATATTCTTTTTATTTAATGTGAAGTAATTTCATATTTACGGTCTACAGCATTCTGGAGTCATTTATTCATCGTTTTAATCGACACTTCATAGATTCAATTTCTAGTTATTATTTGTTTCAATTCTTAGAGGTGGATAGTTTAAGCGAAAGGTTTACCCCGAAGTATATTCACCCTTAGTAAGTCTAACGCACTGATTAAGAAACAAGTGTCTTAATTTTGAACTTCATAGTAACTGGTTACGATGAAACCGTTTATTAAATTAATTTTTGTTCTAATGCTACCACGTTAAATTCGTACCGTTTAGAAACCAGTCATATTATTAGCATATAGTGATAATTTTTCTATTCGAATAATCTGATTGTGAATATTTAAAAAAAAACTGTTTTGTAAAGTCGGAAATTTATTATTTGATTTCGATAATTCAAGTTTTTCAATCAAATTTGTCTAAAATGTGCGGTTGTACGTCTGTACGTGCGCCTGTAACCAGAATAACTTAAAAGATACGCAACAGATTTTAATGACACTATATTCACAGTTACTGGTGAAATATCTCTCTTCTATCAATAATTAAATTGATTCATTTTTTGATCCCCAAAGTGGAGTTATTTGATAACATTTAATAATATAAAATCTTACAATATCTATTTAACTAACTACAATTGTTTCATTATGATTATATTAAAAAACCATCGAATTAAAAAGGCCATCATCAGGTAAAATATGTTTAATAAACCTACATGCATATTGCACGCTTGTCTGTTAGAAAATATACATGTAGTTTTATTAAACATATTTGTTACAACTAAATCTTACCTGATGATGGCCTTTTTAATTCGTTTGTTTTTTAATATAATCATAAGGCCGAAACAATTGTAGTTAGTTAAATAGATTTTGTGGAGCAGATTTTGGGCATTTTTATTTTTATTAAATCTCTTCTATCAAGTTTTGTTAAAATCGGTTCATAGTCAACTATACTTTATAGAGGGCGCTCAAGTACGTTGTATATGAATAACTCCAAAATTATTTACGTTAAAGTAAGAAGTGAAGAGAGCTTTCTTACAATTTATTCAATTTTGCATAAGCTTCGTTTCTGACAATTTTTGTTGGAGTAATAAATACACATTAAAACGTTTTTTAGCAAATATATCGAAAACTGTCAGCTTAAATGGAAAAACCTTTATTAGGGAATATTTTACCTACGTTTCCTTTATTAGAGTAAAATAACAAATAAGTTCGAAAAATGTGATTCAATTAGTAAAAAAGATGAATACGAATACTATTTTTGAACAGTTTGATTTTTATATTTAAATAACATAATTTATTAGGATTGTAATTGTAATATGTCAAAGTTGCAAAATTTTTGCGCATTCATTAGTTCTTGGAACTAATTGTGATGTCTTCGCCATGCAAAAAAAGAAAAGAACAAATAATTCCGTAATTATTAATCTAGTTTAAAACTTAATTACGTTAGTTGAGAATGAAATGTCAATTTTAAATAATATACATAACCACAGTCATTTTTCTGAACATGATTTATATATTTGTCATATATTTAATTCAAGTAAAAACGCAAATGATTGTCATTTTATTGGTATTTGATAGTCTAGACCCACATTGCATTTGAACATTTATTAATCATTGAATACAATAAAAAAAATGTTAATTTTGGAGAATTAAGATTTTTGGGTAACGTTTGCTCATTTAAAATCAGTTTAGCCAAATTAAAAAAAAAGATTTTAGCAAATGAATTCACAGGTCATACTTAAGCAATATGTATTCAAATATGGAAAAACATACATTTCTATCTAAAAATATGTAATCTAATGAAAAATTAGGTGTAATACATATATTGCTAATTTAAAATAAGCTTTCACACGGTATACTATTTTGTAAAATTTAAAATGGTCAAATTTATAATAAATATAGTTACATGAATGTTACCATTAATTAAAATGAGATAATGGTATGGTATTGTTAAATTAATCTGAGAAAACTGATGCTATAGTATATGTTGTGTTAAATTACGAAAACTAATTTATTCAATCATAATTCAATTAATCAATTTTTATACTCTCGTAACACATTTTCAATTTTCGTTTGGTACAATATGACATGAAGCTTAAATATTTTATTGTAACTCTCTGAAAATATCGTTATAGATAAACGTTATAATATAATAGTCAATATCCTTTTTTCTCCTAAAGTTACCTGTCACAATTATTATATTGATGCAGTCATGTAATTTTTGAAATTTTTTGGATATGTTTATAAGGATGTCCATGTCATTGGTTTTGGTGTGCGTATTTGTTCTTTTACAAACATAGATAGGTACAAATAATTGATCTTGGAGATTAAATTTACAATTGTTATATTCAGAGAGGTATAATAAAGAACGTCATCCATCCATACTGATAAACAGCGTTACTAGTACCTAATACTAGGGGGACACACAACGCTTCCACAACACCTGTATCATTCCTTTTCAAGTTGAACTTTTTTGTTGACTTTATTTTTGAAAAGGCAAGGTTTTAGCCAAGGCTGCTCTACAAACCTAATCCACTATGCTTACAAAACACCCACGCCTGAAACGGGTTCGAACCAGAAGATATATGAAGATATTACAATTTGTAAACTAAGAAAGTGGAGAAAATAAATTCATCTAATCATTTGTCTGATTATTAAAGTGGCTGAATACGCTAATTGTACCAAACACAGAACTTCTAACACACATCCAGTATTCATTGGTTTCCAGTATCTTACCCACACTTGATCTTCTACATTTTGAGCTATTTAAATAAATTTCATAAGTATTGTATTGATATTATTTTAACGTATATTAATAGATACTTCACGAATCCAAACTTAACTTCACACTTATTTATAACAATCATTACTAAACTCCTAATAATTGTATATAAAATGGTAGGTTACTTACTAAATTACGCATATAATTTCTATAAGAATTTGTTGCAAAACAATTTACCGACAACAATGCATCATATTGATTGTTGAAAATTGTTAAAGAAAGCAAAACACTTTTTGTATAGAATTTGCTACACTTATACGCTAGACTAATCGCTGACTTATCTTTAGTTCAAATATAATTACCACAATTCTTAATAACGCAATGAATCATTTACATGGAGAAGATATACAAACTCTACGGAGACAATTCATCTTTTTGGTTTTATGAAAATGTTGATCACATTTAATAAAAGTATCCCTCAAAGTGATATTTGTCCTGTATGAATGCAACTTTGATAATAGTGTAAAGTACCGAAACCCATCACTGTTAATGCTACACATGATAGTAAATAAGAGAGTTCACATCGTATAGTAACTGTATGCTGCTGCGGGAATATTCTGTAATCAGTATGAGAGAGAGAGAGAGAGAGACATGCAGTGAGAGATGTAATATAGCCCTCTTTATTTTATCTCTCATTGTACATATACGTATGAGTAATTGTTTTATCTTATATATTAGGTGTTGAGGTTTTTGATAATGTGTTAGAAGAATTGTTTTTAAGTACATTACACATTTCTTTCCCATGTAAAGACATGAGGCAGATATAATATCAAGATCTGTTTATTATGTATTAATATCATAATCAAACAATACTGTAAATAACATGAAGAAGTAGTAATAGGTCCCCTAGAACTTTTTTAGTTTTGCACAATTTATCTCCAGTAAGTGCAATTTTGCGTTTGGAAATATGAACTGTTTTTTGTGTGAAATTTATTAATAAATCTTGATTCACTACATACACCTTGTTTCATGTATTTGCTGAAACAGTATAAAACAAATATTGATGGTAAAGCAAAATTTAGTACAACAGAATTTGTTTTTTTTGAACTTACGCTTAGTGAATCCAACTCATCATCGTAGCCGATTCTATTTGTTACTTATTTTAACCATCTTCTGTTTTATTTACTATGATAAAAATCAGGATTTGTAAAATTAAAATAGGACAAATCTTTTTAAGATGTGTTAGATATCGTACCTCTTACTTACAGGTACTCATTTCAACAACAATGTGCAGAAATGCTGGTAGAAACCATTGTTCCATATTTCCTCGGACGATAAATTAAACACCATTCCATTGTTATGCAATAAAATCAGTATTTGTTGAATGAATATTAAAACTTCACAAATAAAACAACGCACACTGTAAATATAGTATAAAGTTGACTCTCTCTATGCTTTATCTCTTTCTAACACGAAAAGGCTACGAATTGGGTCCACTATGCACCACTTCGGGCATTTATCTATCTACTATCGGATGCTATATAGCAGGGAATTTACTAGATTTTAAAGATCATTACAGATTTTTGAGGTTTGTGAGGCTAATATATTGTAAATTAGAAAAATGTATCAATAGTGCTTTAAATGTATATTATTATTTTTTATTTTGAAAAACTTGCTCATATACAAGAAACGAAAACTTACGTAAGAATGAGAGTTGCTTTAGTTGACATAAAATAGACGTCAAACTGATTGCACATATTCCTTGAATAAAAAACACCTTGACGTTCATACGCTGTAATGATAACAATATGTATATTTTAAACTACGACGACAAAATGATCGGTTGAAACTGATTGCACACAAACAATTCGTTGCAATATATAGACGCCAATGTTTGCAACAACATTGTACATATTTTTAATTAAGACGCCAAAACGTTCATGTAGTTTAGTTGTAACAACATTCATACAAGTTGTGGATAACATGAAAGCAGACGTCAAACTATTAACTAAAATATATTGACGCCTATATGTTTGCAGCAACATTGTATATATTCTAATCCCAGATGCCAAAATGATTGCTTTGTTACATTAAGAGAGCATGCAACGTAGCAAGACGCCGTAATGATTTTTAGTGAAGTACTTTAATGTACGTGTTCCAAAATGATTGTCAAACGTACGAAAATTATGTATATGGTAAAAATAAAGCTAGAAAAATATGGAATAGACTATGGAACTCAGAAAAAAATGATGATTTATACACGTCCACAAAATGTCAGAGAATAGGTCTTGTTCTAAGTGACGCCAAATTAAGGAATTACGTACGGACACTATAAAGATTGCATGTGTATATATATATATATATATATATATATATATATATATATATATATATATATATATATATTAAATTACGTACGGACACTATAATGATTGCATGTATATATATATATATATATATATATATATATATATATATATATAGTCTGACTGATTTTACGTGTCCAAGCATATAGATATTTTATCATAAAAGATAGAAAAAAAGTTTAAGAAGCAAAAATACTCTACATTCAATTATTAATAATCCTACATATTCAGAAAAACAAATTACATAAAACAAAAGAGCATCGCAAGACAAATGATTTTTTTTAATGGAACAGGCATTTTTTTTTAATATCCCTTAAGAGCTTTAAATTCTCTTTACAATGGTACCAAATAAGTTATTATTATTTAGGCAATTATAGTCACAATATTTTTTTAAAGTTTGATTTCTCTATTCCTATAAATATGAACAAAAACAATAATATTAAGTAATATTACCTGTCACAATGCAAGCAAATAATAATTACACAAATGATGAAAAAATGGATATGTTAAGTTTTTATTCGGTGCAATGATAATACGCTGGAGACAAGTGCAATGTATTTAAAATTTGTATCCCGAGCGATGACAACCACATCCTCGAATTTTTACTAGGCTGGAAGCAAATTTACGTAGAACTGGCGGTTTTAGTGCAAAACCAGTGCAGAAAAGACATCGGCGAGGTGTTATGGAAAATGATAAAATTGTTGTATTGGCGTACTTTCGAGCGCATCCTCGGAATTCCATATGCGAAGAAGTGGTTGATTTAGGATTTACCTACTACAAGATATTTTCAATACTTAAAAGGAACAAAATGAAGCCTTACAAAATTAAATTAGTACAAGGAGTAAATAACTGACCAAGAACGGCGAATAACATTTTGTGAATGGTTGATTAATCACAGTCATTTAATTAATGTCATAGTTTGGAGCGATGAGTCATGCTTTACAAGAAATGGTATATCCAATAGGTAAAACGACCACTACTGGGATAACACAAATCCTAGACAATTACGACCATGCAGATATCAAAATAAATTTTCTGTTAATGTATGGCTCAGCATTGTGAATGATTTTGTAATGGGTCCTTATTTTTATGAAGGAACTCTTACAGGTGATAGGTACAGGAACTTTCTTATAAATGAATTTCATGACTTGCTGGATGACGTACCAGTAGCAATTCGGCGTGATATGTGGTTTCAGAAAGATGTTTTCACATAATTCAAGGGTTGTTAAAGATGTTTTACGTCAAATGTTTAGAAATAATTGGATAGCGAATGGTGGTCCAGTACCTTGGCCGGCTAGGTCGCCCGATCTTTCGATTTTTTCGTTTGGGGATACGTTAAACAAAAAGTTTATGTCACAGCTCCTGAAAACCTTGAGAATCTCAGAAATCGAATTACTGCCGTCAAATAACTCCTTACATGTTACAGAAGGCACGCAGAAATTTACTACGAAGAGCCCAACTATGTGTTCAAAATAATGGGGGACACTTCGAACATCTCATCTAATTCATGTTTTTGTCTTTTTTCACATGATTCTAAGTTATAATGTAGTGATGTAGTTTGTATCTGTTACAGCTTTTTATTTGTTTACCAAGACTACTTTTCCAATTTTGTTGTTTTTGTTCATATTTATAGAAATACAGAAAACACATTTTAAAAAATATTGTGACTATAATTGCCAAAATAATAATAACTTATTTGGTACCATTGTAAAGAGAATTTAAACCTCTTTCAGAATATTAAAAAAAAGTGCCCGTTCCATTTTTGCTTCTTAAACTTTTTCTATCTTTTATGATAAAATATATATATTTTATATATATATATATATATATATATATATATATATATATATAATATATATATAACACTATTGTATATCGTTGTCGCGTCTGGTGGTGATGTTTATGACTCCTGCCAGTACAAAAACGACGTTTTGGCAAAGTCGCTTTTGTACTGGCAGGATCAACATCACCACAAAACATACATGTTTCTCTACACTCTGAAACCTAAAATCAACTATATATATATATATATATATATATATATATCATATATATATATATATATATATATATATATACAGGGTGTCAGTTTAAGATGAAATGCATGGGGATATTGGAAACCGTTAGAGATACGAAGATGGTTAAATGGAGAAAAGTTGCGTCATTATATGCCCAAGAAGTAACCATGGTTACATGTCAAAAATCCTTCCATTTACTAGATACAGGGTGATAACTGAAAATATGCGTTTTCTAAAATCGCTATATCTTGTTTCTTGCAAGAGATACATCCACGATTTTTGCAGGATGGGGTAACAGGTAGCGAGGATTTCAAAAATGATTTTGAAAAAAATCTAGGCCTACTAGATTTTGAGATAATGCACGCAACTTTCGATTTTCTTATGGACGCCATATTGGATTTTTGCATTTTGAATTCTTCATAAAAATGCTTTTCAACCATATATCATATGTTTATAATCTGCCAATGAGAAAGTGTCAAATTACACAATTAAATTTATATCAAAGCAACCTTGACATATTATGTATTTTAATTAAATGAAAATTAATCTACAAATTAAACTAACTATTGAGAACAATATTATTGATTATTAACATAAATCATAATAATAAAAGTGACAAAAAACAACAAAAAATAAAATTTAGTATACTGAATTTTACTATTAATTAATCAAATGCTCGAATAAACCTTCATTCTCCTGCAAACACCATCTGCATCGAGTTAGCACTGCATCACAAGAGTTCCTTATCATCTCGCATTTTGAATTCTTCATAAAAATGCTTTTCAACCATATATCAGATGTTTATAATCTGCCATTGAGAAAGTGTCAAATTACACAATTAAATTTATATCAAACTAGGCCTTTGCCAATCAACCATCTATTCAATTATTGCAAGAGAATGGAGGTTTATTCGAGCATTTGATTAATTAATAGTAAAATTCAGTATAATATTAAATTTTATTTTTGTTGTTTTTGTCACTTTTATTATTATGATTTATGTTAATAATCAATAATATTGTTCTCAATAGTTAGTTTAATTTGTAGATTAATTTTTATTTAATTAAAATACATAATATGTCAAGGTTGCCTTGATATAAATTTAATTGTGTAATTTGACACTTTCTCATTGGCAGATTATAAACATATGATATATAGTTGAAAAGCATTTTTATGAAGAATTCAAAATGCAAAATCCAATATGGCGTCCATAAGAAAATCGAAAGTTGCGTGCATTATCTCAAAATCTAGTAGGCCTAGATTTTTTCAAAATCATTTTGAAATCCTCGCTACCTGTTACCCCATCCTGCAAAAATCGTGGATGTATCTCTTGCAAGAAACAAGATATAGCGATTTTAGAAAACGCATATTTTCAGTTATCACCCTGTATCTAGTAAATGGAAGGATTTTTGACATGTAACCATGGTTACTTCTTGGGCATATAATGACGCAACTTTTTCTCCATTTAACCATCTTCGTATCTCTAACGGTTTCCAATATCCCCATGCATTTCATCTTAAACTGGACACCCTGTATATATATATATATATATATATAATTTTATCATAAAAGATAGAAAAAATGTTTAAGAAGCAAAAATACTCTATATTCAATTATTAATAATTTTACATATTGAGAAAAACAAATTACACAAAAACAAAAGAGCATCGCAAGACATGATTTTTTTTAAATGGAACAGACACTTTTTTTTAATATTCTGAAAGAGGTTTAAATTCTCTTTACAATGGTACCAAATAAGTTATTATTATTTTGGCAATTATAGTCACAATATTTTTAAAGTGTGTTTTCTGTATTTCTATATATATATATATATATATATATATATATATATATATATATATATATATAGAGGTTGAAAGGTACAAGGCATGAAAGGAAATTACTTTATATATATATAGTGTAAGTATAGCATTTTGTTTGTATTTTTATAAAAAATAAATTATAATCTGTCATAACATAAATCATATAATCAACATGTTAAGTAACCCAAATACCAATGAATAATTTTCAAAATCTTGCATACATTACAATTTTGTAGAGCGACAATCAAAACACGTTATTGGTGATTTCGAATTACTGAAAAAATATTCACAATTTACAGGTCTTTGACTATACTTAGAGAGTTGTTCATTTAATGATTTACAACTCTTATAAAATTAACTTTCCATCATAAATTTGACATAAACATAGAACATAATTTACTTGCTCTATGACATAAATATAATAAAATGTCAAATAAAATGAAATTATACAAATCATTCTGAAGCAATTATATAAATAAAATATGAAATTGTAAAATAAGATAAAATTTATTTTCATCCATCTAAAAGTGAATCAGATTCAATATAATGTTCCCGAAAATGCCTGCAGTTTTCGTGAACTGCCGCTGCCAACTGTTTTACTCTAGTTGGAGGGGCAGGATGACTAACAATTTCTTGCAAAAGTCCTAATCCACCTTCACTTTCTACTAGTGCACAGTATTTTGCAGCTGTAAAATATCAAATTAAAAATAACTAGATATATTAGGTTTGTATACATACGATATACTTTAGTTAAATTTGCCAGTGCCCAAACTGCCCAATATTGACATTCAGGCGTTTCATAAATTTTAACTAAATTTAATATTGGTTCAAATGATCTATAATTTATATTTCTTTGTGATGTTAAATCCCATCGTTCTATAGCACCCACCATTCTTCTTAAGACAGATTCTCTTGAGGGATGTAATATTGTCCAGACTTCAGGTCCGTCTGATGCCATATGAGATAAGACACCGGCGGCATTATAACTAACTTCTATACCATCACTAATCGAATCTAAAAGATCTGAAAATACGGTGACATATTCCGGAGTCATTAGATAATGACGTAAATCTTTAACTTCTGCTACGTTACCGAGTAAACCCATCATATTTCTAAGAAGTTCTTCTTTATCAGGAAATTTCTAAAAAATAAAAATTAGTTTAAGTGTTTTTGTTGTGATAATTCATACTTCGAGACATTTTAAAAAATATTCCATGCCTTTATTTTCTAAGAACTTTTTACAATTAGGTGGTGTTTCATCAGTCACATTCCACATAGTAGACCAAGCTACTTCTAAGACATCATCACAAAGTACTCTTTCTAAGCGATCCGCAATTAACCATAACATTTTCTAAAAATAACAATAAGCTTTTGATTAGATAAATATGCTAACTGGTAGTATATAATTTATCATTTACATGCATGCAGTGTAACTTAACTAAACAAGAAATTGCTATCAATTAACAAGAAGCAGATTAAAAATACTTAGTACTTACGTTTATAGCTCCAAGTTCCCCTAATTTAACCTTCTGTTGTCCATCAACCTGACAAGCTAAGGAATTTAGTAAATATATACCAATTCGTTGTACAAAGCTTTCTTGTTGCATTCCATAGACTGAATGTAATAGAATATCCACTAACCGCTCATATTGAAAAATCTAAAAACACATCTATTAGAAACATGTCCTAGTTAAAAAGTTGTTTTTTTCACATTTGCGGGTATATTTGTTATAGTTTTCAACAGTAATATATTAAGTGCATTGTGACTTGCAGAAATATATTTTACTTGACTATTGCATAAGTTTAATATTGAAAACTACGTAAAACATTAATCTTGTCTATCGAGTATATTATAATAACTGTATATTTAATTTTAATAAATAATTCGTTTTTTGGATTTATTTGTTGTAGTTACCTGACCTTAAGTGTCATGTAGCACTTATCAGTTAATTGAAATGTGATTGGTTCAAAATGTGAAATTTGTGTTATTTCATTGGTTGATGGGGTTCGGTGGTCATACATATGCAATAGTCATAATTATTAATTAGTTTTTGATTCGTACAACAAGTTACATATTATATTACATAACGAGCCACAAAAGTGGTAGATACCACACAAGCGAGAATTTTCACAAGAGGGAGTCAGTCCGAGTGTGAGAATCCCACGGGTGCAGGATACACACTTTCATGTTTTATTGATCACAAATTACAAAACAATTACAAAATATACTTAATCTAATATTTCAAGTTTTTATTAAGAAATCATAATCATGCCTTAACAAATAGTGTAGTTCGTAATAATTATGAATTTAAACACGATTACCTGAATAACTTGTCAAATCATAAAAGTAAAATATAGCAGTAAGCGAGGCAACTTTGATTGTGACCGAACTCCCTGTCAGGCCGATGACAAACGGTAGTTGTTACAGTAACTTATAGAAAAGCAATGCGAAAGTAAAAGGCACACATGTTTTTTACTTGTGTATTGGGTGAGAAAGTGAAACACACTATTGTGCGAAAGTATTATTTGCTGTATGGTTAATTGTGCAATATGAATCACTTTCATACATGGTCGTAGGAAAAGGATCTTTTCTGAAATGTATTACTTTGCACGTCACATCAAGGACAAATTTCAAATTCTTATTTATACAACTTTTTTTTATACACATTTTTATGTTGCATGTATTATTGACTGTAGTAGAATAGCATAGAATATAATGATTAAAAGGAACAGAACATTAAAATTTATCTTTAAAATGTTTATTTTACTTTTATACTTTATAACCTCCGAAAAAGTAATTGACAAAAGAAAAACAGAAGCTCATGTAAGCATTACAAATGGTTATTACAAAGATCAACTTTTGCACTGATATTTGCAGATGGAAAGTGACATTTATTTTTAAGTTTTAAAGTAATATTAGTTTGCCAATGTTGTAATAGTAAGTGGATAATGCAGTTTTACATCACCTCAACGTACAAATTATTCCACTGTTTTTAAATACAAAATGGTGCTTTTATTAAGAAGTGATATAATACTACCTAATTTATTAAAAGTGATGTGTAGTTTTACAAAGTAACATCGTAGTATACTATGGTTTACATACCTTTTGCGTACATTAATGGATAACACAGTTTATGGATTTTAAGTATTACTCAAGGACAGAAGAACAATCACCATATGTTGGGTGCAGACAAGAAAACACTACTTTCGCTTCTTAAATCACTTTACATCAGGATCACAGCTAAATTCTATAATTAGAAGCTTTCACTGTTCTGAAAACTTTTTTAGGTGGTAAGTACCAACCCTGTTCTGGAATAAAAATATGACATTCCAAACTCATGATCAATAAAAAATATGGTTTTAAGCTAGTTTAGAGTTAGGACTGTTAAGGCATTGAAACAAATCTGGATTCCAACATCATTGTAAGGAAAACCGGAATTTTTTTGTTTGACCGTTCTTGATAAATATACACATCTTTCTTAGTCCAATTATTGAACCACTTTTGGACTGTTCAAGTGTGGTTAACTGTTAACGTTAGCGTTACTACACACATAGTAGCGCTATAACTATTATTTAAAAATTCTACAATGTTTGTGATTTCTTACAAACTTGGTTTTCTCCAAACTACTAAAAAATTGCATGTTTTTGAGAAAACTATGTGATTAAAAAGAAATCTTCCAGAATCAAGATTATTGGAAAGATGTAACACTTTAATGTTAAAATACGCACACAGGTTCCTTTAGCTCTTCCATCACAAGTATTCCAAAGACACAAGTTTTAAAATATGTGACAATGTAAGATGCGATACCAAAGTCTTATAAAAAATACAGCATGAAAATACATTTTCATACATACATTTTTTAGTAACAGTCAATTCTGATAAATTCAGTAAATGTATTGTGGCATGTGCTCTCGATTAGGTACAAAAACGTAACCTTACAGAATGCACAACAATGAATTTTTGGGTTAACTTTTGCTAAAATTTATTTTATTTCTAAACGCAATAAAAATCAGTGTCTCTATCGCAATGGTACAGATATTCATACCTTGTTTTTTAAATCATTCTTTTTACTTTGTCGAAAATATGTACCTATCGAAGCGATTGCATAATATTTAACTGCTAGGAGCTTACTTTTGGGTTTAAAAACATCGCTACACTCCTCAATCACCGAATCTATAAGAGGATATTGACCACTATAATTCACTATTTTTTACAAACCTTCATTACTAGGGGCGTTTTGTAAACTTAATATAATAATACCTTTATTTAGCATAATTAGCTATTTTACAAAAAAAAAACTCATTTTATGTACACCTATTGCACTTAATTCTAATCCTATAAACTATCAATTAATTAATGTTAATATATACATCTACCTATTTTTATTTAATTCCCTAATATAACAGTATTTTAAATTCTTTTTAAAAGATTTCACATTTTCGATTTCCCTTAGTGTATTTAGTATAGGCTATATTGCTTAACAGCATAGAGAACAAATATAATAAGAGCTGTCAATTACATAAAATTTTATTGGCACAAAGATGCAGGTGGCGACCTGCTGTAGCACGATGTGTACTATGCCTAATTTAGTAGGTAATACAGAAACATGTATCACTTTCCGTCGTAACCAAAAAGTAATTATTAAGTATTATACCATTAACTTAATTTAGTGTAACGATAATTAAACTAAAAGTAAAATTAAAGAGTTCACCATATCATGTGTTAATTTTAATTGGTTTTAGTTGTTATGACCATTCATTAGATGTAAAAGATGATATCATACATATAACAGTAAAATTAATTATTAAAAAGTATCATGACGATTTGTATCGTAATTTCCAAAATACCAGTAAAGAAAATGGATAAACTTAAAAATCTGTAAGCTAATGTTTAGTTTTGTTCATTTATGTTCTTAAAATGCATAAGTATTTGTCTTTAAGAATATGTGTACTGTTTTGCATATGTTCATATTTGAGGAGCGTTTTTTTCAAAACTCAACAAGATAAAAAAAGGTATTTTTCAGGAGACTCATTTTTATGATTAACAAATTGAGTGATGGGTTTTAAAGAAATGCAACCATGAAATTAAACTTGTTTTAATACACGTATAATATTAATCATAACTGTAGAAAAAATGAAAACTTAATTTTTATATAAAAAAATTGCAAGTTTTTGCAAAACTCAACATCGTACGAATTTATATGTGAGTTAGGCCGCTAAAAAATATTTTCATTCTACACATATTCTTTATTTATGTTGTGTTCATCTTTCCCTATAGTCTTTTGTTGCTGCCATCACATCTTCGTAGAACTGCTTAGCATGTTCGGGTACACATTCCAGCAGTGATGCAACATTTTCCCTTTTTTTAATATTTACCATATTACATTTAGGCAACAGTTTTGCTTTGTCCAATAAAAGTGTATTTTTAACATTATTTTTCAGAACAGCACATTTTATTACTCCTCCAGCATACGTGGTTGAGACAGCAACTTTAACTTTTTTGTCTGTGAGTTCGTATTGTATAACTTTTGTTTCTGATATTTTAAATGGCAGTTTGGTTTTTAATATTTTCTTTGTTTCAGCTTTTAAATCTTTTACAACCCAATTTTTGCCATAACGAAAAAGATGACCAGTTTTTTCCAATACATCACAAAAGTTTCTAGGTGATACCATTTGTTCGACTTTTCTATATTTTGTTTCGATTCGGCCTAATATTCGATCAGCCGGCATGTAACTATGGCCTCTAATAGGAAACACGTGTTTGATTGTTGAAAAAAAGTTGGAATGTTTAAGAAAATTCATCACAGTGTCCATTAGGATTGTGTTTTTGTTTTGGCTTGCACAAGAAACTGAAAACAACATCAATATTTGTTTTTCTTCTGGTCTAAAAGCGAGAATTTCTTCAAAGTTTTCTTCCAAACGTTTCAAAAAATGTTGTAAGCAGCTGGAGACTTCATTTGCTCCTCTACCGCTTTCAGTTTCTAGCCATACATAATGGGAAATATACTTTTGTTTCTGTTTTGATTTGTGAATCATAACAGTAAGATTTTACAGCCATACTTGATGAGTAAAAAACATTTCCCCTACAGAATGTTTAGGAAGTGGTTGATTCTGCTGCATATCAAATACCACTTTAATGGTGTTCGGCGATTCTTCTTTTAAGAGTTGATACAATTTTATTGCTTTGAGCTTGTGGAGTTTTAATTGTGTCCTAAGGTCTCCCCTTTTGGCTAGGTGTGTGGTCGTTTAATAGATACAACAAATCTCTTACATGTTGAACACGTAACCATGTGAGGATTGCCAAAACCCAGATTAAAATCCTTATAAAACCCTTTTTTAAATTTTGCAAGGGAGCATGATTTCTTGCCGCACTGTCTGTCACAAAACTCTAGAACTCTAGAATAATGGCTTTCCCGACACTTGTATGACTCGATATGAGATTTAATTAAATGAGTTATTTCTTTATCTTGTGTTGTTGACCGATCTCCTCCGCGACGTTCTTGTGGCATTTCACCAGAACGTAAAAAGTATCGAGCCAGAATCGCCAATCGATTACTTGTTACACCTGAAATATGTTATATTTTTGTTATATTTTTGTTTTAATCCCTCGACTTCGGCTCGTGTAACAAAAATGTCGCCAACAGGATTGAAAGTCCTACTTCATTCTCCGGATATACTCCTGCAACATACTATTGTAGTAGGTACCTGTGATACTCATAAAAAGCTTTCCACACACTAGAACTATTTCACCATTATTTTCTCTTCGTATGGTATACTTTGGTTTTTAATTATTGCAATCCTTTTTCCGAGAGGCAGGAATAGAAATATTCATGAATTTCAATAGAAAACGATCTTGGTCAACTTTGTTAGCTTGCGAATAGACGGAATACTAAAAAAGTAATTTTATATCATTCGTTTAGCGTATAAAGATGGCACCCACAGAGATCAAATTTGAAGCGAGAACATGCGTGAGAACAATAGTATCTAAGCGGATAATAGCCGTCATACGTGCGTTTTTTAAAGCACTTATTTAAAAAAACAACATAAAAATACTTACGTTCTGCATCTCCCGCTCTTAAGGATTTACCCAAACATTCCTTTTTTCCTTTGTAATGCAATACACTATGTGGACATATCAATATTGGTCGTTCATTTCGCACAGCAAAGTATCTCGTCTCTTTCTTCCTTTGCCGATCTTTGCTGCGATGTTTTCGTCCACCGAAAGTCCCTTCGACATTTTTGTCGTATTCACCGTTTTCATTTTCACTATGTGTGGCTTCCATAACGTCTCGTAAACTACTAATAAAGTAACTGTGACACCGTACCTCTGAAGAAATTCAAGTCTGATCTTGTGTTTTGCAGGAACTTTATGATTATGTTGAGGTTTGCAATACCCCAAACGTTTCACGCGGTACTTGCTTCTTGTTGAGTTTTGATGTATTTTCTCATTTTATTTGTTTCTCTATGCTTAACACCTTTAAAAAATACAGTATTTTCAGCCGTTTTGGTATGCTTATGATCCAAGATGAAATTATTTTTAGCTCTTGTTTCATAGCTGTGTACATCACTGAAACTTTTCAGTCTGTTGGCCAAACATCCTGGCATTACACCCAGCTTTATTTTATGTATGAAAGTGACTGAATTAATTAGTAATAATGTTTCAATGTCTACCCATTACAATCTATCTAACATGATACTTATTTTCGTACATTTATCGCAGCGTAATATTACTCTCATTGCTCTGTTCTGTAACAATTGAAGCCTATCGATATCTCCTTCAATTGCTAAATATATTACAGAAGTTGGATACTGAAAATGAGGTAAAATAATTGTTATATATAGTGATTCAACACCATTGTGGTAAGTATCTGCTGCACCTTTTAATTACTCCAATCTTCTTTGATATTTTTGCATAAGTAATTAATAGGTTCACTAAATTTTAAATTCTTATCCTAAATATTTTATAGAACCTATAATCTCAATGCTATAACCTTCATCCACTTGAGACCTAAATTTACTTCCATTTGTTTTTTGTATATTTAATTTTAGTTTGTTCATTGTCGACAATTTATTTATGTTGTACAAGTCACGTGTTGTCATGTGCGAAACCTTAGCGAATTGCGGGCTCACATGATATTCACAAATAGTTGACTGTGATCCTTCACTCTGTGTAAAAAAAATTATAATACATCGTAACTAGGGAAGTACATACAGTTCAAGCTTGAATCGATTGTGACTTGCCTCCTCGATAGCTCAGATGGAAGGGCCCCACTCTAGCAAAGTGGAGGTCGTGAGTTCAAGTCCCACTCGAGTTAATCTTTTACTGTATGTACTTTAAAAGTTAATTTTAAATAAAATACAATTAATGATTATTAAATTGAACTTCTGTGCGTTCACTAAACCAATTTCTATAGTTATCTATTACTATTGCATAGCAGCAAATAAAAATTAACAATCAGTCACGTGTTGTCATGAGCGAAACCTTAGCGAATTGCGGGTTCACATGATATTCACAAATAGTTGACTGTGATCCTTCACTCTGTGTAAAAAAAATTATAATACATCGTAACTAGGGAAGTACATACAGTTCAAGCTTGAATCGATTGTGACTTGCTTCCTCGATAGCTCAGATGGAAGAGCCCCACTCTAGCAAAGTGGAGGTCATGAGTTCAAGTCCCACTCGAGTTAATCTTTTACTGTATATACTTTAAAAGTTAATTTTAAATAAAATACAATTAATATATATATATATATATATATATATATATATATATATATATATACTGGTATTTCAAAAACGTTCCACTAATTTCTAGGGTAAATAGAATATTGAAAAATAACTTTAGTTTGGTTAATAAACATATGTCCGAAAATGACTCCTTAAGAAGATACGGCCCTGTAAAAGTGGCCCCAAAAGTCCTTTTTTTTATTATCTCTGAAACGGTTTAAGATATCTAAATGAAATTTAGATCACAAATACCTTCGATTATGTCATAAATATAGTGTTGACAATTTTTTAATATTTTGTACAGGAGCGTCGCTAAAGGAGGGGAGTGGGACTTATTTTGTCCCCAAACTTTTTTTTATTGGGATATTTTCAATTTTTTGGCTAAAAATAATATTTTTTAAACAATTTGCCACATAAAAGATACTCTTGTTGAAAGTCAAAAAAATTACTGGTTTTGGAGTTATTTGAGGTTTTATGTTTTACCTAAAATAAGAAAATAAAATAAATATAAGAGTTAATTTGATTTACTTGAATTACGTAGGCTTAGACTGCAGACTAGCGATTTTTTTTTGTTTGTCAGATTCGTTTGACACATTGTTGTTGATAGTTTTGGTAATAATAATAACGGTTTTAAAAACTTTGAAAATGAATATGTACACTAATAGTGACTATACCGATATGTTGTTAACATTGGGGAATGTGATCGAAATGCTAAAGCAGCGAAAAGAAGATATGAGAAAAAATTTCCAAGAAGTGTTCCGGATTCAAAAACATTTTTGAATTTAGTGAGGCGGTGCCGTGAGACTGGAACCTTTAAACAAAAAAGGTAAATTCTGGTAGACCACGAGCGGCAAGAATTCCTTAAACAGAAGAATATATTTTAAATCTAGTTGTTGCAGATCCTACGATAAGTGTAAAAAATGTGGCAAGGGCAAGTAACGCAAGTGTTTCTAGTATACATCATGTATTAAAAGACTAATTATTGCTCCCGTTTCATTACAGGCAAGTACAAGAATTATTTCCTGAAGATTTTTTTTTTTGAGAAGAGACTTTTGCGAATTATTACAAGAAAGAATGGGACAAAACCCTGATTTTATTACAAAATATTCTTTTCAGCGATGAATCAACGTTTACTAGACAAGGTATGTTTAATAGTCATAACAGTCTCTTCTATTAGAAGATTTGCCTCTTGATCTACAAAGAAATATGGTTTTTATGCATGATGATGCTCCACCTCATTTTAGTAGACAATCTAGAAGATGGCTCAACGAACATTTTCCAAATGGTTGGATTGGTCGAGGTGCTGATGTTCCTATTCAGTGGCCACCAAGGTCCCCTGACCTAAATCCCTTGGATTTTGATGTGTGGAGTTTAGTTAAAGAAAAAGTACATTCAAGCGAAATAAATTCCATTGAAGAACTTCAAGCGAGAGTTGAAAATAGTTTAAGAATGTTAATTCAAGAACCACAGCCACTCCAAAGGATTATGTTTTCACTAGAAAAACATTTACGATTATGTATTCATGAAAATGGTGGGCATTTAGAATATTTAATGTAAAAACCTGTACCTGTACCTGTATTCAATTTTTTTTTCTGTTTGTTTTGTGTTATTCGTTGTTTTTTTTAAATTGTTTCCTTTGTCTGTTCTATGTTAATGTCTTACAA
This sequence comes from Vesta saturnalis, assembly GCA_036346205.1. Lineage (NCBI taxonomy): Eukaryota > Metazoa > Arthropoda > Insecta > Coleoptera > Lampyridae > Vesta > Vesta saturnalis. The sequence goes on along the minus strand of JARFJB010002231.1, from coordinate 5,718,393 downwards.
TTAAAACCTTTTTTTAAGTTCTAAATAATTTACAATATTTTTACCTCATAGTTGTTTCTGAAACAATCATTATTCCCTGAGGTAGTTCGTTTTCGCGCATGAAACTTATTGTTTCATTTTAAAATAATTTATTAATTCGGTCAGCATTGCTTGGTAAAACCTCAAATAACTCCAAAACCAGTAATTTTTTTGTGACGAATTGTTTAAAAAGTGGTATTTTTGCCCAAAAAATATCACCATAAAAAAAAGTTTGGGGGCAAAATAAGTGGCAACCCCCCTTTAGCGACGCTCCTATACAAAATATTAAAAATTTGTCAACACTATCTTTTATGACCTAATCAAAGGTATTTGTGATCTAAATTTCATTTAGACCGTTTCAAAGATGATTAAAAAAAAGTATCTTTGGGGCCACTTTTACAAGGCCGTATCTTCTTGAGGAGGCATTTTCGGACACATGTTTATTAACCAAACTAACGTTATTTTTTAATATTCTATTTACCCTAGAAATTAGCGGAATGTTTTTTGAAACACTCTGTATATACAGGGTGGCGCACCATATACGCCACGGAATTTCTATACGAGCCTATTGAAATTTATGAATTCGTTTTTCTTAGAGCGTATACATGGTGTTTAGCAGCACAATTTAAAAATAATTTGAACTATATAGGGTGTTCACAAAAAAGTATCCATATTAAAGTTATATTTTTTATGGAACACCCTGTATAATATGTTTTTTTGGAATCTACGAATAAAATAAAGGCAAGTTACAATACGCCTTTGTATTGATCAAAATGCACGCCACTTCGGACGTGATTAAATTATTTCCATGTTTTATTAATATCTCGTATTTTTTTTCAGTTAGTACTAAGTTTTATTTACCCTACAAAATAAAAAAATATGTCATCTTGTATTTCAATTTAATATTGAAAAATTAGATGTAATATTAAAAAAAAAACAGAAATCAAAATAACTCAAAAAGTGTTAAAGTTAGGAATAGGGAACCCTAATATAATTTGAAAGGTTATTAAATTTTACACAAATTTTTTTTATTAAATACAGAGCGTGCTATTTAAAATAAAGCAGTTATTTGCAATATTAGGCACCTGCAATTGACATTTGATTTTTGAGTGCCCTGTATATTTTCTTAACAAAAATTTCATGCTGTCTTACACAATAACCCTTTTGCAAAGTACTGACTGAGGCTGCGTTGTTTCAATAATAATAAACGTAACAAAAATAAATTTTCAAGCCTGTAATTTCAAAAATCATTAAATATCTTTGAAACGGTAGGTTTTAGGTATAGGGAATTCTATTGCAACTTGCCTTTATTTTATTTATAGATTCCAAAAAACATATAATATATAGGGTGTTCCATTACAAAATTTATAACTTTGATATGGATCTTTTTTGGGAACATCCTGTATAGTTGAAATTATTATTAAATTGTGCTCTCAAACCATTTAAGTCCGCACCATATGGGGATTTTCTTTAACTTTGACTTTAGCATAGATCTGATTATCGCATCCATTTTTGCTTCAAATAAAACCAAAAATGAAGTATAGTAAGTTGGTTTTACAACCGACGTCACCTGTCAAAAATTACATTTTTAAGAAAAAAATGGAAAAAACGCATAAATTGGCCGAATTTCGAAAAAATATATTAGAAGAAGTTGTACATTTTGTCATTTTAAACCTTTGTGTAAAATTTCAATGGCATACTATGATTTTTGATTTTTGGCAGTTTTTTGACTTTTAACCAATTGTTTTTCATCTTGATTTTATGCAACCTACGTAAAATCCCTTATCTAATGAAAACTCAGCATATCTAATCTATCTGAGCCGAAAACAAAATGTTTTTTGTTATTTTTTCAAAAATGATATAATTTCATCCATCATCAGAAGTCATGTTTGGTGCAAAGTTCGTTTAACATCGATGTATCGGGTTTCGCTTACCGTGTTTTCATGTAATTTGCTGGTAGCAATATTATTACGTAACTGCCATTACAGATTCTGATTAGAATGTAAAATGTGTTATTTATCATAATAAATCAAATTTATCCTTTTGAGAAATACGTTTAGCTGAAGTATTAAAAGAAAGAGATAAAACAGCAAATTGTTAAATTTATGTCTGTAATAAAAAACATTACGTTGTTAAAAATTTTAATTCAACGCTAAGAAAACTCTTGTTTTAACATACCCCACCAAATCTGAATTGAGTTTTCTATGTAACTAGAAAAGCAAAAAATATTTTTTTGCTTCAAAACAAAAGTTAAACGAACTTTGCACCAAACATGACTCATGATGGTGGATAAATTTTTATAATTTAAAAAAAAATCTTGAAAGCCATTTTGTTTTTAACTTAAATAGACTTGGCATGTTGAGTTTTCATTAGATAAAGAATTTTACGTAGGCTACAACAAATCAAGATGAAAAATAATTGGTAAAAATGTCAAAAAACTGCCAAAAATTCAAAATCATACTAGGTCGTTGAAATTCAGTACATTCTAAAAGCACAATTTTTTTCCGAAATTCGCCCAATTTATACGTTTTTTTCAATTTTCTTCTTAAAAATGTAATTTTTGACAGATGACGTCGGTTGTAAAACCTACTTCATTTTTGGTTTTATTTGAAGCAAAAATGGGTGCGATAATCAGATCTATGCTAAAGCCGAGGTTAAAAAAAATTCCCATCTGGTGCCGACTTAAATGTTCACACGGTATATATATATATATATATATATATATATATATATAATACAGGGAATTTTTCTTAAATGTATACATATGGGCTATGTATACTTTAAAAAAAAACCTGTCAATGCATTGGGAATGTAGGTGCTATAGGCAACCAACATTACACATGATCTATCTATTTTTATAACTCCTCTTTAAGCTTATTCCTTTTCTTACAGTTAAAAGCAAATAGGATGTATGATTAAAACTTGAGAGTATTAATGCTTGGTTCAACATTATTCTAAACACTTAATTTTGTTCATAAGGGAACTATTAAGTATTAATTATCATGAATGACAAAATTGTGAGTAATAATAAAGAAAATTGTCAAGATATACAAATAGTTCTAGATCAAGTTATGAAAAGGTTTTTAATATTTGTGAACATGGCTTAAAACGTAGTAAATGTGTAAGGATTAAAAATGTGCAAATCATTAAATGAATGGATTAAATAATTATACTACTTTTTCGTTTTTTTTTTCTAATTTGGTAAAATACTCGATGTGGACACTATTAACTTCATGACAAACTTCTATTCGTCTACAGAATCACACCATTTGTTATAAATCCATTAGACAGGAGTTAGGTTCTGTTTAAAGTTAGGGTTCACTGATTTAAAGACTTGAAATGTGGAAGTATAATTAAATGAATGATTTGCACATTTTTAATCCTTACACATTTACTACGTTTTAAGAAATGTTCCTAACATCATTGTATCTAGAAAACGATAAGACATTTTTAGCTATCTTTTCATAACTTGATCTAGAACTATTTATATAACTTCACAATTTTCTTTATTATTACATACAGTTTTGTCATCCATCATAATTAATACTTAATAGTTAACTTATGAACAAAATTAAGTATTTAGGATCATGTTGAACCAAGTATACTCTCAAGTTTTAATCGTACATCCTATTTGCTTTTAACTGTAACAAAAGGAATAAGCTTGAAGAGAGGAGTTATAAAAATAGGTCATGTGTGATGTTGGTTGCCTATAGCATCTTCATTCCCAATGCTTTGACACGTTTTTTAAGTATACATAACCATATGTATACATTTAAGAAAAAAATATTTATATATATATATATATATATATATATATATATTATTCTATTTAGATTTCCACAAGTATTCATGTTTAAATAAGACAATTTTCTTTAAACTGTGTAATAAACGTAAATTAATTCAACGTTTGAAGCTTTGTTCCTTTGTCAAGAATTTATTTAAATTCTTGACAAAGGAACAAAGACGTTAAACGTTGAATTAATTTATTTATTCAAAGTTTTAAAAAAATTATTTAAATATATATATATATATATATATATATACAGGGTGTCAGTTTAAGATGAAATGCATGGGGATATTGAAACCGTTAGAGATACGAAGATGGTTAAATGGAGAAAAAGTTGCGTCATTATATGCCAAGTAACCATGGTTACATGTCAAAAATCCTTCCATTTACTAGACACAGGGTGATAACTGAAAATATGCGTTTTCTAAAATCGCTATATCTTGTTTCTTGCAAGAGATACATCCACGATTATTGCAGGATGGGGTAACAGGTAGAGATTTCAAAATGATTTTGAAAAAATCTAGGCCTACTAGATTTTGAGATAATGCACGCAACTTTCGATTTTCTTATGGACGCCATATTGGATTTTGCATTTTGAATTCTTCATAAAAATGCTTTTCAACCATATATCATATGTTTATAATCTGCCAATGAAAGTGTCAAATTACACAATTAAATTTATATCAAAGCAACCTTGACATATTATGTATTTTAATTAAATGAAAATTAATCTAACTATTGAGAACAATATTATTGATTATTAACATAAATCATAATAATAAAAGTGACAAAAAACAACAAAAGATAAAATTTAATATTATACTGAATTTTACTATTAATTAATCAAATGCTCGAATAAACCTCCATTCTCCTGCAAACACCATCTGCATCGAGTTAGCACTGCATCACAAGAGTTCCTTATCATCTCCGGGGTAATTTTATTAACAGCTTCGATAACTGCATCACGTAATTCGTCCTCATTGTTATACGACTTTGAATAAACTTCGTTTTTTAAATAGCCCCACACAAAGAAATCAATGGGAGAGAGATCAGGAGCTCTGGCCCGCCATCTTATTGGTCCCTGGTTTCCTATCCATCCATTAGGATATTCCATATTTAGGAAATCTGTAATAATATGGGCACTATGTGCAGGAGCCCCATCCTGTTGGAAAATCATATTTCTTACTGTAGCAAGAGGGAGCTCCATTATCCTTTCCGCTATTTGAGTTTGCAACAGGTTTAGATAGGTAGCAGAGGTCAAGTTCTCGTGATAAAAAAAAGGGCCAATAATATGGGTACCAATAATGCCTAACCAGACATTAAATCCCCACTTCACCTGTTGCCGCGTTTCGCGGTATAAATGCGGATTTTGGTCCGACCAATAGTGGGTTTATTGGTTTATTCGAGCATTTGATTAATTAATACTAAAATTTAGTATAATATTATATTTTATTTTTTGTTGTTTTTTGTCACTTTTATTATTATGATTTATGTTAATAATCAATAATATTGTTCTCAATAGTTAGTTTAATTTGTAGATTAATTTTCATTTAATTAAAATACATATTATGTCAAGGTTGCTTTGATATAAATTTAATTGTGTAATTTGACACTTTCTCATTGGCAGATTATAAACATATGATATATGGTTGAAAAGCATTTTTATGAAGAATTCAAAATGCAAAATCCAATATGGCGTCCATAAGAAAATCGAAAGTTGCGTGCATTATCTCAAAATCTAGTAGGCCTAGATTTTTTCAATATCATTTTGAAATCCTCGCTACCTGTTACCCCATCCTGCAAAAATCGTGGATGTATCTCTTGCAAGAAACAAGATATAGCGATTTTAGAAAACGCATATTTTCAGTTATCACCCTGTGTCTAGTAAATGGAAGGATTTTTGACATGTAACCATGGTTACTTCTTGGGCATATAATGACGCAACTTTTCTCCATTTAACCATCTTCGTATCTCTAACGGTTTCCAATATCCCCATGCATTTCATCTTAAACTGGACACCCTGTATATATATATATATATATATATATATATATATATATATATATACAGGGTGTGTTTTAAAATCACAAACAAAAACTGGAGATTCTATGATTCAAAATAAGACAAAAATTATCATAAACGCTTTTCCGAAAATGCTTCCTAACCGAGATACAGGTTGATTAAAAAATAATTTTTTTAAGATTAGGTGTACCAAATCTGAGTGTTATATCTTTTGTAATTTTTGAGGAATCTTAAAAAAACCTTAAAAAAGTATTTTTAATCAACCTGTATCTCGGTTATAGAATCTCCAGTTCTCGTTTGTCGACGATTTTAAAATACACCCTGTATATATATATATATATATATATATATATATATATATATATATATATATATATATATATATATATATATATATATATGTGTGTGTGTGTGTATATACATACATACATACTACAGTAATACCGTTCTGGGTTCGAACCTTTATATGTCTCACTTAACATAATATTTTGGCTCACTAGCAAATAATATATATTGACTTAAATTAAAGGTAAAAAAGTATACAAATTATTCATTCACGCGCTATAGTACATGTGCGCCGCCTTTCCTAAATTAAAAACGGTTGCGGTTTGCCAACCTTATTCAATAAGAGCACATTTTTCAAAACCGCATAATCGTGCCATCACAAGATTTTAAGAAAATATTTTTACATTTATGTTATTCAAATATTCAAGCAATTCGTTAAAGTTATGACAAAAAAGTATAGCTACTTCACATAGTGAGCATTGGTCATGTTTGACTGTTTGGGCTATTGGTAAGCAAATGAAAACAATTTGTTACAATTTCTTTTTGGTAACAGGTTCAGAAAGAACCGAACTATCTAATTCTCAAATTTTATTGATTTTCAATGGAAAATACAATATTTATGAAGGTTTAAAGTCGGGCACTATATCAACTGTTAAATAACAAACGTTTTAGGCAAATTGGCCCTCCCAATTTTGTAAAATAAGCCTTTAATGTGAAGTGACTAAACTTTTTACTTTGATAGTAGTCAACACTAATGCTACATTGTGTAATACCTTTTAATATATACACAGTATGTAATTTTAGAGGACCAACAGAGTGAACTCGTGTTGGTAACGTTACCAAACGACATTTAAATGTTATAACCTATAACATTACAGTGAAAATTTCTTACTCAAGGTTACCTCTACTTTCTCCAATGGATTACTGAAAAGTTAAACCTTCCTACACAAAACTTAATTGTTCCGCCTGCCTCTTTTCATTGTTTATTTTATTTAGTTTTTGTTTTAGATGCTCTTGAAATACCATCTCATAATTATGATAATTCATAGAATTGTATTGTCAACCTCCAGTGGTGTACCTTCTGGTACGTACTTTTAAAATATTTTTGTAGTTTGCAAAATTTATTATATATGGATATTATTTCTAAAAATTCCCTGTAAATTGACAAAATTCCCTGATATTTCCCTGACAAATCCAGGCAAAAATTCCCCACTTTTTCAAGCCTTCCATACGTTCCCGAAGTGGAATACATCCTGTAAATAAAACCGAAACTTTCAAAGATTTTTAAATTGTTTAATATTATTGTTGTAGTTATTTTAATAATATTCGACTGTTCTATACAAAATTATACATATAAAAACACGAAAAGCGGATTAAACAAGACACGTCAAACTAACAATGTAGGTTTACTCTCTCTAAAGGGTGAACTGGCCAAGCCCGAAAGAGTATAAAGATGACTATCATGATGTGACCAATAGTATTTGTATCAAGGCCTTCATCATAACGGTGGCTAGACATCAATTTAATGCAAACCAGATTAAAAAATTATCACCATCAATGAACACACTCGTTCAGAATGAGGATTAATTGAACCTATAAAATTTGACCTTAAACTTTATACCTACAATATATATTTCTTGATTGTTTATATATTTTAGTATAGAAGTATTTGTCTATCTATGAGATACTAATGAATTCTATTTTAATTAATTTATCTTACATTATATTTAACTCTCACTTGGAGTCAAACTTCACAAAACAAAATAAAACCCTTGCAAATTCTGCAGAATAGAGCTGTTAGAAAACTTTTCAGCTACCTTTCTGACATCCCACTGATCTTCTGTTATGATCCAAATAATATTTTAGATATGTAATTAAAAATTATTATTAATTTTATTAAATAAATTTAGAATTTACATCAGTTCTACATACATAAAGACAAAATTTACATCGATTGGGGCTTGAATCTTGATAGCGCAGTTGGTTAGAGCGGTACTCTAGCAAAGTATAGGTCGTAGGTTCAAATCCTACTCGAGGATGCATTAATAAAATTAATAATAATTTTTAATTACATATTTACTTTTGAACTTATTCGTTCATAACAAAACTTATAATACTGTAATATTAGTCAAATTGCTTTGGTATGTATAAATCATCCTTGTGATATTGCAGGCTCACATTCCATTAATATAAGTAATTTGATTGTAATCTCATTATATTTAGAATTTACATCAGTTCTACATACATAAAGACATACTCTAGCAAAGTACAGGTCGTAGGTTCAAATCCTACTCGAGGTAAACTTTTTATTTATGTGTTTAATAAAATTAATAATAATTTTTAATTACATATTTACTTTTAAACTTATTCGTTCATAACAAAATTTATAATACTTTAATATTTTAGATATTCAGTCCCTCTCCAGATATCAGACATGCGTCCTTATTCACAACCTTTCTCTTGATAAAGATACTCAACCACATGACTGACTACTGCCAGTGATATTCACAATTACAATACCCGTAACATCTCTGTTATAGGACTACATCACTAAGATCGTGTTTTGGTGACCGAAGCATATTGTCTGTAGGTTTACAATATAATGATTTGCCTAGCCACATAAAAAATATAAGGACTGACCTCTTCAAGAAAAATTAAAAAATACTTAATTGACTGTTCTTAATTTTAATTGTTTTTATATTTTTTAATTTGAATTATCTTTTTACTTTTCTTTTTTTTGGTTTGTTGTTTTATGTTGTATTTATGCATAATTATGTTAGTACTGTTATGTAAGACCCACATAGCCTTAAGCTCATGGTCTAAAGATATTGTAAGACATATTGTATTGTATTTTCTCTCTCTCATGAAATATAGATAAATGATTCGAACCACAAGTTTAAGATCACGCTCAGCCTCACTTGCCACACCTGACAAACCCACTGTATTAATTATATATTTCTTTTAGCACTTATGCCTTAAACTTTAATCTTATTAAGTTATTTTATCATTAGTCATACATATAAATATTTATAAAATACATACAACATCCTGTGGAATCTTGAATTGGCACAACGTTAAACATCCATTTCTCATCATCGTATCATCACTTTTGTGTGCAAACATTCCATTTAATAAAGTTGTAATTATTCGTCTTTTTATTCTAACCACGTCATGTAACTCTTTTCCTGCACCCTTCACAATATAAAATAAGGTAGCACTAGAATTTTCACTTGGTAATAAACACTTTGATTATAAATAAAAACTTACCTTCCTGATATTTGTATATGTCTTTCATTTATATGTCTGTCCATTGACTCTAAAACAACATTAAGGGCCTGACCTACATATTGACAACTTTCAAAACGAAAAAAGTGAAAAAGTTCATTTAAAACCTTTTGTAACATTTCAGGTCTATCTAAATAGGCTAGTGCGGCTATTAGAACTTGTTCCTCATTTGCATTTCCTGCAATCTAAAATTTTTAATTCATTATAAATTGTTCATTTTACTTGAAAATTTTCTTACCAGTTTAGCAGGTATATCATGCCTTAGGCAAGCATCGTGTTGTGCATCATACAATCCCAGAAATTGAAAAGGATTATTAACTCGTGATGCAAGTCCTGGGATATCTGAAGCAATTGCAATTTCATCACCCGTTTCTCTAGGTTCAGCTACACCTCGTCCAGCTAAATTTGTTCCCGATATATCCAAAGACACAAGTTTGGTCAAATTTTCAACAATTACTTGTAATAATTGACTACCATTTTCAAATTTTCCGTTTTCTTCTTTTGATTGAGAAATATCTAAATGACGTAAATTTTTTAACTTACAAAGTGAAGCTATGGTGTGTTCGAGTTTATCAACATTATATAAAATTAATGATGTTAAATTAACTAAATGCGAAGTATAACAAAAGTCTCCTAATTTACCGCAACTTGATAAATCTAAATAGTTTAAATTCTCTAAAGGCTTTAATAATAACATATAAAATTCGGGTTGAAGTAAATCCAGATTTTTCACTGTTAATCGTCTTAAATTTGGTGTTAGTATAATATATCCCTTTTCAAAGAAATAATTAACATCACGATGTAATATACGAAAACCTCTCCTTGGAAAGATGTCTGTATTCTCTCCAACTGTTAATGATTGTAACTTACTACCATATGCTGTTATATACCTCAGACATGTTATTCCTAATGATGTACAATTATTTAATTCTAGTTCAGTTAACCTATGTTGTAATAAAACTTTGAGACTTTTATCTTCTATATCAGTGTTACTCAATTTAACTCTTTTAAGTCTTGTACATTGTCGATCTCTAAATATATTAATAAAGCTATCAATTTGTCGTTTGTTTCTATTGAGACGGCCCATTAACAATCGTTCACAAATTTCTATAGGTAATGCTACATTTTCATGAAGACGCAGTTGATCTGAATTTGGTTTGTATTCACATATTGTATCAAGATGATTTAAAATATAATCCAAACACAGCTCAATTAAGGATTCTGGAGCAGCACTGCTACATAATAAACACGATTCCACAGGTAGAGGTAACGAATGTCGACAGTTAGCTGATTGAAGCATCTTAAAATTAAGTGTAATAAATTATATTTAATATAGTAAGAGGTGCTAAAAATATAAAATTGAAAAATAATTACTTTGTCTTCATTCAGGAAATTCCAATAACACTTTCAAACTTATGAGCAAAGACATAGTATACAAATAATTTTAATAAATAAGTTTTACGTTTAGGTGTATAATTATTATAAATTGAAGTTCAAAAGTGATGTTGATTTATAAAATTCCAGATGTTCAGAAATAAACTATTTTTGTTATGACTTAACATTTGACATCTGATCTTAGGGTCCAGTACGTTTCAATCTACCAACTTTTAAATCTAATTTTACTAAGATAAAGCTTTCTTCCACCACTAAAAAAACTTTGAAATACCGTCCATTGGAATATAGTAGATGGCGTTTTGATACAAGACGGGTTCAAGTAGCTAAATATGATTAAATTGTTAATATCATTAATTCCCACTGAATATTTTTGTTAATGAATGATTTGAATTATGTAAAAGTAATCAAAAGCAACTTTATTACTGTATTTACAGACGTAAAGAGCCTTTTAATACTTAAATTGCTTTACAGCAGTTGCTAGATCTTACTCATAAACTAAACATAAACAGACCCGTAAGTTATATGACGAACACGAATATATATTTTTCTATGACCCTTTATGAAAAGACAGTTTTCGTCACCGCATACTCCAACGAAAACTTGATTTTCGTTCTGTGTGAGAAAAAATCCTATAACGTTAACTTTCGTCACTAGAAACGAAAATATCCTACTAATTTTCACCAATATCTAGTTGCCTGCTGTCACTGTATCGGTATCATTATCAGATCACCTCAGTTTGGTTTGTCGTGTTTCGCTAAATTACCTACTAATTTTAGCAATATCTAGTTGCCTGCTGTCATTGTTTCGTCATTATTAAATCACCTCAGTTTGTTTTTGTCGTGGTTTCGCTATGAATTCTGATTCAGAAAGTGACTTGGATGTTCCAAATACTCCATCAGAAATATTACAACACAAAGAAGTGCTAACATTTGCGGATTTATTACCCGAAAAGTCAAAGAAGAGGTATGAAGAAATTTATAGTAAATTCATGGAATGGAGGACTGATAACCAAGTACATTCATTTTCGGAAACTGTGCTGCTTGCATGTTTTGCAAAATTGTTGGAAACTTTAAAGCCATCGACTCTATGGTTTATATATTCGACATTACGAACCACAGTATCAATAAAAATGATACTGATGTCAGTAAATATCCCAAGTTACGTTCTTTCCTGGAACGAAAATGCAGCGGTTTTGAAAGTAAGAAGTCTTGAACTTTTTCTGCCCAAGAAATAAATACGTCTTTAACAAATGTAGCCGATTCAAAATATTTACTGACTAAGGTAAGGTAATCATGTATTGTTTGTACAAATTAATATTTAGTGGTACAAATAATTTTAGGTTGCTTTGATTTTTGCAATTTCTGGCGCTTGCTGCTGCCACGAATTTCAAGATTTGGCGGTAAATAATGTCAGAGCTCCTGCAAACACACTTCTCATTGAAACACCTAACACAAAAACCAAGGTATCACGTTCGTTTCATATTTCTGGAAATGTTCATAAAATATGTACATTCGTCCACAAAATATGGATCAAATTATTTCAAGATTCTTTATTAACTATCAGAATGGAAAGTATAGTAGGCAAGTTGTGGGAATTAAAAAATGTTTTAAATTTCCTATAGAAATAGCTCAGTATTTAAATCTGCCTTTTTCTCAAAAATATACCGGACATAGCTTTCGCAGAACTTCCGCTACGCTACTACTATCATGAAGTAAAAAGTTTAGTTTCTTCACTTTGAGGGCTTATTTTACAAAATTGGTGATCCGTTTACCTAAAATTTTTGCTATTTAACAATTGGCATATTGTTGTTAAAATATGTAAATTCTAAGTGTTTAATTGGCATAGTTTTACAACTTGAATTTTATTTACAAAAAGGTACTATAAATCGTATCATTTTTCAACACACAGTTTGAACCTTCATATATATTTTGTTTTTCAATGCCAATCAATAAAATTCGAGAATTAGGTAGTTCGATTCTTTCTGGACCTATTACCAAAAATAAATTGTAACAAATTGTTTTCATTTGCTTGTAAATAGCCCAAACAGCAAACGTGGCCACGTGAAGTAAGTAAACTTTTTTTTGTCATAATATTTTTCTTGTTAGTATGCTCATGCTTATGGTTAGTAATCACTTATTCATATCTTATATAATATATAGGTATATATATATATATATATATATATATATATATATATATATAATATCTTAGTCGTAGACTGTTCAGGAGTCCTCCTTTTCAGCCCTGGTCAATCCATGTTTATTGGTGTTGCGATGTTTAGTGGTATTGTATAGTGTACAATAATGAGATGTGGTTATTTTTGGTGTAAAAAAAAGATTTAGATTTATTTGAGTATTTAATAATGTGTTAATTGGTTTAAGTGTGTGTTGTTTAGTGGGGTGTAGCGTACTTAGTGTGGTTAATCCGATTAGTTGTCCGGTTTCATGCTAGGTCGTCATCGAATAGGCGGGGGGACGCGGAGGACGTATGGTATGTTATCTAGGGATTCTTCTATCTCCTCGGGGAGGTCGTCAAGGAGATGTGTAAGTATTGCGGGGGGAGGGGGTGCTTGAATTTTAATTTAGGTTTGCTTCGTGGGAATTGGGGAAAACAGTAGTTGTAGGGAGTGGTGTAAGAATTTCTTTGGTTGGGATAGTATCGCCTAAAATTCTTTTATGCGCAAAGTTTTTCTGAAGTGTTTGAATTCTGTGTGTGATTGGTGGTATGTTGGCGTGTTGTGTTGTGAAGTCACTAGGGTACCTATGTATGCGTCCAAAAATTCGACGTTCACAGGAGGCAATAGAGGAAAGGTGATTGGGTTTATATTGGTGAACATGGGTGTGTTGAAGTGTTTTAGGGTGGCAACCTATGATTCTACCCCAGAGGGTGTCTACTAGGTTTGCGCGGTTTCTAATCCTATTGAGTGTTATTGTTACATCGGGGAACCAATTGAGGTATCTAATGAAGAGAATTCCTAGGTAGGTGACTTCATCTTGGAGTGTGAGTCTTTCTTGGTTTAGGGTGAGTGAAACATTTCTGGAGGCAAGCTTTGGGAACTTAACTTCGTGCGGTACGCCTACTGTAGGTTGGATAGGATCTGAGGTTTACCCTACTTTGACCCGCACTGAGCGATTGGTCAGGTACGAGAGTCGGAGCCTGGAGAAGGGGTCGAGAATGTTGAGGTTACGGATCTTGTGCAGGAGACCTGCGTGCCAGACCCTGTCAAATGCTTGCGTAATGTCCAGAAACACAGCCAGATTGCATTGCTTGTGGTTGAATGCTCTGGTGGTATCTGTAAGCAGCTTCAACAAGGGATCGTAACACGTTCGGTTGGGACGGATGCCGAATTGGCTGTTGGGAAGGAGGTCGTTAAATTCGAGGTGGTTACTGAGTCGCCTGGCTAGAATCTGCTCAAAGCATTTTCCGAGGCAACTCAGGAGGGAGATTGGTCTATAGGAGGGTGAGGTTAGGTCGGCGTGGGGTTTGGGTATCATGACGGTGCAGGCTGATTTCCAGTCCGTCGGGAAGTGGGATAGGATTAAGCATTGACTGTAGATGTTGGAGAGTAATCGGAGGGCTGGGCCGGGTAAATGATGGAGGATTTTTCGATTTAGGCCGTCATGACCTGGGGCAGAATTTTTCCCTTTTTTGAAATATGTGTGGACCTGGTCGGTCGTGATGGGGGATTCTCGTTAGCGGGTTGGATTTCAGGAACGTTAAGCTTGCGGAATTCTTCAAGACGACCCTCGAGGAGTGCCTTGAACCGGTTATCGAATTGGGGATCATCTGGGGATCAAAAATGGATTTCAGGTGATGACCAAAGAAACCTGTTGCCCTGAAGGTCGGTTAGGTGGGATTTAGAGTTGATTTTCCTTCTGGTTAGTCTATGGAACTGTTGCCAGAAGAGTTTATCATTTCTATAATCTAGCTGGGAGGTGGCTTTGGACCAGGAGTTGGTCCTGGAGTCTTCGGCGTGTTTGTTGGCTTCTCGCCTGATTAAGGCGTTAAGGTGATTGTATTCGGCCCTGACAGCCGAATACCTAGATCGCAACAATTCACGATAGATTCGTCCTTTCTCTTTGATCCACTTCACGATGTGTCGTGGGAGCGGTTTTTGGGAAATGTCGATGTTTTTTAATGGGACAGAGATATCGACCGCTTCCGTAATTACGGAAGTTATGTCTCTAATGGCTGCGACACCGTCTAAGCTGTGTACCATCCGGCAAGGGAGAGGAAGTCTCAAGGCGACAGGTGTGGTTGTGGTTAGATGTTAACTTCAACCAGGGTATGTTAAGAGATTTAATGGATTTGTAAAAGGATTTCTGGGTGGCTATGGATTTCGGGATAATGCGGAAGTAGTACCTCGAGTATTGAGAGCGGGTGGGTTTAGGATTAGGGAAAGCGGGTGTAGGAATCACGGCAGGTACAGGTGGCTGGGCGGGTGTGGGTAAGAGGACGGGTTTGTGTGTATGCGGGTTTTCGTAGTTTTGTGGAGGCGGTAGAACGTGTAGAGATGTGGGAATGTGTGGATGAGGTGGAAATGTACGAGGCGGCTGAATGGGAGCATGTATGTGAGTATGGTGGTGGCAAGGCGACGGTGTGTGCGTATGTGAGGGTTGTGTGTGCTGTGTGTGTAGGTTTAGGTAGACGGGAGACGTCGGGGGTTGGGGATACAACCGTTACGGTAGCACAGTGGCGACCGTGCTTAACCATCGCGGTTGTTGATAATCAGGTTTTGAAAAGTAAAATGGAAAGGAATTGTTTTAAAGAAAGGCCGGGTCTCCGCCAAGGTGGTCTCATACCACGAGGAATAAAGACTTGGAAATCAGAGACCCAAATAGAAAATGGAGGAAAACAAGTGTTAAAATAAAACAATAAATTAAAATTAATTAAAACAATATCTTTATTAACCGATATTTATTGCTTTACCCGACGTCGATCCTGTAGTTGGCTGTGGCGGCGTCCTGGATGCTTCTTTATTTTGTTCTTCGCTCCTAATGTATTCCGGCGGCTTCTGGTTGCTGCTAGGCCGTGTCTTCTTCGTATTATCTGTATGCAAGCAGTCACAGATCTAACTCCGAAGCGGCGAAGATTACGACCACAAGAGCTTTACGCGAGAAGGCGCTTACGTTCGATACATAGGGTCAGGCTGGTCATAACATTAAGGAATTGCCCAAATAATATAAATGTAAAAATATTTTCTTAAAATATACTCGTGATTATAAGATTATGCGGTTTTGAAAAATGTGCTATTATTGCATCAGGATGGCAAAGCGCATCCGTTTTTAATCTAGGAGCGGTGGCACACATATACTATAGCGCGTGAATGAAAAATTTGTACACATGTTTTTACCTTAAATTTAAGGCAAAATGTTATGTTAAATGAAGACATACATACGTGTATAAAGGTTCGAACCCAGGGCGGTATTACTGTAATATATATATATATATATATATATATATATATATATATATATATATATATATATATATATATATATATAAGACGCTGATTTGAATTAGCTTACAGTTTGCATACCTGTAGTATATTAATAACCAAACTTGAAATCAGGTCTAGCGGAGTCCACTGTCAACCTTTGAAATTCAGAACCCACAACAAATAATACAGTGCCATTTCAAAATTTCAAATCTGTGCATCCATTACAATTTCAATAATCTTCCGCTAGTTTTAAAATATTCCACTAGATGAAACTCCTACTGCTCTTCTTGCTGGTTTGTTTGGTGTGTTTGCAATGGCTTGTTGTGTATTAATTCAGATACACCTTTTGCAACTTTCTTTGAACACAATAAATTTCCAGATCGCATTTTAATCTTTTTATCTTTAACAGTAATCCGTCTATTTGTACAGCAGGTGTTTCAGACATGGCTTCCACAATCTTTTATGTAATTCTATATGTTTATACTTGCGTCATGCTAAAGTTAAATTTAACTTCGAGGAAAACCCCTGTGGGCCCTGCAGGGTGTAACACCCTAGCACAATTTTTAGACCCTCAGCGGTGTCTTATGGGTTAGTATGAAGCCCCAGGTATTAAAATACTGTTTCCAAATTTTTAGTTACAGGAATCTATAGCTACTTTTAAAATATACCACTAGGTGGAGCCATGACCCTTTAACAAGATGGCTGAAAGCCTAAACGGCACGAGATGCTAAATGCCATTGGGGGCTCCACCTACTGCGCAGTCGTGTGATTTGTTTTTCTGTTTCCGTTTATAGAGTGTAAAATATGTCTGAACCTGGTTGTTCGATTGCTCGCTCATCAGTTTCATAGAAATGGGCGTTATGTGCTTTGTTTGTAATATATTTTCTAAACAGTCAAATTTAAATAGACGCTGTCAAGAAAGGCACCGTTTAGAAACAGATCCGATTTCATATGATAAACCAGAGTTAAACTGCAATAATTCTTACCAGAAAAATGATCTCTGATACAGCATCTTCAGCAAGTTCACAATGTGTTATTTGATAAACAAGAGGAAATTGTATTGTCTTTTTTTATTATGTGTAGTTTATGTTATTTGATTGTATGAATACAAGTACTCACAATCTAGACATAGTTGCTTAAGTATGTATGTTAACGTTAAAAGAATCCTTAAATGTTTTAATAAATAATAAGTACAACATACATATTTGTTTTCATACCGTTATTAATATTACAAATTCGTATTTTATGGCTTTCGATGCTTGCAATTTTTGAACGCTAAAGAACGAGCCCGCCAAATAATTTGAACGTCGATCTTAAACCGCAAATACCGCCCCTTTGTCTTGAACTCAACAGGTAAACATTTTTGTAATGGCAATCAATTAACTAATAAAATAACAATTTTAACTGGATCGAATCAGCATTCCAAAGCAAAGAAAAAAGCAAATAAATAAACTAGTAAACAATAACTATCTATAAGTTTTAATCCAAATTCTGAATGAAATACGGTTTGTTTTCGCAAATAAATAAAACGCATTTTAGTAGTTAAATGAAAGAAAGGTCAAGTCGTTAGGGAAAACCCAGTTTCTGTAAAATTTTAAATCCGACAGTAAATGAAATTAAGTCAATAAATAAAGCAATTCAGTTTTTAATAGCAAATTAAACATACTAAATTGAATAGATCCTCATAGTTTTAATTTAAATAATTAGTATCCCTCACTTCTTTGCAATATTCATTTAAATAAGAAATGTAGTTATTTAAGGAAAATTTAGTTTTACTACCACATTATCGATTGAAGTACAATACCGTCTTTTATTCTCAAATAATAAAACAAGAAACCAGGTAAAGGCAAAGGGAAAGCAGGTAGGCGCGGCACCAGCAATTGTAAATTGAAAATTTTAATAACAAAATTTAAAATAGTAAATAGCTTATTATATGAATCGAGTAAACGAAATAGAGTTGCATAGTTTCAAGTTAAATAATTAACATACTTCACTTCCTTTGCAATATTCGTTTAATAAATAAGAAATTTAAAGAAGTTACTCTAAAAGTTTACTTTTTTCGATTGAATTCAAATACCTTCAATTTACTTGCAAAACAATAAAACAAGAAAGCAGGTAAATTGTAAATTTTTTTGTAATAAAAATTTAAACATAAAAGATTATTGTACTTTTAAGTTAAATAAGTAGCTTTATTTCGGTGCTTTCAGTTAAATACATGTTAATAAATGTTAAATGACAACTTCTAAATCAATCAAATAAGGGTAAGCGTTTGAACACGTTTTTATACCCAGCGGTTTGAATTAATAATAAACGAAGATAATGATAATCTAACCAGTAAAATGCTCTTTAGTTGAAATAGGCGCGAAATAACATTTAGGATCGCTACAGTATGTACGAAAAATACGGCTCTATTAAACCCATGTGATTGTTAAAACTTTAACTTAAAAAAAGTATAAAGCAAACGTAAACCTTTTGTCTAAGGAGTGGACCCGAACAGGTATACATTGTTGCAATAACGATGAATTCATAGAGAACTAATAAAATATTTATTTAAGTAACACTTCTTCTTCTTTAGGTGCCTTCTTCATTACTGTAGGTTGGCGACAATATCTTCAAACTCTTCTCTATTTGTTGCCGTTCTCAATAGGGTGTGTGTGTCCAGTCCTGTCCATTCTCTTATATTTTTAGCCATGAACATTTTCTTCTGCCAGGGCCCTTCTGCCTCTATTCTTCCTTCCATGAGCAATCTCAAGAATTGATATTTTTTTCCTCTGTATATGTGTCCCAGATAACTTGTTTTGCGTCGTTTCACATGTTGTATTAGTTCTCTGTCTGCTCCCATCATTCTGATGACATTCTCATTTGTCATTCGTCTTGTCCATGGAATCTTTAGAAGTCTACGGAAAACCCACATTTCAAATGCTTCTAATCGCTGCATTATTCTCTTTCGCATTGTCCAGGATTCCATTCCATATAGTAGAATAGAATATATGTATGTTTTCACGAAACGGTATCGAGTATCTAGTGACAATGTGGAATTTGTTAATAGTTTTTCATTCTTATGAACGTGGTTTGCATTTTCAATTCGTGTTCGAATTTCCACGTCAGGATCTAGGTTATGGGTTATCCAAGATCCAAGGTATCTGAATTTTCTCACCTCTTGAATTTGAGTATCATGTAATCGTATATTGGCTCGTAGATTTGGGTTCCTGCTGATAACCATTACCTTTGTTTTTGATGTATTTATTTTAAGCCATATTGATCTCCTGAGTCCGCAATATTACTTAATAATTGTTGTAACCCTTCTGAGGTATCTGCGAAGATGACGGTGTCATCGGCGTATCGTATATTGTTAACTATTTCGCCATTTACTTTGATTCCAAATTCAATGTTTTCTAATGCTTGCTGGAATACGTATTCGGAATAGATGTTAAATAAAAGAGGTGAGAGTACACAGCCCTGTCTTACTCCTCGTTTTATTGGTGTGTCTAAAGTTAAGGTGTCATTCGAGCGAGCACAACCAGTTTGTTCCCAATATAAGTTTTTATCAATTTAACATCTTCGTGATCTAGGCCCTGTTCTTGTAATAATTGTATCAATGTTGTGTGTTTTATCCGATCAAAGGCCTTTTCATAATCGATGAAACAGAGGTATACGTCTTTTCTTTGGTCTCTACATTTTTCAAGCAGTACTGTTAATCCGAAAAGTGCTTCCTAGTTCCAAGTCCTAGTCTAAACCCGAATTGCTCATGACTTATGATTTGTTCGCATTTCAGGTAGATACGCCGATGTATGATTTTTAACACAATTTTCAAAGTATGACTCATTAGGCTAATCAGTCTGAAGTCAGAGCACTTTTTTGCTGCATTTTTTTTTGGTATTGGTATGAATATTGATTTCAACCACTCTTGGGGGAAGGTTCCTGAACTATAAATTTTATTAATCAGGTTGGTAAATAGTTGGATATTTTCATGATCAAATAATTTCAGCATTTCTGTGTATATGTTATCTGGTCCCGCAGCCTTTCCGTTCTTAGCTGATTTTATTGCTATATTCACTTCTGATGTTAGTATGTTTAATGATGTTTCATCGTGTTGTTTTAATTCAGGTTCTAACCTTTCGTCGTCGAATAGTTCATGCATATATCTTGACCATTCATTTTTTATTTCTTCTTGTTCTGTAATTATTTCATTGTCTTCTGTTAAAAGGAAGCTCGACTGCATTGCTTTCCTTCTTGGTCCTGTAATCTCCTTCACTTTTTTGTGTATATTAAACTGATCATGCTTTTTTTGTAATTCTTCTAGTTCTTCGCATCGTTCATTCATCCACTTTTCTTTAGCATATCTGATTAGTCTCTGTATGGTTCTTTGGATTTCTTTGTATTTTTCTGTATTTGTATTCTTATACTTCCTTCGGGTTTCCATTAGATCTAAAATTTCGTTATTCATCCATGGTTTCGTTCCTGTAGTTAATTCTTTCTTGAACTTTTTTGTTTGCATCTGTTCAATTGTGTGTTTCAAGTTTTGCCATGATTCTTCAATTGATTGTTCCTGTTGCCCTGTTGTTTGTTTAATTTCTTTATTTAGTTGTTCTGATATTTCTCTGCAGAATTCAGGATCTTTTAGTTTTTCAAAGTTAGGTCTTTTTTGATTATGATGTTTGATTTTCTTCAATTTTATAGACACTGTTCCTATAACTGGATTATGGTCTGATCCAATGTCGGCTCCGGGATAAGTTTTTACCCCTTTTATTCCATTCCGGTAACGTTTATCAATTAGTATATAATCGATTTGGTTTCTAATAATATTGGATTTGGTATCTCCGGGGGATCGCCAAGTATATAATCTTCGTTTCGGCAATTTAAACCAAGTATTTGCCACTATGAAATCTTCTTCTTGGCAGAATTCTACTAGAAGATCGCCTCGGTCGTTTCTTTCACCTAACCCGAAGTCTCCGACTATGTTTTCCACTCTTCCCTCTCCTACTTTGGCATTCAAATCTCCCATAATAATATTGATTTCGTTCTTTTTTACCAGTTTTAACAACTGTCTGATTTCTGAGTAGAATTTATGGATTTCGTTTTCATGGGCTTCCGATGTAGGGGCGTATACCTGTATGATATTAATATCTCTTGGGTTAGCTTTTAGTTGTAATAATGCGACCCTATCTGACAGCGGTATAAATGATTTAACAGCTTTGCTATTCTTATTATCTATTATTATTGCAACTCCGTTATAATGTTCCGGTTCATCATTACCACTGTAGTACATCGTGTGTTCTGCTATCTTTATCTGTCCTGTTCCCGGCCATCTAACCTCACTAACTCCAAGGAGGTTAACACCCATTCTCTTCATTTCTTCAATAATGTTGTGTGTTTTTCCTGCCGCGTATAGTGATTTGGCATTCCATGTTCCGATCTTAAGTGTAGAGTTGTTATTCTTTGAGCGCTTTTGCTTCTGTATATTTCCACTTCCGGGTGGTTCCTAGCAGTTTTTCATTCCTCGGGATTCTTAGCACCCTTGACCATTTAAGGTCTGCCACGGACTAGGGGCCTTTGGTATATTAGAGCTTGCCATGTTATTGTCTTTTCTTGGAATGTTCTATGAACCTTTAATGTAGTGGTTTTCCAGGGCCTTCTACATTCTCATGCCGTTGACCTTATTGGTTCTTCCGCCTTTGGGGCGATTTCTCATCCCAAGGGCAAGGAGTGCTGTCTCAGTTCGCTCATCCACCCTTTTAGATAGGCTGTTGGCAAACTGAGGGTATCACTTATACCGGTGATCTTTCGGATAGGGCCCCGTTACCTCGGGACAACTGGGGTCCAGTTATACCCCGAACACTGGGTCGCCAGAGCCTCGTTCGTTATCCAGCAGAGTGTACCACGTGCAGGTGAGGTTGACATTTGGGTGACTAGATGTTAGCGCCACCCCTTACTCTCCTTTAAGTAACACGGTTAGCGAAAATAAAACTGATTTGATAAATAAATATTAAATGACATTGAAATAACTATAACTCGAAAAGCTACAAAAAAAATAAATAAATAAAAAAAATAAATAAATAAATAAATAATAATTGAATCATTTGGTCGCTAATAAATACCAGCAAGTCCGGTGAGGGGCGCGGAACCAGGAATCGCGTATAGAGCAGTATGGTTGAAACGCGTGGTGTGATCGAAGGGCAGGTAAGAAAGAAAAAAAAATGTACATGTATATGTACATTTTGAGATTCATACAGTAAGTATACGATCTATTGTTTACATCTATCTATTATGTCGTGACAGTAGACATAACTGTCCGGTAGTAGGACGATACCGTTAGTAGGGAATGCTACATCGTCCGGGGCACGATTTGGCCAGTAACCGGTCTGCTCGCTATGATATTACTCAAGAAAACAATACAATTGCCTCGGATCGACCTGGCTACAAGGGGCGGTCAAGGTCGAAACAGACAGGCCCCGTTGCTGACGACTGTGCAAGGAATGAATGGCGAGTCGGTACGTGGAATGTTAGAGGTATGCATGGTAAAGAATTTGAAATTGCGAATGTAATGTACGAAAGACACCTTGATATTCTGTGTGTGTCGGAGACAAAGCGCAAAGGAAAGGATGCTGTGGAGATGGAGGATGGCAGCCTGGCACTATGGTCAGGAGTTGAGACGGAAGTGCATGGTGCAAAAGGAGTTGGGGTGATCATAAGTGAAAGAGCGAAAAGATGTGTTGAACAGTACGAATTAGTATCTCCCGGGTAATATGGGTTAGAATGAAGGTGGAGTTTCGAAGAATTTTTCTTATTGCATGCCATGCACCGGTGAATGGAGAAAGAGACCAGGAGCGTGAGAACTTCTGGAATGAAGTAGAGAACGTGTTGAACGTATGTAAGCCAAACGAAAGAGTGATTATATTGGGGGATATGAACGGATGGCTGGGTGTACAGAGAGAACATAGTGAACGCGTTCTAGGAAAGTTCGGAGACCAAAGAATCAATGAGAACGGTGAACACCTGCTGAACATCTGTGTGGAGAGAAGCCTGTTTGTATCCAATACGTGGTTTAAACGTAAAAATGTGCATATGTATACATGGCAAAGAGGTGAATCTAGAGTATGATAGACTTGATAGTGTATGATGAACGGCGTAGAAACCTGGTGAAAGACACAAGAGTAATGCGCGGAGCGGAGTGTGGATCGGACCACTTTTAGGTTGTATCGAGAGTGTGTTTAGGGCAAAAGTGGGTGTGGAGAAGGAAAGCAAACGTAGTGCGAACGTCCAGAATTAGGGTTGACAAACTAGTGGATAATGGTGCGAGAATGAAATACGTAGATGCTGTGAATAAAGAGTTGAATGTGAATGAAACAGTGTGGAACGAACAAATAAAAGACACTGACGTTGAAAGTGCATGGATAACCTTGAAAAACTCTGTTGTCAATGGTGCCGTGCGAATACGTGAAAGAGTGATTGTAGGTAGACAGAAAAAATGTGCTTGGTGGAATGAGTCGGTAAAAAAGGCAGTAAGTAAGAAAAAAGATGCGTACATGGCAATGATTGCTGCAAAAAATGAGACTGGGAAGAAACGATTGTATGAGGTGTACAGATTAAGAAACAAAGAAGCGAAGGAGGCAGTGAGAATAAGTAAAGAGGAAGTGATGGCTGTAGAAGGAGAGAAAATGCAGAATGATTTTGAGGGAAACAAAAAACTCTTCTGGAAATGGGTCAAAAATACAAAACGTGGCCCAAAACAAAACGCTGCAGGAGTGATGAATGATAGAAACGAAATCGTATGGGACGATTGTGAAGTGAGGAAATGCTGGCAAGAATATTTCGGAAAGCTGTACAGTAGTGAGGAAAGTACCTAAGACTGATGAGTTAAATAAGGAGAATATAGAAGAAATGAGGAATGAATCTGAGAAGAATATTGGAATAAATGAGGTAGAGAAAACGGTAGGAAGGTTGAAAAACGGCAAGGGAGCAGGTGTAGATGAAATCACTGGGGAAACGCTCAAGTATGGTGGTGCAAAGCTTATACGAAGATTGCGTGAATTATTCAATGTATGCCTTATGTGTGGGAAAGTGCCGAGTGATTGGAAGAGCGCGATCATTGTACCATTGTATAAGGGTAAGGGGAACAAGAGTGATTGTAAGAACTACAGAGGAATAAGCTTGCTCAGCGTACCTGGTAAAGTTTTTGGAAGAATACTGATTGATAGAGTACGAGAAACTACACAATCTAAGATGTGGGATGTGCCAGGGAGAGGATGTGTCGATCAGATGGTTTCTCTCCAGCAGGTGATCGAAAAGTGTTTAAAGGTAAAAAGGAAGTTGTACTGTGCGTTTGTAGATCTGGAGAAAGCATATGACAGAGTGAATAGAGAGAAGCTGTGGGAAATATTAAATGAATATGGCGTAAATAAAGGTCTAATAAATGGAATAAGGGCAGTATGCAACGGTAATCGGGCATGTGTTAGGGTGAAAGGAGGTGTGAGTGAATACTTTAATATTGAGCAAGGAGTGCGACAAGGCTGTGTGATGTCACCGTGGTTG
This sequence comes from Vesta saturnalis, assembly GCA_036346205.1. NCBI lineage: Eukaryota > Metazoa > Arthropoda > Insecta > Coleoptera > Lampyridae > Vesta > Vesta saturnalis. Next base: position 5,693,629 of record JARFJB010002231.1, on the reverse strand, counting down.
TTCAATATATACATGGATAAATGTCTTAGACAATCATGTAACGATACAAATGGTGTAATGGTTGGTGACGTAAATGTACGACTCCTGGTGTATGCAGATGACATAATCTTATTAAGTGACAGTGCGGATGAGCTGCAAACCGCTCTGAGGAAGTTTGATACAGTCTGTGAGAGCATGGACCTAAAGGTAAACGTGAACAAAACTAAGATTGTGGTGTTCAATCGGGAAGGTAGAAAGGAGAGTAGAGCATTTACTCTGCAAGATGAAATTGTGGAGCAAGTGGACGAGCTGGTATATCTCGGTAGAATGTTTACTGCAGATGGTACAATTGAGAGCGAGATTGGACGAAGGGTCAATGCTGGAAGGAAAGTGATTGGAAGTATGTGGACGATAATGAGAAATGAAAGCATGAGTCTGGCTGCGAAACGAGCAACCTATAATGGCGTATTCGTCCCGTCAGTACTGTATGGAAGTGAGACATGGGTATGTCAAAAAAGCACGAAAGAAAAATAAATGCCGTGGGTATGAGATTTCTGAGAAGCGCATGTGGTAAAACGAGACGGGACAAGATAAAAAATGAATGCATAATGAGGGAGTGTGGTGAGGAAAAGACTATGATGGATAGATATAAAAGTTGTACATTACGTTGGTTTGGTCACATTGAGAGAATGAACAACGCAAGATTAACGAAACAAATATATGTGGGTGAGGTTAGGGGAAAGGCCGGGCCTGGTAGGCCGCGTAAAACTTGGCTGAATGTAGTAGAATCTATGATAAAGAAAAGAAAGATAAGGAGTTTTAAAAACAAAAGGGCATGTCAGAGACTATGTATGAATCTTGCGGAAGCTAGGGAGGCATGCGGAGATAGGAAAGCATGGAGAAAGATTGTGAATGAAAAATAAATAAGAGGCAGGGATTGTTTTGCCTACCCCGCAAGGGAATGGCGTGAAGGTTAAGTAAGTAAGCAAGGTCAAACTGTCCTCGTCATACGTGAGCGCATACCCAGTAAGTGAAGCCATTAGTGACATTTAAAATCTTGTTAAAAGGTCGAAGTAATCAAGATGATGTAGACAAGATAACGGAAAATAAGATAAAAGGAAACATGACGATTCATTAACTTTTGAAAGTTAAACAATGTGGGACCCCGAAATGGGACTGAGAGTCAGGTACAACTTGTGGATTCTATTACAGGAAACGTTATTAGAATACTATTATAAATTCTAGGTTTTCCCTCCAAAACAAACAAGGGGTTAAGCCCTAAGAACAAGTTTCGGAACTTTTGGGATGTCGTATGAGTTGATATGAAGACCCTAGTACTAGGACACTATTTTAAATTTTAGGTTCTGCCGTCGCAAACAAACAAGGGGACTCATTTCCAGGGCGGAGCCTCGGCTGGTAGAAAAGGGGCCTCAGATGTAACGCTAAGGGTCAGAAATGGAAAAGCAGCGGAGCCCCACCTGATAAAAAAAAGAAGTCCAAGATGACGCTAAGTTGTAATATAACCATATGGCATGGGGAGGACCAATCAGATGCAAGCTGCTGCGTGGGGGAATCACCAATCAGATGCAGGCTCTGGCATTTGGGTGAAATGAGCCCAAAGACCAATCAGAAACAAATATCTAAAACTGGGCGGGGCCTGTCCTTAGCCCTCCCATCACAGCGAGCAGCTTGAGGCAGTATGCGTGCACAATATCTAATCAGGTCAAACGACGCGTGTGGCTGCCAAAAGGGTCCTAAATAGGGGCTGAAGATGCCAAAAAAGCCCTAAATACGTCATGAATGGGCTGCAAATGGCGCCGGAAGAGAGACCGGTAAACAGGAGTGAGGAATGGGGTGAGCCCAGGTGGAGGGGATGGAACGTGAGCAATGCCATCACGGGGTGGGGGTATGACGTCACAGAAAAGTGCTGGGGGTGTGTTGTCGGTGTTCAACTGTGAAGTAGTCTCATAAGATCTGACTCTAAGTTCTCGTATTTCTTTCGAACCGCAAGGACGTGCGAAGGTTCACTCCGTAACCCGAAAGTGTGAGTACGCTTATCAACGCCTGGTGCCTGCGATAGCCATCAGTCATTTAATTATTACTGGTACTAAACGTTACTTATAATTATGAGTTACTTCTTCAACTATTAATCACCCCCTGGAATTCCAAATTGCTACTCTAAAAAAGCAGATATTACTTACCTGACCATATCGAGCAGTTTGCATAAAAAAAGCAGAGGTCAATGGATTACCTCAAATAAAAATAACGCCTATTTTTCTTCACGGCCCGGTTAACCATAAGGAAGTTGTAAATGACATTAGATCCATTATCAAGGATGATTTTTCAACGGCACTCAATTCACCATCACTGAAAATCACCTTATCGAGTGAGAATGATTTTTAAGCATTAACCAAACATTACCTAACAAACAAGATTGAATTCACACGTACGAAAACCCCTACAACAAATCACTATCGTCCCTCCTTCGCTAACTGAAGAAGTTATACAACAAGAGCTTGCAGCTCTCAACTTCCCCATAACACAAATTACAAGGCTTTTATATAAAGATAAAACGCCCACGCTCGTTTGTGCGATACTCCTCACCGCAAATGCAAAGATAAATGAAATTTGCAACACTAAAAATACATACCAAAGTGTAGTTACTGTAGAACCACGCAAAGTTAATCGTAAAACATCCCAATGTCACAGGTTTCAACGCACAGGGCACACCAAAAACTACTGTAGACTTCAACCACGATGCGTAAAATCCCAAGGAAATCACTTGTACACCGACTGTAATAAACTTCCAAGTGAAACCCCCATTTGCATTAATTGTGTAGAAAACCAACCCGCTAACTTCAGGGGATGCACATACTTCCATGAATCAATGAATCATCAAGGAAAAGAAACTCAAAACGCAACTCCAACAACAAGAAAACCTGACAATACGCCTGCATCTGCTAACAATATACGAAACTTTCCCCTTGTATCGAACAATACAATCAACGTACCCTCACCCAACTCATCTTGGTTACCAAAGATAACTCAACACTATTCTCTCATCCCTCTTAAACCTCCTCCAGCTTCTCAAGCAGTTCATATTATCAAATCTTCCTTCTCTTCTTAATGAACAACAGAAATAAAACTCTAGTTCAATTAAAACTACTTAACTGGAATGCTAATGTCATCATAAAACAACTAACTTTATTTAAGTCTCTCCTTTTGAGACACTCCATTGACATAGCTTGTGTCTCCGAAACTCATTTATTAAACTTAGGCAAATTTAAAATTGCCGGATATCAGATCTACCGTGCAGATAGAGAGGGTAAATTTCCATCTGGAGGTGTAGGAGGTGTAGCTATCAACATAAAACGCAATATAATTCATCATGAATGTCAAACACTTAATACTACTAACGTAGAGACTGTTGGAACCAAACTAAAACCTTAACAATGATACTACGCTAGTATGTGTACATAAAGAACCAAAGAAACAACTTCTCGAAAAAGATATTTCCACTATATTCAGTACCAATGAATACACACTTTTTATAGGAGACATGAACTCTAAAACTACGATGTGGTGATGTAGAACAACAAACCCAGCGGGAAACAAACTTTTTGATGTAGCATCTATTCAAGCTTTTCAAATAGAAGCCACCGATGAACTTACGCACTGCCCGTATAGAAGCCACCACGAATCAGGCATACTGGACATAGTCGCCCATAAAAACTTTAATAAACAATTCTTAGAAGTGCTTGCTTGAATATTCTCCCACCTTCCAGTTTGGGTTCAAAGAAGGCCACTCCACTTGCCATGAACTTCATCGTATGACCGAGACCATCGAACGAGGATTTTAAAGCAAACAATACGTTACCACCTTGTCCCTACATGTAGAGCAAGTTTTTGATTGTGTGTGGACAGAAGGCCTAAAATATAAAATAACACAACTTCAATTACCTGAGTATGTTAAATCCTTATTGTTTTCGTTCCTCGAAAATCGTACTTTCGCCGTCAAAATACACACATGCATATCGACTACCAGAACCATACAGCAGAAGTCCCTCAAGGGAGCATACTGGGTATCATCCTATTTAATATCTGCATGAATGACATTCTCGTTCCCAACACAAACCTTTCAATGTTCGCACACGACACAGCTGTGCTAACTAAAAATGAACATTTAGAACTAGCTATGGTTGAACTTCAAGTTGCTACCAATGGTTTAAACAATGGAACCGATCGAAAATATTTTCCCTTCGAAAAGTCAAAAACCCATCTTTTATATCTATTAACGACCACCCCATCCAATGGAACGCTAAAGACGAGCCCGTAGATATCTTGGTATCTACCTCGATACTCGGCTAAATTGGAAATAACATATACTGAAAAAACTAAATGAGGGTCATATGCACGACTCATCCAACTTTATCCAATCACCAACAGAACCTCCTCCACGAGAATCGACTGTACGACTTTACTGTATAAATCATTAATACGCCTTTTAGTTCTTTACGGGTGTATGATATGGGCTAACACCTCAAAAACCAATTTGAACCGAATCCAGACCCTACAAAACAAAATTCTGCGAATGACAGTCAACGCTCCCTGGTTTATCACAAATCAGCAGCTCCATTATGAACTAGGCCTACCTACAATCGAGGAACACATCTCAAAGTTGACCAAAACCTTTCATAACAATCTTACGAACTGCAGTGGTGCCACCTCTTACAAACTAGGACGAAGAAATATTCATACACGCCTAAAACGCAAGCTAACCCAAGACATACGAAAGTGATAGTGGTGAGGAACAAGTGCCTAACAACATTTAAATAAATATAGTGATTAATCTGGTAAGCAAAAGTGACTGTTAACCCTAGCTTTTACTTCAAGTGGTTGCTAATTAAAATTCCTATTATTTGATTCAGTTAAGTATCAGTACTTAAACACACCTTGTATAACAATGTATATTGTTGAGCAGGTACAAGTTCTTTGAAAAAAAACTATGGAGTTTTAAACGTCCATCTGACATAAATTTTTTTGGTTTTTACAATTTTGCCTATTTTCATTATGAACGTATTAAAAAAGGTAGCATAATTATCGCTAAAAAATTATTATTATTAAAATTATAGGTAGGTTGAAGGCTCGTGCGTTGTTCCACACCACATATTGTTAAGATAATTAAACAATCGAAATAATCAGATGTACGTTTAAACCTTCATATACATATACATATATATATATATATATATATATATATATATATATATATATATATATATATATATATATATATATATATATATATATATATATATATATATATATATATATATATATATATATATATATATATAGAGAGAGAGAGAGAGAGAGAGAGAGAGAGAGAGCGAGAGCGAGAGAGAGAGAGAGGCTAACTTGAAAAAAAATTCCACAGCCTCCCCACATTTCTACACAGTCCATACTACAGTTTATTCATTTTAAATCTTATTTGATGAATAAGCCTATTTTTCGTTTTAAGAAAAACGATGCAAAATTAAATTAGCATTAGAGAATATGTTTACATATTTTTCTATAAGGTTCATCGATTAAAATCATTTAACCATTTAAATTTCACCTTTATAATTCTTTGCCACCAAAGTATGCATAGTACCAAATCATTGCATAGATTATAACTAATCTATAATTTTAAAATCAGTAATCTATTTTTATGTGTAATTGAAACATTCTCGTCTCAGAAATATTTTATAAACACAAAAAACTGCGCCTAATAACCCCCAAACTTCAAGTACGTACGTTCTATCGATCTGGAATAATCCTGGATAGTAGCATACATCCCCTCCTACAACACACAACACACAACTCAACACATACCACACTACACACAATACAACACACGACACACGACAAGCGACACGCGACAAGCGACACACACACGGCACACGGCACACGGCACACGACACACGACGCACGACCCCCGACCACCGACACTCGACACACGACACTCGACACGACACACGAAACACGACATACGCGCACAAACGCGCACAAACGCGCACAAACACGCACAAATGCGCACAAACGCGCACAAACGCGCACACCCCCGCACACGCGCGCACACGAGCACACCCGCGCGTACACTCGCGCGCCCGCACGCACGCACGCGCGCGCACACGCGCACACGCGCACGAGCGCACGAGCGTACGCACCCACGCACCCATGCACCCACGCACCCACGCACGCACGCACCCACGCACCCACGCATCCACGCACCCACGCACCCACACACCCACGCACACACGAGCACACGCCCACACGCGCACACGCGCACACGCGCACGCGCCGCGCGCGCACGCGCCCACGCGCACACCCGCACACGCGCACACGCGCACACGCGCACACGCGCACACGCGCACACGCGCACGCGCACGCGCACGCACACGCACACGCACACGGACTCGCACGCGCACGCGCACGCGCACACGCACACGCACACGCAAACGCACTCGCACGCGCATGCGCACGAGCACGCACGCACGCACGCACGCACGCGCGCACACACACACACACACACACACGAGTATGAAAAATTGGGGTAATAAGTTGAGTTAACGATAGGTAGTGAAAAAAGTCGACTACATACTTTCATACGCTATGTATAGGTTGGTTGGAAGGCAAAAAGTAAGCGTGTTGCTTTCAATATTTGTTACAGGGACATTTTATACATGTTTCTGATACCATAGTGTTTAAGTTATTATATTTTATGTACTATAACATTGTTTAAATACATAGGTAAGGACGTGAGGGGACGTACCAATAGTGTATTGGCGCGCAAATTGTAACACAGATGGAAGGGGAAACGCGAAAGTTTATGCAACCAGTTAAACGCGTTGACCAAAACATTAAATTACCATATGCTCTAATGTGATTTAATATCGCGTCGATTCTTTAAATTTTCTGCATTAACTGATAAGATAGGTTTAACACATTTTACAAGAATAACTTTTTAACTTGGGTCGGTTAAGTTGCCCCCCCCAATAAAGATTACGATATGATATTACTATGTAATAATGCGCTCGATATGCGCTCAAATGCGCCACTGAAAATAACTTTTGCGCCGTTATAGTTCTTTAGATATTTTGAAAAACATTTGGGGAGGTGCAAGTTCACTCATCCCCCCCCTCATTAAGCATTTCACTATGTATTTTGATGCCAACTTATCCCTGTAGTTATGCGCTAAAATGCGCCACTTGATTAAAATTTTGCGCCACTCCCGTATGACCATAACGAAACATAGAAGATGGGTGGGGCTAAATTGATGTTTTTAAAAAATTGCGCTTTCTTAAAAATTCTTAATGCTATACGTGCTCTTTAATTATGCGCTCAAATGCGCCAAATGAAGTAAGTTTTGCGCCGTTACAGTTTTTGAGATATTTTGAAAAGTTCAAGTTCACTCAGCCCCCAACTTCCCCATTAAGCATTTCACTATGTATGACACATGACGATAATTCTTTGAGGTATTGAAGGTCGTGCTGGAGATCGGGTTCAGGAATTTCTTCTCGATCTTTGTCTTTCTTTCCCCCGCTTGGAGGAGTTTCCATATTTTCATTGTGTGTACGTCCTTCTTGAATTTGTTAGAAATTTCGTCGCAGTGTGTCGCATTCCCCATGTGGGGTTCGTTTAAATTTAAAATGTATAATAACGTTAGTATCATAATTTCACCTCTTTTCCCCTCAGCCATCATTTACTTCATGTATTGTTAATTATTATTGCTTGAAAATGAAACTAGTGTTTGTTTCGAAACGTGTCGCTTAAAGCTTAAAATATTATTGCTTAAACATTACTCAAATTTTACCTCTGCTACTATTGCATGGCATAATATCTAAAGGAATTAATGCTCAATCTTATAAGGCGAGGGCTGAAATATTATTTAAATTGTGCAATAGTTCTCCGTACCCTCAAAATATGTATGTTGTGAATGCTGAGTGCGAAATTAATAGTATGTTAGATAAGATTTCATTACCATGTATTGAACAAAAATTAGAGTGTTCAAATCCACAATGCAAATTTGTTACATCACAAAAATGCGCATTTTTAGCAGTAAATAGTGTTAACGCATACAACTTTCAAAATGATATACTAAACCAAATAGCAGATACATCCACCAATAGGAACTGCAGTGCACGTAACGATGGTAGATTGTGTGGCAACAAATTACAAAAAGCTTTAATCATATGTGGCCCTCATTTATTTATACAGCCTGTGTCCCTTGATACCATACAAATGGAAAGGTTATATAAATTAAATGACGTTCCACACCACTTTACATTTGGTACTGCCACATACTTATCAAGAGCAGTAATTGGATACACTGGACATATGGAAGGTTTGGGTTTAGGTCATTTTGTTGCATATTGCAAACGACATAATAATACGTGGGAAGAATACAATGACTTAAGAAACAAAAAAGAAAATATTTTACCGACAAAGGAAGTAAGAATTGTAATGTTCCTTTATACGTCTTGAGTTGTATTTTGATAAAATAAATGTTAATAAATCATTTTTTTCCTAAAGTAAATGAACCTATCACTGATATCTTAAAAATTTCCGACACCACTACTGGATTTCATTTTACTTCAAAAATTTTTGGGATATCTATTATTTTCGCGAATATCAATGTATCAACATCTCCATCAACTCCACTTTCAGATATTCTATCAGGTTAGAGTACATACTAACTATATAGCCGAGTCAAATGATCCGAGATTTTGGCAAAGATAGGAAAAAATACTAGATACGCTGTAACTTCGTGCTGAGGTGTGTAATGGGGTAGTAACTACCCAATAAAAGTCCACCCCCGTATCATTGTCGTAGCGAAAAGTGACGATCATGTTTTTATAAGTATTTAAACTACAACCAGCAATAGTAGCAGAGGTAAGATTTGAGTAATGTTTAAGCAATAATATTTTAAGCTTTAAGCGACACGTTTCGAAACTAACACTAGATTCATTTTCAAGCAATGATAATTAACAATACATGAAGTAAATGATGGCTGAGGGGAAAAAAGGTGAAATTATGATACTAACGTTATTATACATTTTAAATTTAAACGAACCCCACATGGGGAATGCGACACACTGCGGCGAAATTTCTAACAAATTCAAGAAGGACGTACACTCAATGAAAATATGGAAACTCCTCCAAGCGGGGGAAAGAAAGACAAAGATCGAGAAGAAATTCCTGAACCCGATCTCCAGCACGACCTTCAATACCTCAAAGAATTATCGTCATGTGTCATACATAGTGAAATGCTTAATGGGGAAGTTGGGGGCTGAGTGAACTTGAACTTTTCAAAATATCTCAAAAACTGTAACGGCGCAAAACTTACTTCATTTGGCGCATTTGAGCGCATATCGAGCGCATTATTACATAGTAATATCATATCGTAATCTTTATTGGGCCAACTTAACCGACCCTTTTAACTTATAAAGTTAGGACTGCGCATATTTTTCGTAATAATTGAAGCAAATTAAATTCATCAAAACTGCTTATAATGCTATTATATAAAATCAAAATCAGAAATTTTTAGTAACATGTTATGAATATATAAATATATACGTAAATACATAATTTTGCAACAATTTTATTAGAAAAACACATTGTACATACATAGATATTTAGTGACCCGAAAATATAACAAATTTATTATAAAGCATCCGGTTTGAATATGAACTTTGAATATTCATTTTACACACATAATGAATTCGTGTTTTAATATAAATTTCACATATTGATGAACTAATTGTATTCGATAAGTGAGTAGAAGTATATTACAATGCTATGCGACATCTTAATGATTTTAGAACGACAGGTAATAAATACTTTTGGGGGACATACGATGTGAAATTTTATTTTCGTAAATTTAGAGAAAAGCATAGTGACTTTGAAATGGCTTTGAAGTAATGGATTTTACTTAATGTACCTTTAATTATTAATACAACTAATGTGAATTAGAAGTAATGGAAATAAATCAACCAAACTTATTTAAAATAATACTTAATACCGAGTAAAATATTTAATTTAATTTCTTTTAATTTTATGCTGAAATATTATATTAAATTAAGTTTTTAATGTTAAGTGGAAGCCTAGAACACATTTCTCTACGCTAACCGGTATTTATTATAATTAATCAGATAAAAATAAACCAATACTATACTGTACTTACGCGTGGAACAAATTTTTTTCTCGCTTCCGTGCTTCGTTGACCTAAACTTTTTTGTGCGGATCGATTAGCGCAGCCCATAACATGTAACCATTTTCAATCGCTTCGGATCCCTTTTTTATGCACTAAGTTAAAAAATGCGTTTATAAATACATACGGACTCTTGCTAATTTCAAAGGTTATGGTCAACACGTAACACAAGTTGCCTACCAACCCATTTCCCCTTTAGTTTCCAGTTAAAGTTGCTTACGTTACCTCTCGTCTTACTCTATGTTTAAATACATACACTGATACACTTCTAGACAAATCTGAAAAAAATTAATGAACATACAACCTATTTCAGAAGTAAATAATAAAGTTGGCTGATTTGAGCTAGTCCACGCAGGCGTTATGGTGACATATTTCTAATTTTCTAAATATCATAGTATAGAAAAATACTGTGCTAAATACTAACTACACTGGTGGTTGTGGCTGTGCCTTGTACCTTGTTGCTTGAATCACGTCACTTAGGACCCGCCACTGACAAGCAATCCAAGTTTTTATTCCTGTAAACAAAGCTTTATTTACATTACATGTGAGAAAGAGAAAGGGATGGTAAAATTTTATCTATGGATAAAAAAATAGATAAATATGTATTTAGTTAATAATTATCAATAAAACAAATTTATGAAAACATGGCTTATAAATTACGGTAACACAAGAATTGTGTGTACTATGAATATTTTTTTACATTTAACATCTTTTTTCAGGTTAAAAGAATTTGATAATATTCTAGATCAAGATGTAATTAATTCAAAAGATCTCCAGAAATTGGCCTTTAATGGTGTTTTTTTTATAATTAAAATGTAAAGTTATAATTCTAAAAACTATGTTTTTAGGAATTCCTGATGATCAAGGTAAAAGAGCCATATGTTGGCGATTGCTATTAAATTATTTACCAACAGAAAAAGCCACTTGGTGTACACATTTAAAAACAAAACGAGAATTATATCAACAATTTATAGGTGGGTGTGTAATAAATCCTTCATTTGTTTCTGTATTTTAAAGAAGGCAAAAAATGGTATGGCTATTATTGGGGCAACTTAAATTTCGTACACATCTAGATTATTTTGTTTTTTATGTAATTTGAAAATTAAGTATGTGGAGTCCACATATGGCTACAAATAGAAAAAAATTGTTTATTTAACGATTAAATTTATTTGAAGTTATTTCATTTATTTAGATTTTGAAATTGCAATTATTGCCTACTATAACATGCCATTTTCAAATTTTTCTTAAAAAAAAGGATCGACAATTTTAATGTAATACAAAAAAAATTAAATTATTTATCATTAATGGTAATGGCATACTATTCTAAGTACAGTATAAAATTTAGAGTTGCCATATTTTGATTAAGGGCGACCTATTAATAAATATGGAAAGAGAAGCAGAAGTTCCTGAGAAAATTAGTTTTTCACTTCGTTTGACCAATCTGGATTTTAGTGGAGATGCTTATTTTATTGTCCTCAGCATAACATGAAATGTAATCTTATATTGAACAGTGGGTTTTTTAAGAGGTGAATTGTACTTTTCCTTAATATCTCGAAAATTATCAATTTTTCTAAAAATATTTATGAGTATAGTCTGTAAAATACAAATAATCATAATATGCATTTATTGTCCAATAGATTTGAGAATCTCATCATAGGGTAAATAAAGTCTAAAGGTGCACATTTGCATTTAAAAATAAAATTGTAGAATAAATAACTTTAGAAATCTACTTGTATGTACACACAAAAAAAGAAAAACCTAATTTAATGGCCCAATTCTATCAGTCTATGAGAGCTTTATGTTTTTTAACCGAGAGAGGAAGGACTTTAATGTACAATTAAATCTTCCACATTTTGCCAAATAGAGTTAAAATTGCAGCATAGTATAAATTTTGGTCTTTAGGAACGTATTAATGTGAGGTGCCAGATATTTAAATGTTAATATGTATGAATAGCTGGGGCGGTTAAAAATATTGTTATACTTTTTTCGTAGCATGAAAGTGAGATGTTAAATGGGCCACCAACTATACAAAAAAATTCTTGGGTTAGTGCAGTGCAGTGATGTCGAGTCTAGATATTGTGTGTGCTCTGGAAGCTTTTTATTTCTTACCTTCCTCTTCCTTTTTTTTTCCGATTCAGTTAATCCCAGTCTTCATATAGCGTTTCTCCAATTTTCATCCACGTCTTCTCATGTTATTTGTCTTGGAATATTCCGGTAGCTTCATATTCCATAAACAGTGTTTGTTCTTTATAAGTTTGATTTATGTGTGTGTGTGTGTGTGTGTGTGTGTGTGTGTGTATATATATATATATATATATATATATATATATATATATATATATATATATATATATATATATATATATATATATAAGCGGATTGCTCCATAACTCCCTTACTATTACATACAAAAAATGTATTATATAAAAGTTGTCCACAGTCATAAACTACACGTTTTAAAATTATTTTCAGAAATGGCGGACTTCCGGTTATACCGGAAACTCTTGCCAACTTCGTTATTTTAAATAGAACAACCTATATATTATTACGTTTTTATGACACCTATTTTTCGATATTTTTAATGGTTTGATACCGGTTATGGTAGAATCCAAAATGGTCCCCACATTTATTTTCGTTCAATTTGTATGTTATATAGTTTGCAAATCCATAAACTGATAAAGACAGATAGATAATAGAAAAACGCGAATGATTAAAAAAATTATGTCCTATTACTATTCAAAAAGTAAATTAGATTCGATATTCTCTACAGGACGCTCGAATGTCGGAGAAGTAAAACGTATACACGAGACCAAGATGTATATATATATATATATATATATATATATATATATATATATATATATATATATACATACAGTATGTCCCCGGATCGACTTTAAAAGAGGGAAAATTCTCTTATTTTTGATTTCTCAGAAAATTTCATTCTTGCTGATATATATATATATATATATATATATATATATATATATATATATATATATATATATATATATATATATATATATATATATAAGTTGATGCGAGTATTTTCCTGATGAAGCTAATAACTCATTAGCGAAATATTGAATAATATATACATTTAATTAACTTGGTTAGGTCTAATGCCCAATAACCTTTAATATATATATATATATATATATATATATATATATATATATATATATATATATATATATATACATACAGGGTGGCTCACTTAAGCGGGATTGCTCCCTTACTATTACAAATACGAAAAAATATCTTATATAAAAGTTGTCCACAGTCATAAACTACACCTTTTAAAATTATTTTCAGAAATGGTGGACTTCCGGTTGTACCGGAAACTCATGCCAACTTCATTATTTTAAATAGAATAACCTATATATTATTACATTTTTGAATTCCTCGTTGAATTTAAAGGTCACTTTAATAACCATACTATGGGTCTACGTCGCTTTGCTTCTGAGTTATTTGACATTTTGTAGAAAAAATGACGTTTGCAGTGCCTCCGAAAACTTTCAATATCTCGAAGACGGATACCGGTAGAGAGATGTGGCTTTCGTTTTTTACTTCCGAAAAGGGTACCGCATCGTTCTCATTCATTGCTAAAAATCTTGCTTTTAGAATTCAATAATTTTTATCGCTCCGAAAATAATCTTTTCCAAACATGGATAACTTGATTTTTTTAAATGAAACCACCCATATTTTCTTACATCAGCGGATTTCCTTTCCATTAATGTAACATTATCGATATTTTGGAGTGATAGTTTTCGAGATATTCACATTTTTATCTAATTTCAGTTTTTATTGCGCATATTTAAAGTTTATTCATCATATATTATTTAGAATATGTGTAATAAGTAAAATCAAGAATTTGTACTTCGATAAGAAATTTGTGTACCAACGTGTGTTGAATCATCTTTAAAAAAAGGAGTCTATACACTTTTTTTCTATAAATTTAATCGTTTTTACCAATTTTTAACCAAAATTTGATAGAACCATAGTATTTTAGTAGAAAGCCTAAAGTTATCGAGGCCAGAAACACTCGCGCGAACGGCACTATAATAAAAAAGTAATTTGGTTTGCTATTAAAACGGCTTCTTTATTGTATTAAGTACCTCTTACTATTTCAAAAAAGTTGGTCTGTGTCGTCAACAGAATGGTTCTCCTCTAATGAGTAAGCTGTGGTTAAAAATTAGGTGCTTTTCTGCCAATCTGTTTCAGAATTAGGTATTCCTACCATTTCAAGTAAATTGGACTGTAACGTCAGCACCTCGTGAGTAAACTGTGGTTAATAAATTAGGTGCTTAGTCTTACAATTGATGATCCTGCTTCATAGGAAATAAATTTAAACAACTATCTGGTGGACGAATACACCATAACTTTCCGGTTTCCTTTAATAAACGTTTAATACTTGGCCAAAGTATGGTGCAATTTGTCAATTTACGTTAAGATTTAAAAAAATATGACCCAAGTTTGGCAAAATGTGTCTCCTCTGTTTATTATCAGATACGTAAAGGTTTAGTAGAACTCAATTTGGCTCATTCACTGCTTTACAACATTAACTAACTTATATTCATTAGTACTCCAAAACAATGATATACCAGACAATGGTAATAGATCGGTTTATTGCTAACCAAGAATCCAGAATTAAGGTTACGCTGGTTTTCCAAAATGCTGAAAACCTTCAAATCCGTTGAAAACTAGCCATCGATTTTTTCAGGAAAACAATACTTACGTTATGTCGCGCACAAGAAAGAAAAATATAGTTTGTTATCTTACAAGCTTGTTAGCTGTATTTGGGCAAGAATATAAGACAAAAACTATAGCCAGTTTCGACATATTTATGTTATGTTAAGTAGATCGAGAGTAAAACTATTGTAAAAAGTTTTTGATTTTTGTATAAATAGAAAGCATTTCGGCAAATAAAGCCCACTGACTTTCGCCTAATAAGGCCCATTAAACGGTGGGCCTTATTAAACGACGTTGTAAAACATTTTGTTTAGTTCCCCAACAACAATGCCATCAAAAGTGATGAAGCGAGCGAAGAACTGCTTCAAGCTGCAATTAACGCAGTGGGAGGTAATGAATTGTCGCAAATAGAAGCTTCTCAACGATAATATACATACGAGAACTATTGGAAACCATCTAAAATTTGGCGCTCGAAATAAAAAAATTGGACAATCCAGCATATTAACTCCCGATCAAATAAAACAATTTTCTGAAAGAATAGTTCGTCTGTGCGTAATCGGAATACCCCTAACACCATTGTTGGTACGTCGCTCTGCATACAAATTCTGTGTTGAAAATAACATTCCACACAGATTTAATGCTGCCAAAAGGGTCGCTGGTAAGGACTGGATCTATGGTTTTTTGAAGTGCAATCCCAATTTGTCAAGACGCAAGGCAACTAATGAACCCAGCACGTGACCAAAAATTAAATAAATTTATAGTGGATGAGTTCTTTAAGAAATTAGCGAAAATTTTTCATGAAATAAATCTCCATCAAAATTCACAGAACCTTTTCAATATGGACGAAAAGGGATGTATCAACAGCAAGTTATTGTCCAAAAAGGTACCAAGTTGCTCCTGAGGCAGAAAACGTTACCATTGCTGGGTGCTGTAATGCACTAGGAAATAGTATACCCCCTATGGTGATATTTAAGGAAAAGAGATTAAAACCTGAATGGGGAGAAAACTTACCACCAGATACCCTGGTTAAAATGGCCGACAAAGGTAACGTTACCAGTTAACTTTTCACTGCTTTTCATAGACACCTACACCGTTAGAAGGGTGAAGACACTATCTTGCTATTTTTCGATGGAGCTGCTTGTCATTTGGATGTCTTCATCGGCGAGGTTGCAGTTGGATATAAAGCTGTTTTGCTTTCCTTCTAACACCACGCACGAACTCCAACCCTTAGACAAAGCGGTGTATCGGTCCTTTGAACATCACTGGGACCAATAAGTCCTTAGGTTTTGGGAAGCAAATCCAGATCGTCGCTTTGGCTACATTCTTTCTAAAGTTTAGCCCAATTGCATGACACCTTCGAGCGACAGGCTTATATCCACTTGATCCTACTGTAATTCCGGATTCAGCTTTCAGCCCTTGATTACCAGCTGAATGACTTGACGCTAATAATGAAAACCATATTCACTTTAAGAACTGTAACAATCAGCCTAATAACGTTAATGATGTGCAATCCAACGATCCTGATTCAGACGATTCTGCAGATAACATTCCCCATATGAGAAAAAATATTATCCAGCAAGAAGTTGCTGGTAGGATCAAAAACTCTTCTGATACACAGGCACAATCAGAAACTGCATGTCTCGATAGATCTTTTAAAGAATTGCTCCCTACGCCTGAACTGTTTAAATTGAAAGGAAGCAAAACTCCGAAAAAAATCTCTCAATTACAAGGCTCTGTTGGTAACCAAAGACCTGTTCTCTTCAAACAACTTCTAAATCCAAAGCCATAGTGTCCAAAAAAGGAATAAAGAAACAACCAACAATCATCGAATGTGTTAGTGAGAAAACGCCTAAAGGGTAACCTACCACAAAGTGATTCTTGGTATTGCTTTATGTGTAACAACCAGAACAATTATCTACGCGGAGCTGTGTTATTTGTGGCACTTGGTGCCACGAATATATATATATATATATATATATATATATATATATATATATATATATATATATATATATATATATTGGTTTCACAAAAGACGATAAAGATGACTATCTGTGTACGTTGTGATTTAAGTTTGTTCTTTTTTTTTTTTCGAATAATTTGATTTACGATTCTTCTTTTGGGCTTTATTAAGCGAATGTTCGGGTAATAAAGCGCATTCGTAACTTTTTTTTGGAAGCATGTTAAAAGTTTTTCACAAATTTTAGGCTGCGAATATAGCTTTAGTTTAATTTATGCTAGTTCGAATTAGGATAATCTTGGTTTTTGTTGGTTGTGCCTTTTTTTTTGGTAAAGTATTGTTTTCTTAAATGGGCCTTATTTGCCGCAGGTACGTTATGTATTGTAGCATTGGGTAGGTCACATAAGCAAACCAGTATTGAAGTATAAAGACCTAAAACACATAAAATACGTATTGATACGTCCCTGCATATTAAAAGCTTACTTGATTTAAGACAAGGAATTGTATAACTGTTGTTGCTAATTTTCCTTTTCTAATTCCTTGCATCCAATAAATTGATCAATTTTGTGCTGAAGAAGTCTTACGAGATTTAAAAACCAATCAAAGTACACTGTATTACAGGCTTTAATTTATCGCTGTAAGAAATATACTCAGCTAATTTTCGGCTTTAATTTAAATATTATTTTTCTTCTTATCATTAGGTATTTGATCACGAATCACACAATAAGGGCAATGCTACTGAATATGATATGATAATAAATTGGCTCTACTCTCTGATAATATTGAAAGTTAAGCTATGCAATGACAATGACTAAAATGTTTGCAGTACAACGTGCAAAACATCCACCAGAAGTACAGATAAAAATTTGAAAATGGTCTTGATATTTTTAGAATATTGACCACATGTAAATTCGTTGAAAACTTCACATCGACTTTCGATTGTGTACAAACATTCGCGTAATATATTTATCAGTTAACATTACAAATATAGCTGGACATTAATACATTTTAATACCTAGCTATTTATCAATCAGTAATATTTTTCTATATTTGATTTTAGAAAAAACATCTTAAAGGAAGATTATTAATTTCATGTTATAAACGTTGTTAATACAGAAGTAAATGCATAGAATCAAAAGTAACATTATGGATAATACTAAAGGTTATTTGTTCTAAAAATAGATAAATATGTGGCAACACGACAGGGACGCCCACTGATCCATTAACTAAATATACCGAGTTCACGTGCCCTGTAAAGTATAAAAGTATTCACTACACGCCAATATATATATATATATATATATATATATATATATATATATATATATATATATATATATATATATATATATATAATATATGGTGCCCCAAATAGAGTAGGATAGTATGGGTATCTTTCTTATTATTAAAGATAGATATTGGGTTAAATGGGCAATATTGTGCCATTTTTTGGGCTGAGTTCGATTCCGTTGAGAAACATTTCAATTTCCGAAGTTTTGAAATTATTTAAAAAAAAAAATCGGCGATTTCTAAAACTCAAATATCTCCGTAATTATAAATGATACGAAAAAAAGTTTCAGATCAAAGTTACTTATTTCGATGGGGCACACTTAAAAGTGTGTCAAAATAAAATTCAAAGTGGCGGTGTTCAAAATATTTTGAATGGGCCCATATTTTGGGTGACCATATTTATTTTCAGAAAAATAAGTACAGAAATAAAAAGTAGCAAAAAGTTGTATTAGGAATAGATAAAAACGGACAAATCAAAGAACTAAATGTAGCGTGACATAGCCAAGCATCAAAATCAGAATAAAAAATAAAATAATTTTTAATGACACATGTATATACATAATATATGTACCTATATTCCTATATTAGAAAAAATACAAACACATAAAATACTCTGGCAGAAATGTGTAATGTTATTAATTATTTTGACGTGCCTGCAACGCCATCAGTAGGGTCACCTTTGTGCCAATCGTATTTTTGAGAGCTTAGGATAGATTCCAAAATTTGCTTTCTGGTCTTCAAAAACTGGAACATTTCACTGCAAGTCTCATCGAAGTTTGTGTACACTTGCATCACAGCTTCTAGTGTCGATATTTTCATTTGCGATTTTTCTGCACTCCAGTAGTTATTAATATTAGAGAATAGTCGCTGAATTGACGCACTTGTTCCAGGAAGACAAAAAATAAACTGACATAAAATCTCACAATTTTTGAAATCTTCACTTGATCCAGACCCTTGATTCCATTTAAATACTTCAACCCATCGATCTTCGGTAGCTACGTTTTTCGAGTTCCACTCGGCAGTTTTATCTTCTGACAGTTTAGCTTGTAATAGACTAACTTCATCGAAGAGTTCGTCCTCATTCAGTGTCGAACCCAAGTAGTCTTTAAAAGCAGCACATGAACACAAAATTTGATTCCATGAAACTTGGTTTCTCAAATTTATCCATTCAAAGAGCCTTAATTCATTTAAATTCGTACGCCAATTCTTCAAGTAACTCACACAATTTGAATAAAATAATCTAACCTGTGAGATGAAGTCATCTCGATAGTTTAAACTACCTTCCCAATTGACAAGTTGTAAAAGGGATTCTCTTACTTTAAGCGGCAAAAATAATTCATTCAAACGATTTTCAAGCTTATTTTAAAGATCGAAATACTCTAGAGCGGCCTCTGTTGCGCATATTTTGTCACCCTCTACCTTTAATATGACTTTGTGAAACATAGAAGCAATGTTGTGTACAAACCACATCCAAATTTCGCTGGTGCGACACAAAAAATTGCTTCAAAATCATTGGACAATTTTCAATAGACAAAAAGTATGCTTTCAACGGTTCGTACATTTGTAGAATTCGTTCAATTGCGGGCATCAGACTTAAAAATCTTGTTTTAGAAAATGATAACATCTTTTGTATTCAACATTAACAAAGTCGCAGAATTGTTTAAGTTGATTTACTCTCACTGCATAAATATAGAAATGCTTAAATAACTTAACAACAATAACCTCAACGTCAATTGGTAAGACGTCCGTAGCATTTTGTACGCAATTGTTCAAAATGTGTGCAACACAACCAATGCCAACCAGAGGTTTGCCACGAGAAGCATTCAATTTTGCAAATAGGTTGTTCACTCCTTTCTTTTCATTCCAAAATTTGTATTGGTATTATCAGCAGCTAATCCAATACAGTTGTCCACTAAATTGTGGGTTTTCAAAGTATTAAACACATAACTATTTAACTGTTCTGATGTTTCACCAGGTAAGTCTTGCAACTGAAGTAATTTCACTTGAATACCTTTTTCACAATTAAAGTATCTCACCAACAAAGGTACTATTTTAATTTCTTTGTGGTTGGACAAATCGATCATGATGCTAACAAAATGTGCTTTGTGTAGGTCAATTTCCAATCGCAACTGGGATTCTTTAGCAAAAACATTTTTTACAATGGCTTCAGTTTTGGTTCGAGCTGCCATAAATTTGGGCTCAAACATGTTCGCTATTAGCTTTGATGTGCAATCCAAAGATCTAAAACTCTGCTGATGCTTGATCGTATGATACGCGAAAGTACCTTCCTTAGCTGCAATTAACATATTTTCAGAGCTGAAGTTTTCACTTTTGAAAAAAGTGTTTAGTGTAGCGCTTTTAGACTTCGTATTTGCAGCTAATGTATGCTTTTTCTTGGTTATCAACATCACTTCTACAAATTTCACAGTACACAATATGCGGACTCAATTTATTTTTTATTTTCATAAACGGATATTCTTTCTGTAACTCCAAATTAAAATGACACTTTCTTCGAGGCGGTGCCATGTTTACGCAAATAATGTAGGTAACTGAAATCAGACGACGTTGCTTTTTAGTAAGCGAAACCAGCACAGAAAACCAGACTGCATTCAACAAAAACAATTAACAAATAATATGTTCGGTTGCTGTCGAACGGTAGAACTCGTGTAGAATTGAACTTGTTTAGTCTTAGTCCAAGCGCTGTCGCTATTTATATGCGGCTCGCTAAACTTCGCTTCGATTCTCGCACGTTCCAGTCCCGGAGCATTCTGGGCTGTGCGTCTAGGATAATCGAGGGCGGACTGGAACGTTCGGGAAACAAACTACGCGAACATTCCCAACAACTTCTTAACGTCGTTATTGCATCATGATCAGTGAATCACCGATAAGCATTCTTTTTAAATAAAAAATAAATATTTTGGTATACCTATTTGCGATATTTGCATCTTCAAGAAAAAGAAAGTACATTTTAGTGTACTTCATGCTTCTATTATGGACCTTAGGACACTGGCAGAAAAGAAAGTACTGTCCTACTAAAATAAGTACGTATGGTCACCGTACCCATATTAGATTTTTACACAACTAAATGGAATTTTTTTTCTCTTTTCAACGATGTATAACAACCTATGTACGAATAAAAAATTATGGGAAATATTAATTGTTTTCATTTTAAATGAAGTAGCCATGATTAACAATTTGCGAGTAAAAATTATTTATTAAACAAATTGAACACAACGATACACCGTGATATTAGTAAATGCTAAAACCATAATACATTACAATAAATGTTCAAAGTGCTGGTGATGTACACACAATCGATACCGTTTTACAAACTGTTAGTAACTGTGCGCAATGTATTTCGACGAACACCGTTAAAGGCTGCTACCATTCCTTCACGTGGTTCTTCTGCATTATTGTAATGGAAATTACTACCACTGGCAACTCATTAGGTGTATTGGTGGCAATTACTCTATTATCAAAACGGTCATTTAAATATCGGATAATATTGCCAGCATTCTGTGCAGGAGCGCCATCCTGCTGATACCATATTTGAACATTATATGCCAAAGGTAGATCATCTAATAAATCTTCAAGATATGTTTGCAGAATTTCCATGTAACGCTGTGCTGTTAAGGCTCCATAAAAAATTATAGGACCAACTAAACGATTTCCCAATATACCACAAAAAACATTAAAGCCGAAACGAACCTGGTTAAGCCGTGGAACCACTATGTGTGGATTTTCCTGTGCCCAATGGTGCTCATTATGGCGATTAAATAATCCACAATTGGAGGAGTAGGATTCGTCAGTCCATAAAACTTGATTTATAAGATCATCATTTTCTGCAATTTTATTTAAAAACCATCCACAAAATGGTGTTCTACGGATATTATCATTTGGTCGCAAAGTCTGCACAATGTGTAATTTATATGCGTGGAAATTGTGTTTTTTTTTAATTCTCGATGATTTAGTCAAATTTGACAAAATTGTTTACTACGTCTTTAACAATTTTTAACAAACATTACTACTGACGAAGATAGCTGTAAGTGTTATCGAAACGTTTAGATTGTATAATTTAAAGTACACCATTAAAAAATCCCAAAAAAGATAAGTATTTTATTATGAGTGTTAATGGTGAAAGTTTACATTTTCATATCTTGGGTTTTGTTTTTGGAATTTGGAATGCCCGAAGATTATTGGAGATGAATTAAGAGAATATATTCGACGCTTTGAAACACTTGTGTTAAGCGGTGAGTTGGCGCAAACTACCGGAACGTAACCTATAAACGTTTTAACGTTTCAGCAGTCTATAGCCATTTATGTAATTTGTTGCCTTAAATAGTAAAAAGAGCATACCATTCTCATTAGTGTGGTGGCAATCAATTGTACATGGCGAGCGTGTAGGTCGCCTAGTGGGACAGCATTTGAAAAGTGACAGGCAGATTTAGTCCAGTAGGTTGTTACAAAATGATTCGTTTGAAGGATTGTAGTAGGAAAAGGAGGTGACCCCAAGAGGAAAGTAACATTAACACACTCTAGATGTGGCAGGTATGGTGAAAGAAGGAAAGCAGTTCTTAATAAGGATAGCGGTTCCTCTACTCCTATTGAAAGAGGTGAATGACAGTTAGGATTTGTAGCACACAAAGTCAGGATGCATTTACTGTTTTGTTTAGTCTATGTTGTGGATAGTATGTGTACGTTGTTGGTTTATAGGTGATCGGTTAGGGGGCTGTTTCTGACGGACCTTCGGGTGTACCTATTACCAGATTCATTACACTATCGGATTTAGGGTTTGTTGGTGTAAGTGACCATTTCAACAAGAATAGTTGATTAGGGGTTTAGTTCCAGCTAAGCCAGAATTACTTCGATCTTCAGATTGAGAAATATGATTGACCAATGTTTGACAGAGTGAGAAAATGGAGAAGTTTAAACCAGACATATTTCTTAACCCTGGATTAAAATAATCCTCGCTTAACGTCGTCTATTGATATCACAACTTCAGATATGTGGGCACTGAAATGTTCTAAAAGGGTTTGTGTGATATGTACGAATTTTCCTATTTCCAAAAATTGTTTCTTCTTAGAATTCTCATTTTTCCAGTCAGTGGTAATTGGAAAGGTTTCAGTGTAGCGGTGTCTACTAAGATTTTGGTATACGTACGATGAATTGCGCATCTCAGGTAAAACTAGAATGAGTGCCACTGCAGCTACTTCACTTTGGTGTGCATCGATTTCGGGTTCAAACAGATTGACCAGTTTTGTATGGACACTGTATCTGAAGAGCCCTATCATTATAGGCGTCAAAACCTTACAGAGTGGTACTTAAAATTTTTACACCTTCTGGAATCGTTTTCGGTGAACCACTCGGTATAACAAAAGCAGGTATGTTTCCAATGCATGTGTGTATCTATATTTACTTTTCTACATAACCTGATTTAGCCCAATAATGATCAAATGTCATGAGATAAAAAAAAACGAAGTCATGAGAATACATTAGTTTAAAAAAAATTTAGGATGGATGAAAAGACACGTTTATTGACTCTATGGCGAGTACTGTGAAGGAAATTAAACAATTTAGGTTAAAAATGAATAAAGAAATTATAGTCTGGGACTTTTGTAATTTAAGACTTTCATGGTTACATATTAATGACTTAATTAACTTTTTATAAATTAAAACACATGCAAGATTCTTTTAATACATAAATTGTTGTGTGGTATTAAATTTATATTATACGTCTTATTAATTGGTAATGGCTTCAGTAGAATTCAAAATTTAAGTATTATTTTTATATTTCACTTCATTTATTTTGTCGTCTTGGTTGTGAATATATTATCAAAACTTTAACAATTGATAGTGCCTTTTATCTAACTCGAACATAGGCATTAACTGTTTGAATATCAGTATCGTACAGCCCACACTCAATCTGATTTATCACATATTATTACATAGTTTTTTACATCACCGTGTTGATTATATGGCTTTCCTTGCACTAACTTGAAGCTTATTTGAAGCTAATACCAAATTTCCAAAACAAATTTTTCTGTTGTTACAGATGAAATGATTGTGACACCTGGTGCGAAAGAAGTTGATGGAGACGTAGAAGATCATCCTTTAAGTATAAACCCTGATAGTGAATGGCAAGCATTTTTTAAAGACAATGAAGTTCTATTACAAATAGATAAAGATGTAAGACGCCTATGCCCTGATATATCATTTTTTCAACAGCCTACCGAATTTCCTTGTAGTGTAGTTGTAAATAGTATGGATGTAAAACGTCTTCATAGACGAGTTGAAAGACGTGTGTTAAAATCGGCTAATGTGGAAAGAAAAGGACTGGGAATAACTAAGGTAAATGAATAATTCATTATTCACCAATTAATACTTCTTATACTGGCTATTACTTTTCATGCTTCTGTAATATTAGTAGCAGGTATACAATTATTTGATAATAACGTAGTTCTCGATATATATTTTAATTTTCCTTAGATAGCGCTGTCTTTAAAAAAGGCATCTGAAGATTATGCTCCAATGGATGAAGGACAAGAAGCTCATTGGGAAGTAGTTGAGCGTATATTATTTCTATATGCAAAACTAAACCCAGGACAGAGTTACGTTCAGGGAATGAATGAAATTCTCGGTCCCATTTATTACGCTTTTGCTTCCGATCCGGATGTATCTTATAGGGGTAAGTCAATGCAATCAACAAAATATACACTTTAATATTTAATTCATTATAAATAGTGCTACAATTGTAAATTTTAGTAAAGTACTGTTTTACCATTCTATGTGCATTATAATTAGGTCAATGGTAGGTTACTTCTGTACCAGATCGTACAGATGGTATGCACATTTAAGTTAATATGTATGAACGATCACAGTTTTGATTGAAAAAATCAAGTGCTTGTTGGTCTACCAATGCTTTTGTCAGGTGGCATAGGAATAAAACAATATTTACCAAACAAAGGTTGTTTTTGTGCCATTTTTGATACTCTGTTTAGTTGGCAGAAGACATCATCTAACAAGTACGCCTCTGTAGCATCAGTGAACACAGGTATTTTGTTAGTACCATTTATGCAGATGCTACCAAATTGTATTTTTTAACAAGATAATGCAAGGTCACACATTGCTAAGATTACAACAAGGTACCTCCAGTAATTATGTTTTCAAGCGTTGCATTGGTTTGCCAAATCATCAGACCTTGATAGAACATGGTTGTAACATAATGGGTTGAAAAGTAAGATTTCTCACAATGATCCTTAATTTCATTGAGGACACTAACTCAAAGTTGTCTGGAATGAAATACCACCGCTTCACACAAAGATCATCTGATAGTATACATCAGGGATCTCCAAACTATGGCCCGTGGGCCAATACCGTCCCGCGAGAACTGTTAGTACACCCGCAGCAGCGGGCCAGAAACTCACTCATCTCGGTGTCCTAGTTTTTTTTTTTTTTTTGTAAATTCAGTAAAAAAACCATTGGAAACAATAACAGATTTTTACTTGAACGACAAATTCAGAAACACAATAACTAACATAAGATATTGTACCGGGGGACCCAGAGGTCCGAAAAAGCCCATAACTTTTTTACTATTTGATATATTGACGTAGCTACTTTTATTTGGCAAACGCTACAAATAATTTTGTTTATGCACAGGGTGTCCCAACATTTTAAAAAGTGTAAAGTTTTTTTTTTTTAATGGAACTGCCCTATTGTGATGTCATTATTGGATTCTATCCTAAATTATGTGTTATATTTATTTAGATCAGTTACACTTTATCTGTCATACTTCTTGTCATTTTTCAATGTTTACTTTAAAATTCGTAGATTGTTTAAAAAATCTTAATTTCTAAACTATTAAAGATAATTTGAGAAACTTTTTTTGACCCATTTTCTAAACTTTAAGCCAAGCAATTGTTTTAGTATTTTTCAACGCCCTCTGCGGTTTTTCAAATATGACAATGTAAAAAGGTCCATAACTTTTTAAACTGCATGCCCTGTTTTTTATGGCACTAATCAATAGCTTTTTTGACAAGCTTTCCAACGATATAAAGTTTGTATGGTCAAATGTAAACATCAAAGCTGATAGAGTAAGAAAACTGTATTTTAAGCAATTTTCTCTTAAGACAACGTGATTTTCGAGTAGGCTAGGTGCTTTACGATGGCAATATGTCAACTTTGACTTTTTCAAAAAAAAATTTGATACTTGCAGGCTCAAACCATAATCACTAATGAATGAATTTTTCACGTCAAGAGTTGAATAAACATGGTATATTGCATTGGTGAAGCGGATTGAAATATTCTATTGGCAAGTAGAATTTATCATCAAAAATTTCCTGAAGCAGTGGTACCGCAAACTGCCGCTTTTCAAAAATTAAAAGATAGGATTGAAGGTACTGGAAACGTAGCTACTCAAAAAAAAATTAATAGGATGAAGAATTGACGAGGACAAAGGATTGGAAGTTCTCCGCAGTTGAGTTCACAAGAAATCGAATCTAAAACAGAAATCTCACAAAGTAGTGTTAATCGAATCACTTTAAAGCACAAATTTCATTCATATCATGAGAACTGTATGGGGATGATTTTCAGAATCGGATTCGTTTTTCGGAATTAATGCTCGATTTAATCAACAATGATTATGGCTTTGTAAACAACATTTTATACAGCAATGAGGCAAATTTTAAGAATAACACATCTGTTAATCTGCACAATATGCATTATTACAGCACTGCAAATCCCATTGGTTAAGAACTATTGACCATCAAAACAAATGGCCATTAAACGTGTGGAGCGGAATATGTGGAAATCAAGTGATTGGACCTTATTTTTTTTGATCATGTCTTGACAGGAATAAGATACTACGAGTTTATTCAAAATGATCTTCCGATACTTCTCGAAAATATTGATCTAAATACAAGGAGAAATATGTGGTTTCAGTAAGATGGAGCGCCTATACATTACCATCAAATTGTTCGAGAATTTTTAAACCAAACTTACCCAAGTCATTGGTTAGGTAGAGGAGGAACAATCGGTTGGCCTGCCAGGTCTCCCGACTTAACTCCAGTTGATTTTTTTCTGTGGGGGTTTGTTAAAGACCAACTATATCGTTTTCCACCAGCAACTGCTGAGGATACGAAGGTTAGAATAACTAATGTTTTTTGTTCGATTGATGAAGGAATGTTAATGCGCGTCAAAGTTTCTTTCGTAGACAGACTGAATATTTGTATGGAACAAAACAGTGATATTTTTGAACATCGGATATAAAAAAAGTTTTGCATATACTCGTATTATTAATTGTTATTTATTCTTGTTAACATTGTTTTTTTTTTCGTTAAATAAATGTGCTGTTTATTGTTGTTTCAAACAATTAATTTAACTTACTTAATACTATAATTTGTAATTGAAGCGTTAATGCGTTAAGAGTTAATATTCTTTTGCACATCATTGCCTATTTGCAAAAGTGGCATTAGCCTACTTGAAAATTGCGTTGTTTAAGAAAAAATTGCTTAAAATGCAATTTTCTTACTTACTTAGATTGTTACATTTGACCATACAAGCTCTATATCGTTGTAGAGCTTATCAAAAAAAGCTATTGATCAGTGCCAGAATATACAGGGGATGCCATTTAAAAAAAATGAGTTATTGACCTTTTTACATTGTCATATTTGAAAAACCGCAGAGGGCGTTGTTTAAAAACACTAAAAACAATTGCTTCGCTGTTTAAAACGCTTTCAAATTATCCTTAATAGTTTATAAATTATGATTTTTTAAAAAAGTTCCTGCATCTACGAATTTTGAAGTAAAAATTGGAAAATCTTAAACAGTATGACAGATAACGTGTAACTGATCTTAATAAATTTAACACATAATTTAGTGTAGAATCCAATATAACATCAAAATAGGGCAGTTCCATTTAAAAATATAACTTTACAGTTTTTAGAATGTTGGGACTCCCTGTACATAAACAAAATTATTTTTAGCTTTTGCTACTATTCAAAAAAAATTTCAATTTAATATGTCAAATAGTAAACAAGTTATGGGCTTTTTTCGCACCTCTGGGTCACCCTGGATATCATGTATCCGTGCATAATGAGATTAAATATTTGAACTATAAGTATTTAAAATATTTATTTATTTAAAAAAACAAATACAAAAAATGCCATACATAGACACTTAAAGAAATTTAATTTACATAAAGAAATTAAACATGATAATTATATTTAATGCGAATTATGTAACTGTAACTTTCCCGTAACAATTGTAGATAAAGTTTACTAGTGGAAATTATCAGCAGTTACTTCAAATGCTCATCAGTTAGTTTGGATCTTTAAATATTTGTAGTGTATTTCGTTTTGGAGAAAGTTTGTTCACAAAGATAAGTATTGCCAACGTGGAGAAAAAAACCATGAGCATATTTATGCAAGTGATCAAATTATGTGAGTGAAAGACACATAAAATTCCAACAATAATGCATTTTAAGTATTTTTCGTATAAATATCGCTATCCTGCAAATCATTCATTTCTATTTGAGGTTCTGGGGCAAGGGTTTCTATATCGTCGTTAAAAGAATTGTTCAGTTTAATCAAAGGAGTGGAGATCGGATGGTTTGTGTTTTTAGTGTAGAGTTGGCACCAGACATACTAGCATGTAATCATTTTCATTTATATTAAATTAAAAAAAAAAGTAAAGTGAATAAATACATTAAGCTTTATTTAAGAAAATACAGTCCATTATGTCGTCACAAGGCTTTTGAAAATCTTGATATCGTTTGAAATTGCATTAAAATCTGAAAAACGAGACTCAACATTTTCTTTTAATGCACCGCTTCAATTGCTAAATCCACTGAAAATGCAGTTTGAGTTTGCTGACTGAATGTTTGGCGTGTATAAAAATGCGTGAAGATCAAATGCGTGAAGATCATTCATATGTTTAGTTAAATCTTCACAAAAGTTAGTTCCATAACAAAAGTTAACTTCCACAATCACTCATTGCCTTTTAACTCAGCCAGAGTGCTATTCCTTTCTCGATTATTGCTCGGAGCTCAAAAAATCGTGTTAGAACCTTTTCGCAGCTAATCCAGAGTACTGCAGTGTAATACGGTAAGTAGTTTTCTCCAATCTCTTCTATACATTCACGGAATTGACGATGATTAAGTGCATGTGATCTAATATAACTAACAGCTGACATGACTGGCTTTAAAACTTCTCCAGTGCTCTTCCTCTGGATGTCAAGAAGCTCCTCATGAACTTCATAATTTTTATCTATCCCTCGAATAAAAACTAACACCTGAACAGTATCTGACACATCCGTTGACTCATCCAGTGCCAAAGAGTACCACTCTTGTGTCGACTCTTGTCAGACAATTGAGTTAATATAGTTTCTGCAATGTTATCTATTCTTCGAGAGACCGTGTTTGCTGACAAACTGATGCTTTTAAATAAATTACAATTCTTAATTAATTCGCCGTCAGTAAGTGAATTCCCATATTTTGCTATTGAATAGGCCACACAGAAAGTTGCTATTCCTTGTTCGACATTTACTTTCTTAAACAGCTGTTGCTGAGATTGTAACCCTCGTTTCAAGTATTCAAATTTCTCTAAACGTAGGCTTCCTGTAAATTAGAATAATTTTGAGAATGCTTACTCTCATAATGACGTCTTATATTTATCTGAGGACAGATATTGTTTCATTACAAATTATACATATTGCCTTCTTACTTGACTCAATTACAAAATATTGATATCCCCATTGCTCTTTAAATGTTCTGCACTCACTATCCATCTTTCGTTTCTTTTCCATGTTGTTCGATGTACATAATTTCAAATCAAAACAATACCAAGTTGTAATTGATTAAATATGAAACACTCGTAATTCAGCACATTGTATCTAAGAAACCGCGAGAAACTATATCGCAAAACAGCGTCGCGCCTTATTTTGTTTTTTAGAACGTTATTTCGCTATGTTCAATTCCATTCAGCATAGTTTATTGGCTTTTTAGATATTTACAATACATGTGTTATTATAATACAAAGTACAATATAATATGAAATATATATAATACAAAGTGTTGTCTTCCTTGTCGTGCGTGTTCAGGAGTATGAGTCCTCTTCAACGCGTGTGCTGTAGGTTGATGTGTAGTGTGATGTTGTATGCCGTGTCGACATTATGTAGTGTTTGTGGTTCCAATTAACCTGTTGAGGGTGGTGATATTGTGTTGGTCCTGTGTGTGGTGGCCTGTTGGCGCTCGGGTGCTAATTGTTGATGCTGATGCTGCTGCTTCGGATATCTGAAATAAATAGGAAAACGTATAAGTTTGGTCTTCACATAACCCGCACAACGACGGCATAGCTATTGTTGTGCAGTAATAGGATGGGATATCTATACCGTGAGGCGGTGTAGAACAAATAGAACAGGTGTGATAATATAAATCGATACCGAATACTTATCCGAGGTATCCCTTTCGCCGCTGTTCCGGAGAGTGCTTACCCAAAAAGAGTTCACATCTGACCGTGCGTGAGGATCACTCCCCACAGGTCAGTCGCAGTTTAAACCTTCCCTAGGGCCGCTGCCACCTTTCAGATGGCAAGTAAGGCCTTCGCCAAATCTAAGCCTCAGAGGTGACCCAGAATCGCGTCGAGCTCTAAAGCAGGAGGAGCGGGCGTTTTCTCGCCTGCGATTCGATACTTCTGCTCTATCACTCCCGCTTGGCATCGCATTGGTGTAACTAACGCCGGGCCGGAGATGGTGCCGCTGGTGTCCTCTTCTGTCGCTGTTTGCGTGGTGCGTCGTTCTGCTTCCGCTGGAGCTGCGGTAGACGTGGGAACTTTGCACATCCCCGGGAAATTGTCAGGTTGATCACCACCGCAGCTCACGCACTTAACCTGGTCGGTACGGGGTTCAGTGCATTCGCTGTAGTGGTGATTTCCTGTGTACTTGACACAGCGTGCCGCTGGTCTACAGCAACGCTGTGCGTGACGGAATCCCTGGCACCGGTGACACTGTCCGCTGCGGGATTTCCGTCTTAAGTCTACGAAGTCGAACTACGAGATGTGGCAGAAAAGTAATGGGACTGGCAACACTGCAAGCGATCTGGCAACTCTGCGCTGTTGTGCTTGATAGAGCACGTGTATCAGTACCCTCCCATAGCTCAATGCGAGTTTCAACTCCTTCCGTTAACTACGTGATTTTTGTGACTGCTATTACTGAAGTTGTGTTTTGGTTGTGCGTTGGAGCAACGTTGTGCCATTAGATTTTGTGTTAAGCTTGGAGAATCGGAAAGTGTGACGTTTGAAAAGTTAAAACAGGCCTATGGGGAACATTCTTTATCCCAAGCTGGCACAAATCGTGTTTGAAAGGCAGAGAACACGTTGAAGATTAACACCGTTCAGGGAGGCTTTCAACTTCTAAAACCTACGAAAACATCGAACTTGTGAACACTCTTGTGAGATCAGACCGTCGTTTAACATTAAGAATGTTGAGTGAACAATTAAATTTGAACAGATTTATCGCTCATCAAATTTTGACTGAACATTTACACATGCGAAAGGTCTGTGCCAAAATGGTGCCGAAAAATCTCACAATTGAGCAGAACATTCGATAAAACAAGTGTCTTGATCTTGAGAGAATTGCTAATGAGCAAGATTTCTTTAGTCGTGTGTTCACAGGTGATGAATCACGGATTTTTGAATACGATCATGAGACCAAGAGGCAAAGTGAGGAGTGGCACACTGCAAACTCTCCTCGACCAAAGAAAGCTCGAATGAGCAAATCGACGATCAAATCAATGTTGATTTGTTTTTTTTGACAGAAGGGGAATCGTTTGTTCCTACAGGATAAACTGTTAACCAAGTTTTCTATAAAGACGTCCTTGAAAGGCTCAGAAAAAGGTCATTTGCGTGAGACCAGACATTGCAGACAAATTGATGCTCTATCATGACAACGCCCCATGTCACACTGCCCTCTCCATAACGAATTTTTGACCTCAAAAGGCATTCCTGTGGAAGACCATACCGGTTGAAGACTTCCAGCGCTGCTACCAACAGTGGGAACAACGTCTCCATGGGTGTGTAACTGCCCAAGGGAACCACTTTGAAAAAAATAAAAACTTTGGTAAATAAAAAATGAGTCATTACTTTTCTGCCACACCTTGTACGTGCCCCATCTACCGGATCTTCCCGAGGTACGATTCTGTTGATAGCGTCACCAGCAGAACTAGGATCGGTCTTCCTTGTTTCTTTATACTGAAATAAGAAGTGATGTTAGTATCGCGCTCAAGCAACTCTGAGCTAACGTCGTTCTCGGCGATTTATACAGCAATCCGCGTATAACTACCTTGAACGTACGTTCACTCGTCTGGTAGGTATGGTACCGAGTGCCATGCCTATCCATATATCGCATAAGTCTGCCCTGGTCCTTGGCTGTGATATGCTGAACCCGATATTCCTCGTCGATTGTCTTCCGCTCTGATAAAGGCGATCCCTCGTCGGACCATCACGCGATAGAAGGATACCCAGTTCACCTTCTGACGAAGGGTTACCGGTGGCACCCTCTCCCTGGTAACGGCGGTTTCCATAGCTTCTGGGCGGTCCACGGTGTCTGAAAGAGCTTGGTAAGCGTTGTCAGCCGGAGTAGGCGTGATCGGGCAGTCCATCGATATCTTCTTTGGCTTCTTTTGTAGCCGGAATTCCTCGTCGGGAGGTTACAGCACGAGCGGTAATCGAGATCTCTTATACTGTCCTCTTGTCGTCGCTTTTCTTGTGGCATCCTGCTGCTGGGGGGATCCCGGGTCATGTCGGACGATGATGTGATCCCTTGCGGGGCCGGTGTGTTGCTGGTTGTCGGCTCTATCCAGGGGCAATGGAGCCAAACTTCATCTCCTGATGACGGGCGGCCGCGCTCTCGGTGACGCTCTCTACCCTACATCGTGACAACGATACTGGTAGAGGCAGGTCCATAAGTTATTTTTTACTTAGTCCCTAACCGATTAAGTAGATGCTCGCTCTTCGGATTGCAGAAGGCGAGTGTGTCGTCGCTATGTTCTTTTTTTTTGGTACGCTTATTAGTTAGAATGCTTATTTGTTAGTATTGCTTATTCTTATCTTATTCCTGCGGACTGTTCAGGAATCTGCTTCCTCTTCAGTCCTGGGTCTTTGGTGTGTTAGTGGGGTTATATTGTTGTGTGTATTGTATACGTGCATACAATGTAGTGAGTGGTGTTAAGTGGTTGCAAAAAAAGGTAAACATAATATATTATTTTTGTTTGGATTGGTGTAATGTGGTGTGTATATGAGGTACGTGGTGTGAATTGGCTCGATTCGTTGGTCGTTGCATTGGTCGTCTTCGATTTTATCTTAAGGCATATGGGATGTCATCAGGGAGGTCTTCGAATTCTTCGGGGAGGTTTTCGATGTTCTGGATCAGGATAGTTGGAGGGTGCTTAAATTTATTTTTCGGTTTTCTCCTGTGGGTTCTTTAGGCATTGCATGTGGGTAAGGGCGTATGTGGAATGCGGAGGATGTTTTTGGTAGCTTCGGTTTCGCCGAATATCCTACGGTGTGTGTAATTTGGTTGTATTGTTTTGAGGCGTTGTGTGATAGGAGTGATGTTAGCGTGTTGTATGGTAATTTCGTTGGGTGTTCTATAGTGTAATCGGTGTATTATTCGTAGGACTCGGCGTTCACATGAGGCTATGGAATTTAGGTCTTTGGGTTTTAGGGTAGCGTACAATGGAGCACGGTAATCTATGACGGGCGGTATGAATGTCTTGTAGGTATGTTGTAGAGTTTCGGGTTGACAACCTCCTATGCGTCCCCTAAGGGCGCCCAGGAGGTTGGATCGGTTCCGTACTTTGTTCAGGTCAGCGTTCCAGTTAACGTTCTTCGTAAATGTAATTCCCAGGTATGTTATGTCGTCAAGTAACGGTAATCGTTCCCCTTGCAGGGAGGTGGTTACGTCGTTTTTGGAGAGTAATTTGTGTCGAGTATAGTTAGGGTCCCGGAATAGAATGGCTTAATGGGTTTATGGAGACTCCATTGGTTGGCCCAATTGGAGAAGTTCCGTAGGGTATTGGATATACTGTTGGAGGCGTTCTTAGTTGACCGATTAGCTGCCCAGAAGGCAGTGTCGTCGGCAAACCGTGCAGGGATACTCCGGGCGTTGTTACACTGAGGACATCATTAGCGAAAATAAGATATAGTATTGGTGCTAAGGTGTGAAAGGGATGAACCCACTCGGACTCGTACCGTCCTATCTGTTAGATAGGAGCTTCGTGAGCTCAGGGGGAATGCTTGGATTTTGTGAACTAGACCCACATGCCAGACTGTCAAAGGCCTGATTTATGTCTAAGAACACGGCGAGGTTGCAACAGCGGTGGTTAAATGCTCGTGACGTTTCGGTTAGGAGTTTCAGCAATGGGTCCTAACAGATTCTATTAGGTCGGAATCCGAACTGACCGTCGGGCAAGAGGTTATTGTATTCTATGTGATCTCCCAGCCTTCGGCCTATGATCTGCTCTATGCATTTCCCTAGGCAGCTGAGGAGGGATGGGTCGGTAAGATGAGGGCTGTGTTAGGTCGGAGAAGTTTTTAGGAATCATGACGGTCGAGGCGGATTTCCACACCGCCCGGAAGTACGAAAGAGAGAGGCATTTGTTATATATGGACCTTGGGCGTCTGATCGCTGGGGGTGGTAGATGTTTCAGTATAAGTCTATTGAGTCCGTCTTGTCCGGGAGCGGATATTTTAACGGAGTAATTGGGCATAAAAACGGGTCACCATCATCCAGGATTTTCTCGGGTAGTTCGGAGTTTTTTAAATCCTCAAGGTCTTGCTCTAGACGATTTTTAAAGTCGTCATCGAACGAGGGATCGTTAGGTGAATTATAGACGGATTGTAGGTGGTGGCGGAAAATTTCGGCCTTGTCTTGACCGCTGGAAATTGAGTTACCCTGAGGATCGGTTAGGTGGGACTTAGGTTTGGTTTTCCTTTTAGTGAGTATATTAAAGGTGTGCCAGAACTTCTTGCCATCTCTATAGTTGAGATTGGAGGTGGCCTGGATCCATTTTCTTTCTGTGTATGTGTTGGTTTCACGCCGAATTGGGGCGTTTAATCGGTTATATTCGGTCTTGAGAGAGGGGTCCCTTGATCTCAGGAATTCGCGATATACTCGCCTCTTCTCTTTGATCAAGTTTACGATGTATTGTGGGAGAGGTTTGCGGGAGGTATCAATTGATTTTTGGGGTATTGAGGCTTCGACCGCTTCCACCGTAAGGGAAGTTGAGTCGGTGACCGCTCTCTCGACATCGTTGGGAGTGTGGATATCGTTCGCCTGAAGATTATTGGAGGTGTATTCGCCAAATACATTCCAATCGGCATTTTGAAAATTCCGGACGGGACCGAGGGATGTTTTAACGAGAAGGGGTAGGTGGTCCGATGAGTTGGAGGAGGGGGAGGGACGGGGCCGAGGGATGTTTTAACGAGAAGGGGTAGGTGGACCGATGTGCTGGTTTCATCTAAGTGGCAATCGGAGGACATACGCTGAATTAGTGACTCAGTGCATATAATGTGATCGATTTTAGAGGCACCTTGATGACTAATAAAGGTAGGATTGGTGTTCCTGATCCGAAACAGTGTTAGGGTAAGAATACTGTGGGCTAGGCGGATACCGTTTCTATTGTTCGTGGAATCTCCGAATTGGACATGTCGGGCATTAAGATCTAGGAGGATAGCACTGGGTAGGGCGGAGATGTGGTCTAGAAGGCCATTGGAATTGGCTTCTTCTGGTGGATTGTAATAACAAACAGATGACGGGAAGTGGAAAGTGCACCTTTGCAGCTACACATTCGAGATGCTGCAGGTGCGACAGGATATGAATTTTTGATTACGAGCCTCGCAAACTATTGTGGGAAATGAATGAATTATAGGAGACAAAGTCAAGGGTACAACGGGTGGTTAGTTTTGTTTCTGTAATTGCAAGGACTTGTATTTGATTTGTGACTAATAGATTCTTAATGAGGAGGCGCTTCCGACGGACACCCCTCGCATTAATTGTACCTATTATTAGATCCATTGTAGGTACTTAGTGTGAGAGGTTAAGGTGTAGGATTAGGATCGGATGTTGTGGGTAGTGATAGCTATACCATTGCCAACAACGTTGTCCCTGGTATGGCGTTTCAAATATTCTCTGGACGTAATGTCGACAGCTTTCGCTATGTCGGCCCTACGCTCAGGAAACAGTTGCATTAGAGTGAGGCTAAGGGAGGCGATGAAATCGGGAATGGAAATGGGTGGTTTGGGTTTGTCGTCATCCTCGGTGTCTGACGTTAAAGGAGGGAGCGGTTTGGGTACGGCTGTCGCTGCCGCGGTCGTGGGAATCGCACGAGTCGCGCAGTAAAAGGAGTAGGTAACGTGAGGTCCACCGCAGTTGTTACACTTTGGTGTATTCCGGCGGGTACAGGACGAGGCTTCGTGGCTTTCACCACAGGTTGGGCCACGGAGGGTGCGGGTAGGACATTCCTCGGAAATATGCCCCACCTGCGTGCAACTGGAGCAATATTTGAGGGTGGGGTTGGAGATACGAGATTGTTCACAGGGCTAGTGTCTACCGAAAAGGTAGACACCGCTGGAAGGAGGTGGTTGAGGGTGGATTGCGACGGGATAATTAGGCGGATAAAGGAAGGTGTTGGTTTTCTTGGGTATTATCCGGATTGCTTTTGTGATTTTAGGTAGGTCAATGGATTCCCGGATCTCTTCAGGAAGGATGTCCTTGTCCACACCACGGATGACGTAGGAAAAGGACAAGGATTTAGGGTTGGGGTTCGTTGAGGGAGCGGACGTTCGGGGACCTGATAGCTGCGACAACGTCAATGGAGGCTAACCGAAGTGATGCGGTATAGTTCGCTGCATCGTAGCTGGCATGGCCTCACTCGTTTCTAACAAGCAGGTGCGGTTGTGGTTGAGCTTTACGTTCAACCAGAGGAGACGGAGAGGGACGAGGGCCTGAAAAAAGGATTTTTGGGTATTCAATTTTGCGGGAATATTGCGGATGCAATATCGGGAAGTGGAATTATAGGTAGCGGAAGGTTTAGGAGAGTGTTTAGCGGTAGGGTTAGGTTTTGAATCGGGTTGGGTGTTTTAAAGAACTGGTGAACGGGTTTGACTGCGTCATAGAGGGCATAGAAGATGCCCTCACTAGTGTAGAAGAGGATGCGACGGCTGCCGCAAAAGGATAGGGAAGGAGGTGGTGTAGTGGATCTAGGTGTGGGGAACTCGGTGGCGGGGAAGGAGCTAGGGAGACGGTAGCCCGGTGGCCCGGTTTGCCATGTTTTACCATGGCGGATTAGTACGGCTACTTGAAAAGGGGGTCAGAAATTGTTGTGTTAACGAAAGAGTAGACTCTGCTGGATTAAGGCTTGGAAGTTGAGAGTCCGATTGGATGGAGGGCTTTGTTAGTATTGATAAACAAAAAATAAAAACAAAAATTTATTTTAAAATGCTTTATTAATTAATACGTCTTAACAATTGTGGTTCCTTGCTGCTGCTGCTCCTGTGACTCTCCCGGTGTCCTTCTAGATGGTTTGGCGCCTAGCTGGTTATAGTGCTTCTTTCCTGGACGGGATCCGCTTCTTTGTGTCGACTGTAATGCGGAGCAGTGACAATTCTAACGCAAAAACGGCAAAGAGTACGGTGCCCGGCGCGAAAGCGTAAAAACGTTAAATTCTTTTTTTGAAAGTTGCTTTAGAGGTCAATAAAAATCGCAAAGGCTCTAACGCCAGGAAGGGGCTTACGTTCGATACCGAAGTTCTGACTGCCCTGTCGCTATGTTCTGTCGTCTCCCGTATTTATATTACGAGTCTTTGGTGCTAGTACATACACGAAAGCTCTCGAAAGTACTCGAATATGTAGTGTTTACGCTTGCGTAGACAGGGCAGTGCATTCATATTGCGAAATCGTGACGAATGAAAACACGGCGGTATATGAACGCGTTCAAACCAACTTAATTATTTTCAAACGAAATTTCCATAAAATGTTCATTCAAAATGAGATCCGCTACCATTGAAGTTCAATCAACCTCATAGGTACATAACCACTGTTACTGCCGGCAGCAAAAAAAAGAATTGGATGAAAAATAATACTTGTTAGTTAATTTTATCACTGGGTATATAATTCAAAATTAAACAGTTGGAATCATGAGTAAACTATAGGTCTTGACCCTTGAAGCTTAGTGGAGGACTTAGGCTTATAAGTTTGGAGACTCCTGACATAAATGATGGGTAAATGCTTCGTGGTGGTGTTACTCATTACATATATATTTTTAAGTAATTTGTTAGTTTTTATTTTTTTAAACTTGGTTGTTTCATACATATTAAGAAGCAAAATTTCACAATGGTAGCATTATTCTTAATGGGTGGTGCATTTCTAATGAAAATGAGTGTACATTACACATTTCAGAATGGGCGGAAGCTGACAGTTTTTTCTGTTTTACAAATTTAATGTCGGAAATTAGGGACTTTTTTATAAAAACATTAGATGAAACAGAGTGTGGTATAAATAGTATGATGACTCGAATGTTAGTCCAATTAAAAAATAGTGATTTAGATGTCTGGTTGAAATTTCAACAACTAGAATTACGACCGCAATATTATAGTTTTAGGTAAATTACTACAGTTCTAATTTCAACTTGCTAATTTCTTTATTTGCAGGTGGCTAACCCTGCTATTATCTCAAGAATTTCCACTTCCCGATGTTCTGAGAATATGGGATTCTTTATTCTCAGATGAAAAACGATTTAGTTTTCTTATTTATATTTGTTGCGCAATGATTGTGTATGTATACAATTTAAGTTATGCTGACTTTTTCAGGGTTTCAATTATAATTAAATAAATTAATGAATACATTACAATAGATGTAAAAACTTGATAATCAAGTTTGTACATTTAAATTTTAATTAGGGTTGCCAGTTGTCAACATATAGAGCTTATGTCATTCTATCGGGCGAAAAGGTTGGTTGCACAGAGATCTAAGTGGGTCATCTTAAAGAATCTAGGTTGAGCGTAATCCGATTACTATCTCGTTTACAAAGTATACAGGCATAGGTAGTGCTTTTCACTGTTTCAATTTATACATTGTTTGATTACTGCGAATAATGCTTTTTACAGCTGCAATTTCGTATGAAATAGAGATAGGTATTTTAATTAATTATTAATATTAATAATAATAGTTGGTAATTAATATTTGATTATGAAGCAAGTAAATATGTTCTATGCCTAACTTTTTAATCGCGTAAAGCAGTATTTATTGCACATTTAACAAATTTGTTTACATATCGATCTGTATAAAAGAGTGTCATTATCAAAGCCACTAATGTACGTAGAATATAGTATATAAAATTGAATTATTTATTTATTTGCGAAAGTGACTAAAGAAACATAAAAAAAAATGCTGCAATCATGTCATTGCAATTGAAAATGATTATTTAGAAAAGGAGAATATACTTGGCGTTGCATTTAAACCGCTCATTATAAACATTGGTGAAAGTAGCAGCACTGTCAGTGACGATGGTTTCAGTGAAGATGAGTGATAATTATGTACCTATTTAAGTGAATTATTTAGTATGACATTTATTTTTAAATATTATTTTCTTTACCTTCGTTCCATAGTGATTTATTTTATAGGTGTTATATTAATGTATACATATATAACGGAATAAAATGTGTCTTGTTCAACATTCTAAAATAAATAGCGATTTAAATTAAAATTGTACTGCTTTTTCTTACGTCACTGAAAATAGTAGTACTCAAAGGTAGAGTTACCGGTGAAGTGTCTGCGTCGCATGCGTGTTTTTTCACCAGGCAGAATGACATAAGTTCTATCTCAAAATTTATGTTATACAGAATGCGTTAAAAGTAATCTTTTTTTCCTAAATCTTTCTCTATAGGTATTATGACCCATGATCCATTGAATGAAAATATTTTCCAGTTATACGGAAGTCACTCCTAACTTGGTTATTTTAAATTAAAAGGTGTACTTTTTATTGCACATAGCGTTAACATCAGCATAACCAGTAGAACTATGAAGCCTTGTGTATGTTTTAAAGATCTCATAGAGTGCTAATGTAAACCTTAATAACTCGTTTTTTTTAATGATACATCTTTTTTGTTTCATCTAATGTAGAGTTAAATTACTAATCAAAATGCATTAATATTTCCTATGTCTATCTTTAACTAGTGTTAGTCTTAGACTTTATTAAATTAGGACAGTGAGAATTCAAGAATGTTTGTTCTTTAAAATGGTTATTAAGTTTTGCAAAAAGATTTTCGTGTAGTAATTTTGTTAGAACCTGGGAAATGACTATATTCTTTTTGGGTAAACTGTTTTCATTGCAATGGTACTTGAAAACCTTTTCTGAAGTCATACAAACTCTTATTAGATATTCTGATGGCGATGTTAGGTTTTTATCTTTCTAATTAATGAATGATGTCATATAGTCAGCTCTGTCTCCGATAAGACCTTCAATACATTCTTCACATTTTAGAATTCGTGAGATTTTATAAACAACAAATCCTGCCATATATAGTACGACTTCTTTGGTATGTTCCGAAATATTCATAAATTGAAAAGGAAACTTGGGAACAATTTCAAAATTTACAATTTCTTCTATAACTCTCTCCCTCCCACACAACTTATTAATAATGTCTTCAGGTACCAAAATAGATATCACTTCTAGTGGTATGCAATTATCCTTGAAAGAATCTAAGTTCAAGGTGAAGTAGCATTTTCTTATAGACAGCTTTGAACAGTTTGGCAGTTGGATTGTTATTAAAACCTCCCATTAAGCCAAAAAATAATTCCACATAGTCTTGACTCAGCTTGTTCATAGGAATATACTACAACACCTTTGTTGTATCATTTTGAATTAAATTTTTGTATAAGTGCTTAAGACTCTCAATGCAAAATAAAAATCCCATAGTGATAGTTCTAATGAACTTTACAGTACCGCCACAATTCTCAAAATCTTTAATTTTTAAAACTTGATTTAAAAACTCAATAGCATGAGTGACAGAACTACTGCAAGGTTGTGTAGCTAGTCTCACTTTATTACTCAAGTGAACACCTTCTTGTTCTTGAAGTTCATTCAATTTAACAAGATATTCCCACCGAATGCTATTCCCATTATCATCAAGTAAAGTATTCTTATCCCATAAAGTGTTTCACATTAACTTTACCAAGTGACAAGGGTCAAACAACACAGCTATTTCCTGCCCTGAAGAAGGATTTGTAAAGTTGATTTTATATTGTTAGTTTCAAATTTGCATCCTAATTGTTTTATCATTGTAATATTATGTGTTGCCCCATCAAATGTTGCTGAAACTACTTGAACTCCTGCTGTATGTAGATGATGCAAACACTGCAATAATAAGTTATGTTTTTGAGCACCTGTTAACGTGTCTATTAAAAAATATCCTAATGGAATTTTCCATGATTGATTAAGGCATACAAGCATGATTACAATAGCTTCTTTTGCTACAGAATTACATTCAGTGTCAATATTCATTCCAAAATCAACTTAACCATGATACCTTTGCCCATCCCACTGTACATTTTGGCGAATGGTCTTTTCATCCACAATTAAACCACAAACAAGTGGATATTCAGTATTTTCCATTTTAATTTTTAATAAATTAAATATTTCATCTGTAAACCCTGCCTCCCCATTTATATTTTTGTACCACCTAGATAATGTTTTTGGATGAGGCAAGGCTGAATTGAAAGTTTTCTAACATAACTATATGCTGCAGGAGAATAGTAATGCAGTGTCACAGCAAATGCTTTTAATTCACAACCATACTTTCCCTTGCGTTGAACTTGCCTCTTGAGAAACTCCTCATTTGGTCCAATCTGTCTTAAAATTTCTAAACTTTCATCAGTAAGTTTTCCTTTCAGAGAACAAATTACTTCTCTTAAGGTAGCTACTTTTTTATAATGATGAAGGCTTACCCTAAGTCTCTTTACTGTTTTTTTTACCTTTCGTAGCTGCTTCAGTAGTTTCAATTTTCTAGGTGTAGTATCCTTTAATAAATATAATAACTAATCAGAAAACAGTTAATATTAGTGTATGTACTAGATTTCATTTTGTTTTAGAAAACAGTTACTTTTCAACAATTTTATTTAGGAATGAGATTTTAATGTATATTTTGTACGTTATTCCTTGAAATTATTTCTTTATAATAACATATATGAATTATTCAAATATATCTCTGCATAGAAACGTTCGCCACAGAGTTCAACTTACGAGTTTATTTGGAGTAGGTGACGTTGGAGGCGTTTTTACTTCACATAATTCTAAACTAGAATGGGCCTTCTGGAAAGTTGCAACACGTGCCTCATTAGCTATTTGTACAGATGGCTGTGAAAAAGAGATCCTCAAATGATGAGCTTCTATTATATTCTGTAAATATAGCCAAGTTAAAGATAATGTCAAACTTAAAACCGCTGCCAAATCTGCC
This sequence comes from Vesta saturnalis, assembly GCA_036346205.1. Taxonomy (NCBI): domain Eukaryota; kingdom Metazoa; phylum Arthropoda; class Insecta; order Coleoptera; family Lampyridae; genus Vesta; species Vesta saturnalis. The sequence continues at coordinate 5,650,954 of JARFJB010002231.1, read as the reverse complement.
ACTATGCTTTCTCATATATGTAAATAAATAACTACAAAGCCCACAATACCTGAATTTGAATCATATCTGTTTTTAATCACGATATTCCCCATTTTTGGTTGGTTTATTTTGACAAATGATTTATACTTAGGGATCTTAAGAACCCCCCAGAAAAAAATCTGTTGATAAATTAAAAAATGCACAATTTTGTGCCCTAAAAACGGTGCGTCACTGGTTATTATATATTTTTTTATTTTGAAATTATATAAAAATATGTGTAAATACATAACTTCCAAGCCCACAATACCTGAATTTGAGTCGTATCGGTTTTTAAATACTATAATCCCCCATTATGAATCCGCCATTTTGAATTTTTTAATTTTGACAAATGATTTATTCTTAAAAACCTCCAAAACCCAACTTTCAAAAAAATCGGTTGATAAATTAGAAAATGCACAATGTTGTAGCCTAAAAACAGTGCACCACTGGTTATTATATATTTTTTTATTTTGAAATTGTATTAAAAAGTTTGTTTTTTTAATTATGTAACTTTTTAAAATTTGAAGCAATGATTTTTTTAATTTTCTGATCCCCTAAAAATGCCTGCCACTGGTTGGATTTTGCTTATTAACGAACTTGACCTAGATTTTATGGCAAAGAATTTTTGCAAAACTTAATAACTATTTTAAAGAACAAACGTTCTTGAATTCTCACTGCCCTAATTTAATAAAGTTAATAATTTCTACTTATATTAATGCTAGAATCTGCCATTGTACAAAAACGTTACTCGATAAAACTGAAAGCAAAAGGTCAGCTTACAATAAATGTGTGCTATTTTCAGGCCACTAACGTTAGAAAGAAAATTCAAATTTCAGTTATATGTTTTTTTATTTTGAAATTATATAACAAAAGTATTAGTTATTATTAATTTTATTCGTTCATAACAAAATCTTACAATAAAGTATTAGTTTGTTTTTTTATTATGTAACTTTTTAAAATTTGAAGCAATGAATTTTTTTAATTTCCTGATCCCCTAAAAATGCCTGCCACTGGTTGGATTTTGCTCATTAATGAACTTGACCTAGATTTTATGGCAAAGAATTTTTGTACCAAATTTCATATCGATAGCTTTAATGGTTCAAAAGATATCCTGCTTATACAGGCATGAAATTGTGTTTTTTATCGATAACATTAATGGTTCAAAAGATATCGCGCACACTCACGCACAATCAAACATGAAATTTTTTTTCTATAAATGTGTTTTTTGTATTGTTTAAGCCACAAAAGATATGCAAAAAAAGTGTTTGAAGATTTAAACCGATTGCATAGCTTTCTCTTAATACGTACGTATATGAGAACGCAAGAACTTAATGATTATAATCTATTGAAATTCCACAATGTATTTGTCACAGTTCATTTACGTAAAAAATTTGAAGCATTTTACCTTTTTGGGTAAGGCATTACTTTTCAAATGCAGGGTATATGGCAATTTCTTAATCAAAATCATAATCCTCATTATTGAAATGTAAATGACATACAAGAGTATTCTTAAATATGTCTTCTTCCTCTAAATTCAGAGCAAACATCCACCTCTCTCGCTTATTGATGTCTCTTGGGACGCTAAAAATCAATTATATATTAAAATTACGGTTAACAATGATTATCGAAAAACATGAATTTAATGAATTCATAAAATTCCCAGATACACCCCTGCATGTCTCTTCAGCCTACCTCTAAAAGCAATATGCCTGAAATACAAAACGTAAAAAAAATAAGTGAATCTTATGCTTGTTTCTTACACATGCAGTACTTTTATTGTATATACAGTTTTTAACAACACACCGTGGCATTTTTACTACAAATTTCAATGCAAACACAACACAAAAAGCAGTTATAAATTTCGATGCAAACACAACACAAAAAACAGTTACAATATCTTAACCTACACATGTAAACAGTTAAAGCATGTGGGTTTCATGTACTGTGGTGACAACTTTGGTGAGGTTACCGGAACTGTTCAAATATAATTGGTGGACATCTTGTGTGGGAGAAAAGACAGGCTGTGCAGTAGTCAACGTTACATCTCTTTTCTATAATCTAAGTGGAATACTGACCAGCCTTTATTTTAAACAGTAGGTCATGTAAATAAAATTATTTTATTTATTTGATTTTAAATATGAAGTTAATTAATTAAATTCTCTTACAAAATGGATAAATCGTAAAATAATCATACAATACCACAAGAGGTTCATTTTAATCAGATATTTTTCTGTTTGTAACGAACGCTGGTTACTTGGCAATTTGATGATAAGGATTAAACTGACAAAACCACGGCAGTACAGCTGGAGAGGTTTTGTCAGTTTCATTCTTAGAGTCAAATTACCCTAAGCAACCAGTGTGAGTTTACAAATACGAAAAATATCCAAATTAAAATTGAACCTCGAGTAGTATATGCTAAGAGAATTCCACAACACAAACAATTTTTGTGCTTCCTTTACCGAGCTGGTAGCGTAGTGGTGACAAGACTTGCTTAGCATTCGGGGGTAATGGATTCGCTTCCCGTTACCATCTACCTTGTATGAGGTTTACTCATACACATGTAGCGGCATGGTCACTGCATATATGCACACTATGTGCTTTCGACCCTATCCTGACCATACCAATCCTTAATCGGAAAGCTCGAGCAGCCCCCTCCCCCTTAGGGAGGGAATGAAATATGTGGCCTTTTCCTTTCTAAACTATACAATTATGGAAACTGCATTTCAATGACAAGGAAACTTACATACGTTAATGTCATTGTAAAATGAAGCGTTGTCATGGTGAAGGTAAATAATAAATATTCGGTCTATTTGAAAATAAACGCCTTCCTTCCTCAAAAATATCAGTGTTACCATGGTAATGTGGAATTCTCAGTAATAATACGAATGAAGTCGTGATTATCGAAAATCACGTTGGTGGTCATGAAACATGTTGTCAAATGTTAATTCCATGAGTCCAAAGGATGAGTGGAATTATTATTTGACAACATGTCGAGTTACAACTTATGTGATTTTCTATAATCAGGACTTCAAGAGTTGTATTCTCTAAATTATGCCACGAATCAAATAAAATAATAAACAAATCAACACATTTTTATTAATGTACCTATTACAAAACAATGCAAAATATAGTACCTAGGTGTTTATTGTAAGTGTTGAATGTACAATTATTGTATGTACAGTGGCCGGCGTGTAAGTAGACGAGGAGCCGGCGCATCGCGAAGAACTACGGCGGTTGCCGATTATAATAAAAATACTAAGCAGTGGCGTATCACATTTGTATGTTTAATTATATGTATATTGGAAGAATGCGTATGAAGATGAATAATTCCAATATTTCCATTGGTGACGAGTTTTTTTTAACATTTGGTTATTCATGTTTGCATAATAGGCATCTATCCCTGAAAGTGTGTAGGCATCTCTCCCATTTGTCTAATAGGTAATTTTGAATGTATTTTTAATATACACTAATAAAAATGAAATAATGAAAGCATTAGGTACCCATTAGAAAATTGTCTTAAAGACGATTAGAGGGGAAAGACATACTTATCTAAATAATAAATTTATAAGCAGTTAACATAATGACAGCAATTAGAGGTTTCATATATAAATATCCGGATTCTTGGTACATATGCATATTAGTTTTTGAAAATTGATTATACGGTGTCAACATTTACTGATTTGTAATCGGTAATTTTGGATATAGAAACTGAGAAGTTAGTTATAAATATGGGTGAAGATAGTGACAGTGATTATCAGTTTAGTGATTTGAGTGACAGCGAAAATGAAACATTTTAGACAATATTATTTTAGTAATAGGTATCAATTATGTGTAATGTAATAACTAATAACATATTGATTTTATTAATTTAATTATAGTATTACTTCCAGTATAGCTTTTAATTATAATAAGTTGCGTATTTACATAAAATATGGTTCTTTGAATTGCTTTTAATATACCATTAAAATATACATTATGCACCATGTGACGCCTCTGAGGTAAACGAACGCGGGAATTTGAACAACATCATAAAGTCGTCGTTCGCGCATAGGCGGGCTCGTCTTCTTACACGCCGGCCACTGTAACAGGAACTTTGGGTTGGTGATGTTAATAATATTTGTATTTCTCAAACCTGAAACAATCTTTGCAGGGTGGTCCATACTTAATTTCAAATATGGGTTCAACTAATTTGATAACGTATGTCCTGTTATTTTTATAATTCCTTGTAAATTTGAGCCTGTGTTACATAAATTACTTACTATTGACGAACGATTTGAATGGTTAGTAATCTTTTTACATTTTATATCAATGCTAGTTTTTTCTGCAACATAAGGTGTCTACTTATTAATTTTGTTTATTCCAACAGGTATGTTTTTCTACTAGACCTGATTTACTCCAAAATTTGTTAGGTGTTAAAAACAATCATCCGGTTGTAATATTTTTAGTTCTTTTTGAGATCATTTTATCGAAGAGTTTAACAGGACACAGGTCTTTATTTTGATAATTGGGAATAAGCCACTTACTTTCAGCTAAATTTTGGTTACCCACTTGTGCCAAGTATCATTTACCTGCATAATTTATTTCCTGGAGAGATATCCGTAGTGCGAATGGACTGCTTTATTTCCTGAGACCATTATTTTTATATACTCTGTTTTTAAGTTTCAACCAAGAAATGGTAAACATAATCCATTATTGAGATTATGTATTGTGTGCTACACCCACACACAAAAACCATTTATGATCAGTATGACTAACTTTCAAATGTGGGGAATGTAACAAAATTGGTGCAGGTTTACACCACCAGATGTTTTCTTGACATTTAGTCCTTCGAACCGGATCATCGAAATGATGTAAAATTATAACCTACATTCTCATAAACTGTATATGATAAAAGTATTTATTTGATATCGAATATTTATTTTTACAAGGCCTGAAGTTTTACGGTTTTCAAGAAAATCACGTTTATACCAGAGCTTCACGAAAAAATTGACCAGCAACTTTGTTTAATATCTAAATGTGTTTATATAAAATGAAAACCATTCAATTACCTTCTTTTCCTATTACAAATATGGGTTAAAGGAAGTAATTGTGCTGTCTTTACTTCTTTGTGGTGTAGACATTACAAGCAAAATTAAATTATTTTGAAATAGCCAAATAACAACTTCATTAATTTTTGCTTTGCTTCTTGAAATTCTAAGAACAAACGCCTATCAATTTCCGAATATTACAATGACTTAGATTTGGCAACCCTATGTATGTATTTTAAATCTTAAAAGCCTTATTTAAGAATCTTTTCACTAAATCTATTACAAATTTTAAAATGAACTTTTACCATAATTCAATGTTGATTATTAAATTTTGTTTCAGTATAATAAGAAATCAACTGTTAAATGGTGATTTTCCATCGAATTTGAAGCTGCTGCAGAATTTTCCTTCAATGGATGTTCAAATTATTCTGACGAAGGCAGTTGAGTTATCAAAAAAGATATATTAAATCAATTTTCTAATCACATTTAAGAATAAAATGAAAATTAGTGATCAGGCATTGATTTTCTATAAATATCGAATTATATACACACGTCCAGAAGATAAATGATATTAATTATCCTTTAGATAATTATTTTTTTAGGCTGTCTAATATATTGTTTACAATTTTATACTTAAATAATTATGATCTACAGCTAAATTTTGTATATTAAGAATATAGATATATTGCAATTGTTACTTATATATTATTTGCTCTCTTAATCAAATACAGATTATTTATAGTTTTCTTGATTTTCATTGGCTTAAAATGAAATTAGCATTTCGAAAATTAAATAAAGCAAAAACCATATTATTTAGGCTTATAAGACAATTATCACACAGTTAAATTAATTGTTATAACTGGTTTCCCTATGACAGATAAGTGATATTGAGATACAGCTAAATTTGATTCAAATATAAAGTCAAGGTGTATAATAATAAAATTATTAACTACAAATATGGTGAGCCTTCAATGAAAATTAAACCAGAACATTAATAACCAGCTAATTTTGCATTTGATTAAAAAGTGTTGATGAATTGATATGAAGTCAATTATGCAAACTTATCTGGCGGGCGTCACTCAGAGTCTCTCATATTGCACCATATAAGTGGGATGGGCCTATAATTCTTGTCCCCGTCCTTAAAAACTAAAATAATTTAATTGTAAAATTATGCACATGTCTGTATGAGGACTTCCCGAGAATATTATGTAGTTAAGTGGCATGTGGTAAGTACTATTCCGTTAAGTGATACATTTTTACCTTCTAACCTATATGTAGATATGTATAGTTTGATTCAAATAAAGTTGGGTATGACTCATTCTTAAAATTACTCGAACTAAGATTTAGGCGACGTAACTCTTCATTAAATCAGCAAAGTATCTTTTAGTTAATATTTTTATCAGCAGATGTCTCCACATACATTTTCATACAATGTCAAAGAAAATTGAAAATTATTGACTGTTCTTTATATTTTAAACTAGAAAAATTGTCTATTATATCCACTTATTTTATTGATTTTTTCAAAATATTTTGCTACAATAGTGAATGGTTATAATTTAGGGCATGGTTTGATTATAATTACATACCATCATACTACATAACCTACATATTTGTAAGTAAACAAATACTTTTTTTTGTTTATTATAAATTAAATCATTTCAGGTGAAAAAATTGATAAAAGTTGCAATTAGTTTGTTATTCTCAAGATTTATAACAACCCTTTTAGATGCACAATTATTGCTTTGTAAAGGACATAATTCTTGTAGACACTTTATGATAACATAAATATCGATTCATTTGTGATTATTTCATTCTTGTGGAAGAAAGTGTGTACAGTGTAATGTACAGTAAGGTCCGAAAGTCCTGTCACCCACCCCCCCTTTTTTGTGTTATGATGCATACTTATATGTAATTTTTCTTTTCAGGAGAGGGACACAAGTACGTATAGTGTGGAAGAACGTGTTTTGACAAGTGCATGGGCTCATGAACGTGCACACTCCGGGAAAACCATGAGAGATGTGCAAGGGGATTTTGCGGCACGATTCAATAAAGAAGTGCCACCCAAGAGAACGATACTGCGATGGCAACAGAAATTGTTCACAACTGAATCCGTTCTGGATGGAAAGAGGAGAGGTCGACCATCAACACGACAAGAAACTTGTGCAGCAGTGGCGGATTCTGTGACCAGATCTCCCAAGAAATCATTGCGAAAAAGATCTTCTGAACTTGGAATTCCAAAAACTACTATGCTGACACACATGAAAAAAGATCTGGAATTAAAATGTTTTAAGCCAACATTCATAAACGAGTTGAGTGATGAGGACATTCGGAGAAAACATGAAGCTTGCTCAAGATTACTCGATGTGTTTGTGACACTCCCGCAGCGAGGCAAAGTTTTCTTCTCAGACGAATGTGCAATTTACCGATCTTCTCGGAATAGGGGTATTTTCTTCTGGAGCAAAGAAAATCCATATTATTATGAACAGTTAGAGAATAATCCACCACATGTTATGATCTGGGCAGCAATGTCCAGTAGGCATCTGATAGGGCCGTATTTTTTTTACGGTGCTGTCAATCAACATTCTTACTTGGAAATGTTGCAGGAATGGTTCATTCCACAGCTTCAAAGACTGAACATTCTTAATGACAGTTGGCTTCAACAAGATGGAGCTCCTGCTCACTACGCTCTCCGTGTCCGAGAATTCTTGGATGAAGTGCTACCCCAGAGGTGGATAGGGAGAGGATCGCAGCATCTGCCAGCGCCGATCGAGTGGCTTCCCAGGAGTCCAGATCTGACATCATACGACAATTCTCTGTGGGGAATAATTAAGCAGAAGGTTTTGAAACAACGATATGAGTCTGTCGAAGAATTGAAGGAAGCTGTTAGGGAGGCATGTAGGGATATCACGCTGCCTATTCTTCGGAAAATCTCACACAGGACCTGGCGCCGCATCATTTTGTGCCGTGACAATGACGGTGTCCATACTGATATTCTGGACCACTAAACAACCTAAAACTGTAACTATCAACATATGCTGTGGCATGTTTGCAAATACACATACAACACATACAATCATCACACAAATAGGGGTGGTGACAGGACTTTCAGACCTTACTGTAGTTCGAAGTTCAACAAAATTATAGATGTTTAATATTTTAATTTAGCACATAGTTTAAATAGATTTCATATGCTCCAAGTTAAATGAAAAGCAATTTACATATATCAGTATATGTATTCAGTCCACCTATTATAGAGTTATCAATATGTTATGTAAAAATTAGAATATTTATATTACATTGGAATAAAAACTTTTAAATTAAAAAAATTATTCACTATTAGTGTCACTCTCAGAAGTGGAATTGTTCACAGATATAATTAATGGTTGCACAATCTCAAAATATTGTTCCCGCCACTCTAACATAGACACTTCGGCATGTTCATTGCATTTCTGCCAATATGTCCCATCAATTCGTTGCAAGGATTCCATCCATATTTCTTTTACATGCTCATCATTAAATCTGGAATTATGTCCACAATACTCAGTGTAATGGTCCCATGTTGGTTCTGCCAATTTATAATAGCCCTAATGTTGAAGTGACAATTTGTAATGGTTCTCACGTTGGGCACCATTTTATAATGGACGTCACGTTGGGTGTCGATTTGTGTTAAATTTTTTTTAATATATACCCGTTTGGGAGCCATTGTAACAAACGTAAACATGGACCTAATTCTTTGGTTTGCTTACCCTCGTCACAAAAATTGAAATCTAGTGTTCTTTATTTTATTTTAACAATTTCCCAGTTCTGTAATAAAAATTTATATTGTTTTTATGAGACGTAAAATGATTACTTTTTTGGATTGGATCTGAATGGCTTTAATTTGTAAAAATATCATTCATTAGTTAACTTTTATTTTTAGTACTATCATGTTTCGGTGTGAGCAAATGAACGTTAAATATTTGCCCACAAATTCCCTTTTATCAGGAAGCCCCATCTCGCTCACTTGTAAAAGAAATAACCACTGGTATTATTTATCAAAACTGCATTAAATGAATTTACTTAATATATGTAATTGATCAATGTATTAAATTTGTTTCCTCCAGTATTCATCTTAAGCTTTTTAATATTCGTTATGGTCAAGAATAAAAATAAATAAAAAATAATACTTATTTAATTACTGAAATTCGCAATGCAGAAATTGTAATGATGTGTATTTGTGAGTCAGTCGCGCTAAGCAAGCGATCAAGAAAAGTCGCTTCTAGTAACCAACCGGAGTTGGTTCAAAAGCGATTTCTGCAGCTTGATTTGTGCTGCAATTAAAATTGTGAAATTGTAACGAGAATTTAGTTAGTATTGTGTTAACAGAGTATACGTGATATTTTCCTTATCAGTGACAAAGGAAAGCTAAAACGAATTAAATTGTAAGTGCTATCAAGTTGGTGGTGATAAAAAAGATTGCGTAATAATTTACAATACCTAACGCTTTAAGCGCGTATTGCAAGTGTTCTAAGTTGATGTTTTGATGGCAGTGATAAATGTACGATAAGACAATCGACCCAGTTAATAGATCGATATATAAAGCATAATAACTAAAAAACATTGATAATTAAAGCATGGTCTTTCGTAGCTCGCTTGCAGTTTGTTGCGCACGCTGTTTGTCATTAAAACTGAACAATTAAGTAAAAACTGGATAGTGTAAATATATCGAGCAATTATTCACAAAAATCATAAAACGGAAGAAAGAAAATTAGAAGCGTATTCATCTATAACAAAGGTATAAGAAAAGATAGAAAACAAAGGAGAGCGGTTCCAGCCTGGCGACAGAGAACGTCATCCACCTAAACGAGACCTCTTCATAAATATATAAATAAAAGAGAATTGGAGTGTTTTATTTATTTTTAAATCTATGTTTAGATACAAATGCTGAACGAAAATATATTTCGTTGATTATTTGTAAAGAATTGTTTTTGCATGTTAATATTAAGAAAAATTCTAACATAGAATTAGAATCATTTTTATATAATGCTGTAAACAAAACAGTCTGCATATAGAATTTGTTGCAAATGTTAAAAGCTTATACAAACACTGCATGTGTGAATACTGAAGAAAGCAAGTCTCATTAATTGCAAAGTACAGGTTATTAATAACATCAGATTGAGAATAATTTTAATGAATGATAACAATAACCATTTACCATATATTAAGCTAGCTGGAGCGTCCCGATAGAAGTAAAAAGGAATTTGTTGAGTAATTATTAAAGTTCATTTACACGAACAAAATGTGATAATAATAAAAGTAAAATTACGTAATGAATGTTATCTTTATGAATTAAAATCACTTAGTTGCGTTGAACCATTTCACATTTTCATGAAAACAATATAAAATTTTTACTCAATGATTTTGGAAATTGTAAAAGATTGAAATAGAACCCGAACATTATTCTTTGTAGCCAGGTGTATGCAAGCAAGGTAATAATCGCCGGTAATACGCCCGTCACAAAACAATCCCCAACGTGCGAACCATCACAAAATAGCACCCAACCAAAGCACGAACAAAGAGAACTATTTTGAAATGGTGCCCAAATGAGAGGCCTATTACAAAATGCATCAAAGTTTGCTTACAGCAATATATAACAATCAATTCTATTTCTAAGTTAGCATTTCTTAATAGTAACATGCAAAAATAATGTTTCTTAAGCTTGCGATAACAAACAGCAAATGAACCACAAATCGCAACACTTCCTTATTTGAACATCCATAAATTCGAGTCATTGTTCTTTATATATTGATTTACCAATTTGGATCGATTATTGTCTTTTATCTTTAATATTCAGTATTAAACACAATTGATGACCGCTTCTGATACCTACAAACGCGTTATTTTTAATTATTACGTAACCTTTAACGCGATTTAAATTATTGCGTAATCTTTTTTATTATTACCAGTTTGACAATCATCGCACTTTTATCGCTTTACTTTTTATTAAATCAAAATGGAAAGTATTTTTTATATTTCCTTATCACAATACTAACTAAATTCTCTGGTAACTTCAACTAACTACCTACTCACTAAAAAAATGACGGTCGTTATGACCGCGTCTTTTTTCTCCCTCTACAAAACATTAATTAATTAATTACATTTATACATCAATAACAAACAATCATTTCTTTATCTCAAAAACAACATATACTATTCAATGCCCTATAGCTTAGCGCGTAATTTGAATTTCTCATGCATCCATTACATGTGGCCGCACTTGTGTGCTATTTCATCTATTTCTTACACTTTTGGTATCGCATTATCTGCAACTAATTGCAGTAATTCTTTTTTAAACATGCTAGGTTCATAAGCTATGTTGTGCTTTAATAGAAAATAATACATATTTCTTCCTTCTTGGATGAATTATTTGGAATTTTTTCTAGAAGTTTGGAATGATAACTAGCATTGTCCATTACAGTTAAAGATGGTTCTTTTAAGTTTGCAATTAAATTATTTTCAAATCATTTTGTAAACAACTCCGCACACATATCTCCATGATAGTGTGCACTTTGTGACTAGAAAACAAAAGTGAAGCATCGGAAATAAATGTCAGCGTAACATGCATACCTACAAAACGTATAGTACTAGACATGTCTTGCATGTTTGTATTTACATTTTGAACGCATTTCATAAATTTTTCTCTTTACAGCATCCTTCACATGGTCATCAACTTCGGTGGACTTAGATTTTGTACGTTTAGATGGTGACTGTGGAGGTTTATTTTCTTTTTGGGCTTCTGCAGCCTTTTTTTTATAGCACTATATTAATTTTCACGAGTCGGAGCAGTTGCGTCACTAATATAAATACTGTCAGAGGACGCCGATGTTGTCAGATTATGAAAAATAACAGTTTGACAACAGTCAAATCTCAGCTTCAGGGGTTATGTTTATTTTATCACAATAATAAAATATGTGTTATGTCAAATGTTTAATGTCGGAAATGCTTGACAACACCAACGCCAACCTAAATCAGTTCTATCTGCATCCTCTCGTGCACAATAGGCGGGTTTTAAAGGTGGTAATGAAACAAAGTTAGTTATGACGCAATTGCTCTGACTCGTGAAAATTGGTATTACTGTATTTATATTAAGCCCACATGCTTGAGACGTGCGCTGAAAGTGGTCCTTCCAAGCATCATACTTTACACAATAATGTACTACATAGGACATAGCTGCATAACAGACTCAAATGGAACGAGTGCCCATTGATTGTCATATTCCCGTTCCAAATAATTAAGAAGGTTCGTAACTGAAACTACGAGCTGCGCTTGAAATTTAAGGTGCTTATTACGTAGCATACCTAAAATGTTGTAATTTTATATAAATTGGGTAAAGTTGTTACAAAATTACCGATAATTTACTGTACAAGTTCTAAAACTGTTTTTTTTTAAAAGTAAAGCAAAAGCGTATAAACAATAACTTCAAAAAATGGCACGAGTGACAAATGCTGCTTCTTAATCACGACACACGTTTTAGTACGCTAATATGAATTGACAGCAGATTTGCGTTTTTATGACATCTGTGAGAATTACTTGCGATGTAAGAACAAATTTGTAAAGTTAGATTAAATTTAACTAAACCGCGTCATACCCATGAGTCACGGGTAATGAAACATAACCTAAATAGTACACTGTTCGGGCTTTACCTGGGTAAATCGTGTTCTACCTACTCCCGCGTAGAGAATGTGAAGCAGGGCTGCAACGTCGTGCAAAATCTAGTATCCGAGTTCGGGGAAGTTACTCGTGCCGGCGAAGTTACCAGAGGAGAACGCAAAATGCTTGCTGAACAGCGTTTATTTCTAACTGAAATTTAATGCAATAAACAAACAATTGCAGAATATGAAGATGCGCTTCAAATAAATTTAAGTTCACTCAAATTTCAAAATATACACTTAATTGCAACGAAAGTGCTTCTATTGCCGATATTTTTCTACGTACTCCATTTATTAGTAGCTTCAAAGATAGTTGGATAACAAAGCAACTGTTTCAATCAGATCTCAAACATTTCAAGAAAATTGTTTAAAAAGCAGCGCCTGCTGATAGAGACAATTACCAAAACAGATACGCATACATTGTTACGGGTGGAAGTGGCACAAAAGCAGGTGCATCATATAAGGAGGCAAATGTCGACAGCTTAAGGGTGGGGGTGTAACGGGGTTGGCGTGTAGGGTGTATAGAATAACATACGTCACAATAGGAAGTCATAAATCAATGGGCGCCAGTTTGTTTAAAATCAAGGTAGGGTATTAATTAGCAGACAAATAAACGCTAGTACTCCACAGCAATGTTTAAACAAACACAAAATTTGCTTACCTTTAGTAGCGTCATCCAGGTAAATCAGCAAAAAACTACCGTACTTTTGTAAAGGCTTCAAAATATTCGCACGCAATCAAAATAGCATGCCGCTAGATCAATTGTAAAGTCATCAAACTTATTTACTCAAATTTTACTTACGTTAATTTGATCAATGAAATTTTATTTCCAAAAATTTCAATCTCAATAAAATAAAAATGTCTGGTGTGGAACAACACACGACCTTCCAACATACAAAATGGAAATTACAATAAATGGAATAATTTTAATAACAATTTTTTTAGGATAAATGTGCAACCTCTTTTATAATAAGTTCATTACGAAAATAGGTAACATTGTCAAAACAAACAAAAATAATCTGTCAAACAGACGTTTAAAACTTGTCAGATAGAGCTAACTTAAAAAAAAAATTCCAGTGTTTTGGCATTTTCTATTGTTTCGATTGCTGTTATGATCGTATCGTATTCTGAGGGCAAGGTCAAAAAAAGTTGTCAGATTTTATCAGAATTATCAAGTTTTGTACCTAATGTTTCAAGGTCACGTATTGATGTGTCCAAAACAAGGAAGTTACTTTTATCACATCTTAAATTTACTAATTTTCTCCAATAACTCAACTTGGTAAACGTACTTGATCTTGCTAAAGTGTTTTGTAAAGCATTCAACATACCTTTTGCGGTAGTGCAATCCTTTACTATGTCCAGGTGCTTATCTGATAATATTGAATAATCAAAGCTTTTAGATTTTGCATTCTTTAGCAAATATGCTTTTTGCTTGTATCATCTGAAGGTATTGATTCGGTAAAACCTCTAAACTTTCATTTTTCTCCGTTTTCGGCATGACACAGAATTTCCAATTATGAAAATTTGATCCTGATGATAATGACGGAAGCGCCAGCACAAAATTAGGAGAACTCATGATTACACAATTGTTCACAAACTTATTTTCACTAATAGCTGACAGCACATAACCTGAGAGTGCTTAAATACCCATTAAACTATTAATCAGGTAATTAAACCCTTCTATATTTTATGATTACATAAAATTAAAAGAAGCACACCCTTTATTTATTATTTCAACATAACAACAAAACAATATGATTAACAGATAATTATGCCAACTACAAAATAAAAATTTTCTCAAAGTAAACGGTGGAATCTCCCATTGATTAATCAGTGTTAAAAGATTTCGTCAAAATCATAAAGAACAATAATGAAATCGTCGTCACTGCAAAACCGTCTTAATTCCAAAAATTACCATTAAAATAATTAGCAACAAAAACGTAATCAAAACTATTATTGTCTACTAATGTATATAAACCGTAAATAATGTTAACTGTGAGATAGGGCCAAAATCACATAATGTTCCATACATCAATGAAAATTCATTAGAATTATATATATATATATATATATATATATATATATATATATATATAATACAGTACAATCTCACTAATCCGGTACTATTAAAAACTAGAGGGTGTCGGATTATTGGAATGTTCGGATTATTGGATTATATAGAAAAATCATAGTAAATAAAATAAAGCAATTCACAAAGAAAATATTATGTATATTGTATGTCATGTAAGGTACATGTATATTAGTGTTGTAAACATTTTTTTTATAACAGTAGGTAACAATCGTATCTCACAACTACACATAATTAAACACATAGTTTTAAAATAATCCTTGATTAAGGTCTGTTTTTGTGCAGCTTGTATCGTTTGTATAAAAACCTTTTCTCTCAAGTTTCTAAGAATTATAATATCTTTAGCAGATACTCCGTTGTCTTCAGCCCATCTTATGCAGGTATTGAAACAATTTAATGCTGTATCTGGTTTTACTTTTACAGTTGCAGTAGTTGTTGGCTCCAATATTTCTACAAGGCTTTCTTGTTCTTGAACTGCTTCACATATTTCTTCATCTGTCATAATTTGTTCTGGTTGTTCAGACCCTTCAAACCAAGAATTTAAATTTTCTTCATTTGTCTCGAATCCTCTTTTTAATAAATCTTGCAACCAATCGGCAATAGATAGATTATCTTCAGAATCCCATTCTTCTGTTTCCTGTGATATAGCATTCATTGTAGGCCATAGCTTTTTCCATGATGATTGAATTAAGCCAGGTGAAACAGAGTTCCATGCGTGAGAGAGAAAGAATACAACATCCTTCAAATTCAGTTCTTTTAGACTCTGCGTTACATCACTATCTTTAGAAACAATATTGATGAGCAATTTATTTTTATGCAAGGACTTTACTTTTTGAATAACATTTTGATCCATCGGCTGCAATAAAGGTGTGCAGTTTGGTGGTAAGAAGATGGTTTGGATATTCCCATCACTTGATCTAAGTTCTTGTTCATTTGGGTGGCCTGGAGCATTGTCAAGCACAAGTAAAGCTTTTATGGGCAAGTTGGATCTTGTCATAAACTTTTTCACCTCTGGAATAAAGTCTTTATGGAACTATTCACTAAATACCTCTCTCGTGACCTACTTTTTAATTGGTTCTTGTAGCAGACTGGCAGACAAACGTTCTTGAACGCTCTGGGATTTTTAGCTTTGCCAATCACTAACAAATCCAATTTGTGTGTTCCTGTAGCATTTGAACACGGCATAAATGTGATTCTTTCTTTACTCACTTTACGACCGGGTGCGTGCGCTTCTGTAGAAAATACAAATGTTTTATTAGGTAACAGTCTCCAGAACAAACCACTCTCGTCTGCATTATAAATTTGGTCAGCAAAAAGTCCCAGATCCTCTACTTTGTCTTTAAACCGTTGAATAAACGGTTGCACTGCAGATTCGTCGCTTGACAATTTTTCACCCGATATGGTTTACAGGCGGATACCAAATCGCTTTTTAAATTTATCCAACCAGCCATCACTAGCACGAAAATCATCTTTTTTTGTAATCTTTTTATAAAATTCTATCGCCTTTGCTTTTAGAATATCTCCAGATACAGGAGTGTGTTTAGACCGTTGTTGTAAAAACCACGTGTAGAGAGCGCTTTCCATCTTCGGACAGTCACCAAATCTTAATGTTTTACGCTGTCCTGGACCAGATTCCATTGTCTTCACGCGGTCTATTATCTTTTGTCTGTTTTTCTTGAGATCATGTATAGTAGCACGCCCAATTTCATATTCTTTCGCCAATTTTGACATGTTTTCTCCTCGATCTAACTTCTTTAAAATGTCCATTGTATCTTTCAAAGCTAGAGTCTTGTATTTTCGTTTACTAGACATTTTCAATTAAACTATTATCACTTGAAAACAGCAGGTAAATATGTAAGCACGCGCACGTGATAGGTTTTGAGGTTATCCGTTAAATGCTCGACGACTGAGAGCGCATACTACCGCTTACGGGCTGTGCGTGCGTGGGGGAAGCAAAGGAGGTGCGAGGGTGCCGGATTTATTGGACGTGTCGGTCTAGTGAAGTGCCGGATTAGTGAGATTGTACTGTATATATATATATATATATATATATATATATATATATATATATATATATATATATTGTAATAATAAAAATATAATCACTGAGTATAATGTACGATTATTAAAAAAAACAACGAAATAAATTCGCTTCCGACAGGAAGTAGTGCGCAACCTTTGTTACTTAACATGTCAATAATAAACGTAATTAACAGGTTGAATCTTGCAAGTTCAAAATTCCTAGAACGAAGTATTCTTAAACCTTAATTTTAATTATCTCTTTTATCCTCGTAATGAACACGTAGAAAACATAAGTTTGGCAAATTTTACAACTTAAACATCAGTGCACAATGCAAAGAAAAACAATAATAATACACAATAGCGTAAGAATCACAAAGCGGGATGAACGCACCTTGGTAATCAATATGTTAGCCTGAAGGGCATCTATACAGTACGAAACTACAAAATGAAAGCGTGTTCATCTGCGTTTTTAGATACATTCTACATTTCTTAATGAAATTAGAAAAACAAAAGTAATTACCTTAAAATTTGCACAGATTTTTAGTCTAACTTTTTCTTGCCATCTCTTAGTGGCAAAAGCAATTCTTCGTTAATTAATCGAAAATATACCAGTAGAATCTTCAATTAAATATTATTATTAACGGAACCCGGCAGTGAACAAAATGTCCCATCCAGTAAACTAACTTTTAATTTACAATCACAAATAAACAGCGAAATGTTTAAATCTAACCCAGGCGCCCTTTTTAACTAACTGCTTCACCTGGGTTTATGAACACAACCATTAACTTATTTAGATGAAAGTCTTTGTCATTTATATACACAAAATATCTGAGCAACTTTATTTACAGAAATTTATTGTCGTTGAACAGTCTGGAGATACAATGGAGTGTCTGACAACAATTTGGCGCAGCAAAATCCCCTACACGGCACAACTTATTTCAAGCCGCTTAAAACGTAAAATTTACTCCAGAAACTAGGAAAGTTAGTAGGTTACGGAAATAAAAAAGAATGTTTAACGAAAGGCTGGGTTCCGCCGAGGTGCAGTCTCACACCCCAAGGAAAAAATGCTTGGAAATCAGAGACCCAATAGAAATGGAGGAAAACAAATGTTAAAATAAACAATAAATTAATTAAAAGAAATGTATTAACTGATACCTATTACTTGCTTCCCGACGTCGATCGTTGTGTTGGCGGTGTCCTGGATGCTTCCATTCTTCGCGTTATCCTGCGGCTGCTTATTACTGCTAGGCTGTGGATCCTCTTCTGATGACCGCTTCTTCGTATTATCTGTATGCAAGCAGTGACAGATTCCGAAACAATGAGCGTGAAAACGCTAAGTTCTTTTTGGAATTAAGAGTTTTGCAATAAACATCACAAGAGCTCTTACGCTAGGAAGGGGCTTACGTTCGAGACCGAGGTTCAAACTGCCTGGCCCCAGGCTAACGAAACCAGAAGCACCCTAGCGGCCAACGCTTTTTACGCATCCCCGCACCCAGCGTACTCAAAACGAGAATATCCATATTTAATTTCAAAGAGTTTAATAACTCGTCAACACCACCAATTCTGTGTTTACTACAATTTCCGCTAATAACTAAATGTAATTAGAATATATCCTAATCCACCGTAATTAACATCATCCTGTAAATAAATAGTTAGTCACGAAAATTATTTAGTTTCTTTTAAAATGTACTTTCATAAAAGTTATATCGAAAAAGCTGAATTCATACAATATAAAACACGAAATTCTTTTATAAGGAATAAAGTATAAAATAGTCTCTTTAAAAGTATTGCTTTTCTTAGACCGTAAAGCAGGTATATAAAGAATTGTTCACCTTGTTATCTTATCATTACAAACACCTGCCAAATATCATAAACACAGTTACAATAACAGTATAAAAAAGTTGCTCTAATGGCTACCCGACAGGGCCGGCCTTTATATTTTATTTATTTTTAAATAAATAAAATTTCCTTTTATATTGCATTATATAAATTAAGATCAGTTATTTTATAGTGTTTAAACTCCCCGCTAACCATATTTTCACAGAATACGTAGAGAGGGCAGCTGCCTGACAATCTCCCCACCTACTAGTACACAACGGCGCCCAGCCAGAGAATCGTGGACCAACTCCCGACGACTTAGAGATGTTGGAGGTTCCCGATATTTTATAATAACCGGTCTTTGTGTATTTATTTTATCTGTTGTATGTTAGTTACTATTAAGTGTTAATATTTAGCTTTCATAAACAATAGGAATAATATATATATATATATATATATATATATATATATATATATATATATATATATATATATATATATATATATATATATATATATATATATATGTATAAAACACTTACGAGTATATTGTTCAGAGTGGGCGAACGTGGTAATAGTGGTCAACCCCAGTAAACGAACAAAACCCCTTTTTACAGTATTAAAAACCGAGGCAAATTAAAGTTAAACTTAAATCTTCAAAGTAAGGCAAGATAGCTTACAACTATACCTCATTAATGAAAACGAAAATGTTACTACTACCACCGGGGTGGTTGAATCCTATCTGTAATCCACAAGCTGTGAAAAGTATTAACTCCTTCACGATATCTTCAGGTAACACCGGGTATAATGTAGGTAAACTTTGCACGCCCGATAACTACATCACTCGCCCCAAACTTCCGACCTGTACTCTTCACAACCTAACGCTCACTAACGAATCGAAAAACAAAAACCGTTTACCCCGCTAAAATCACGTCAACTTTTTAACTTTTGAGAGTAGCTACTCTTAAAAATCTTCCATACTAAAGCTGCACAATGGACACTTCCAAGGAAAAACAAACGTGATACCTAGAGTTGCGATACAACAATCCTGTTTTTCAAAAATACCTATTGGACCAAATAAATCTTCTATAATTTCCCCATTAACAATTTAATCCATAAAATAACTGGTCACCTCGAAAGTACACAGAAATATTTGCCCGCGACTGCACCTTGTCGCTATCAGACACGATAACAAAAATAAATTTAAGCCGACACATATTATGTTTAAAACTCTACGACCATAATGAAATTTCGCTCTTTTTAAAAAAACTGCGATTACAAACAATAAAATAAAAAACACGGTAATCTATCATTAATTTAAAAGCCTACGTATGATATCCAAATATTCTAATATTCGAAAAGAATTTCTACGTCGAATTCATACACACGTTACAAGATATTCAATCTATTTAACACAAAAATCGTGTGCAAATAAATAAGAAAGAATCGATTACTGTGAGCTCAGTATTGACAAATTATACTTCAGGTACGGCATGATAATCATCACGTCAATGAATGCCATTCGAATTGCGACAGTTTAAAGTGCAAATATTGCAATACATCCTGTCGTATTGCAAACGTATGCGTAACGACACTTCGAAATAGAAACAGTTCAAATCGGGAAACTACAAACATTTTTAATTACAGTGGTGATAGTGTTAACCAAATAGCAGATATTTACGATGCAAATCAAATTATTGTCGTTTTTAAAAATAAATGTGAACCAAATCCGGATGCACGAAAGTGTTTTGTCAATATTTTGGTAGAAGAACATGATCTAACTTTCGAAGTAGGTTCGGATGCATAATTTACGTTAATTGCGAAGTCTTTATTTGATAAACTAGCTATAAAACGTAAACTTGACAGTTCAAATGTTCTGTTTCGTGCGTACACCTATCAACGTAAAATATGTACGTATTGGCAATTCCACGAAAAAAAAGATGACGTTATAAAAAATTATTCATGCTACTATTTCGTATGCACCCTGACTCAAAAGGAGACAGAAACAATCTAGAACGTTGGGAATACCTATATTTCCAAATTTCTTCAACCCGCTTTTAAGAATCTACAAATCAATGTACAAGCATTACACACCAACACTTCACAAACTTCGAGAAAACTCAATCCAGTTTATGTTCCACAAAGAAACTTACCTTATACTCTTCAAGAAAAAGTTAAACACGAGTTAAGTTTACTCGAAGAACAAGGCATAATTTCAAAATGTCCTACAAGTGATTGGGAGCCATCACTAGTTGATGGGAAAATAAGACTGTGCGCCGATTACAAAATTGCAGTAAATGACTCCTCAGTTAATGTAAACTATCCAGTGAAATGAATTACTATGTTTTAAATAGCCTACGGAAAGTAGATGATGAGAGCAATTTAACCCAGACGATTTCAACACGTCGTGGAACGTACAAGATGAATCGCTTTGACATCAAAAGTGCCTCAGGAACATTCAACAGAGTGATCAAAATATTACAAGGCCTTCCAAAAACGATCACCTATTTTGTTCATATCATAGTAGACGGGTCAACACACGAAGAATGGGCCCAAAATTTGTTTCAATGTCTCCATTGAAGAAAACGATTTTCAGCTCAATGGCACAATGCCTCTCTTGCAAGGATAAAATTGACTATTTAGAGTAGGTTCGTGGCTCGATTCAACCAAATCTCGAAAGATTCACAGAAAGCAAGCTATTAAGAATATGCGAAGGCCCAAAAGTGTCACTGAAATTCGAAAATTTCTAGACATGATTACTTATTACTTCAGACTGCTCCCGGATTTATCCACTATGGGAGCACCACTTCGAAAACTTCTACTACAACACGCAAAACTTCTTCTGATGTGAAGAATAGGAATTAGCGCTTCTAAAATCAAATGCTGAAATTACTATTGACCGAGTTGTAGTCTCGTTTGATCCAAACACTTTAAGTAATTCTGTCAACAGTTGCCAGCCCTAATGGTATCACTGTACTATCACATGTAGATCATGATGACTTATAAAAGCCAATTGTGTTTGCATAACAACGTGGGTGAGGCTCATTCAATACTCTTAATTTTTATTTCCAAGTTAAAGGAGGCGTTGAAAACAAAAATTCCGGGTGTCTTTCAAGAACAACACTTAAATCAAACAATTCGATTTCATTTGACGCACGGCAAAATGACGAAATGCACAAGGTATATGAAATAACAATTTTTGACATTTCGACTGACGCCATACATTATTAGCGTATTAGAGAAGAAACTGTTAAAAATCGAGAACTCATTGAAGAATTACGTTCGACTTCAAAATATTCACTATTTACTATCGACCATGGGATATTGTTTCTGGAAAGGCATCAACAATTTTGAAAGAGCTTGTCCTGAGTGCGTAAAAATTTAACATAGTCTATCAAAGGTTCCACTCCATTAATTGGAAATGCTTGAAGAAAATTGGAACAGGATACATATCGATTATTCAGGTCCCAATAGGCACCCAGAATTTTTTAATAGTTGTGGACGCAAAATCAGAATGGCCAGAAAAACAAAAGTACAAATAATTGAAATTCTATTCAACTTTTAAATTGAATATTTGCGATACAAGAATATCTGAAACAAACAGTTTCAGACAATGCGACAACGTTCACCAGTAAACAGTACAATGACTACTGTCATAATATTAGACAAAAGTTCATAGTACCGAGCCTTCTTACAATAAATGGTTTCGTGGAAAGAAATGTTCAAACCTTAAAAAGACACTTAGAAGCAATATAAAATGAGGAAATAACGCTAACCGTCAAATCGCGAACAATTTTGTTACGTTACAGGGCAACATTGCTCATACATTGAAAAATATGAAAACTCTAGCTGTATGTTTACTCCAAAAGGGGGAGAGTTCTGGCGAAATTATTTTCAAACAATAAAGTATTATGGAAACCAAGTATAGTAATAAAAGAGTATCTAATGTGGAACAACACACTACCTTCCAACCTACAAAATGGAAATTAAAAGAAATGAAACAATTTTAATAACAATTTTTACCTTCCCTACCTACATATACCTATACTAGGCGCCATAAATAAATGAAATTTTCAGAAAACGTGTATTTTATTCCTATTAAGAAACGATGAAAATTTCAGCAAGATACAAATATTGTTAACACTAATGGCCCTCCTCTGTCTCTCACACATTCAGCTAGAAGATTAGGCATAGTTGAAATGAGTGAATCTATGCTAACCTGAGGTATACTATCCCTCGCTTCTAAAATCCGTTGTTGAAGGACATCTACATTGTTTGGGAGTGGCTGTAGATCCTTGCGGTATGCGGCCACGCATTATCTTGCTGAAAAATTGGATTTCCTGTTTCTTGAAGATATGGCAATAATACTGGTTCGAGAACGTTATTAATGTACCCATTGTATTTAATGTTCCCTCAATAACTACTTGAGCAGATCTGCTCCTATGGGCCCCCACACCATCACACCTTTAGTGAGCGGAGTATGCCGTTCTACAGAAAACTGCAAATTGCGTCTTTGTCCAGGACGTATTCTCACCAATCTGCGACCATCATGAGCCCATAAACAAAATCGAGATTCGTCACTAAAGATGATCTGATTCCATTGCACATTACAATGCAACCTCTCGTTACACTATTGCCACCGTGCAGTACGATGGCGTGGAGTCAAAGGTAAACAAAGCAATGGTCGGTATGATCTGAGTCCAAAAGATCGAATTCTTCGATACGTCAATCATAAGGAGATTTGATGATCAGTTAATCCTCTCCATCTATCACAAATTTCCCTTGTTGATGAAAATCTATCCCGAAGAGCACGATCTTCACGATCAGTGGTGCATCCGGGACGCAAACGTCGTCGTTCCTCATTATTTTCTGGCCAATTTCGCCAACATAAGGAAATTGTGGCGACGCTGCGTCGCACGCGAGCGGCGTCATCACGAATTGATAATTCGGCTTCTCGCAGACCGATTATTCTACCACGTTCAAAACCGAGCTAGTAGCGTAGTGGTGACACGGCCTGCTTAGTATTCGGGAGATAATGGGTTCGATTCCTGTTACCGTCTACCTTGTATGAGGTTTTTTCAGGGGGTTTCCCTCATACACATGTAGCGGCATGGTCACTGCGTATATGCACACCAAGTGCGGCTAATTAGCCGAATACTGGGGTAATATTTTCCCCCTCAGAACCCTAACTCCGTTCCTTCCAATCCTAGCCTGACCACACCCATCCTTAAACTCACCATGCATATATACATAATGTATGTATGTATGCTGGGAATCCATGATTGTGGCTGAAGGAGCTCGGAAAGCAGCCCGCCCACCCCCTTGGGGAAGGGAATGAAATACGTGGCTTCTTCCACGTTCAAACTCGGTTAACTGATGGAAATTTGCACGATGTCGTACAGGAGGCATTATTTCAACTTCAGTGTGTTCACTTATTAAGCTTACAAATATGCTTAATAGTGACACCTAAGTAACTAATGTGAAATGAAGAGTTTTTGTTTCATTGTCGATGACTAATTGATTAATCCTTATTGAATCTTGCTGAAATTTTCATCGTTTCTTGATAGGAATAAAACACACGTTTTCTGAAAATTATTTCATTAAGATACATGATCGTTTACTGTATGTTCATTTATTTATAGCGTCCAGTATACATATGTAGGTTCAGGTTATGCAATTGACTCACTATCCCTAAATCGCCTTATTAGCTCACCTTTGACCAAGTTTCGCCAAGATCGGCCGCATGTGTGTACGCGCGCGCGTTTGGATACCCGCTTCTATAAAAATAACTATAATACAGTTTAAGCATTTCCAATCGTGTTTATTTCGCCTCATATTAATAAACTATAAAGAAAAGTTATGTAAAATTAAATGTTGGCAAAGTGCTGAACTAAACTTGTGTACAATTTTACATATTACAAGAGTTCGGCATCTACAAGTTTTTCAAAAATCTTAATGTAGGAGTATGGAACGGGACTCATGCTCAGAATGAGTATTATAGGTTTCATTCCAACGGTGCTTCTCTAACACTCACACTAAGAAAATGATTAAGATTGTAATCTGGCATCCATATACAGACACCACTTTGTAACAAACTGATGGACGCAAAAATGACAAATGGCCAAGTGTAGCTTGCGGTATGCAAATCAAATTTGGTAACATTCCAAAATGAGAAACACTTTCATCTTCTGTACTCTACCCAAAGGCTACTAAAACTCAAATTCTGTACATTTTAAAACAAAAAGTTTTTGGATAGTTTATTATATTTGAGCTACAAAAAATTGCTCAAAATATACACTCATACATCGATCAATCACTTGTGTAACATAAATTGTAACAATGCAATAATTGAAAATTGATTAATATTGCTTTATTAGATTTCAAACGGTTTACATGATGTTAATTTATGGTTATTAAAGGAAAGAATTAAAATATATACATCAACTGGATCAAATTAAGTCTTTTTTTTAAAATGATTTTTAGCAAACGTTTCACCAACTAGTAAAGGAAATATCAGACTAGCTTCAGCAAAAATTTTTATTGGTGTAGCATCCTTTCTAATTTTTCCCCAAGATACTGCTTCATCTGGTCTTGCACCACTATCACTACCATCATATTCTGAAGAGGTATTTAAGAATACAGCGTAATCGGTACCATTTCTCTGAAAAATATTTTAAAAGTTAGGCTAGAAATTGTTACCTTTGATTTTACGACATAATAATAATCTACTAAGAGCTTCACATGTAAGTAATATGCTCAATGTACAACCAACAGTCAGAGTAAAAACGTTAATAATCAATATTTTACATTTTTTTCTTTTTTTTAATATAGTGAGTAAATTCAAGAACTCTGGAAATTAAATAAGACAGAAAAAGTTTGGCCTTATTTCTTAATTACTGTAACCAAATTACATTTCACTTTAAATGATTTTGCAAAAAGTGTCAAAATGACTTAAGTATATATGAAAATGGAAACTTTCACCATTATTACACATATTAAAATACTTATCTTTTTTGGGCCTTTTAACAGTGTATTTGTATATTTAAGTCATACAATCTAAACATTTCGATGACACTTACAGTAGTAACATTATCTATTAAAATTTTAATGAATCATCCAATAAAGAAATGAACTATGTAGCAGTAGAAAATCAAGAATATCAAGGTCTTCATCAAGTTGTAGACATATTTGAAAAATATAACGATGAACTTCGTAACTATATTACAGGAGCAGGCTATGCATTAATTCCAAAAATAGGTTACGGAAAATTGAATCTAAAATCAACAATAAAACTGTTATAATAGGATTTCGTTCATACACTGGTGAAATCTATGCTCCAATTGACTGTGTTGAATATATTAGGTTGTGTATGGATACATTTACAAATAAACTTAGCGGATCTAGATCGAAAAAGCACAATATTAAATTATGCAGAAATTTTTTCAACAAATTCCACCCTTGATATAAATTCCAAGTACACAAACATATTCGGACTACAACCATGCATACCAAATGTAACTTGTACTTTTAAACTACGTACGTGAAAACGTCAAAACTGTATTCATTAAACATCAAGAAATCCTTCTTCTTCTTCTAGTTAGAACCCAGTTCTGTTATCTACACAATGCCTCATCTATCCTCATTTGAAGTTGAGATCCAGCTGTCTCTTCATCTATTGAAAGGCCGTTCAAGTGGCCGCCTGCTGTTTGGTTTCCCTTTCGTCACCGTTTTTGCTAGTCTGTCTTCGCCCATTGGTTCCACATGATCTCTGCAATGCCTAGGACAGTTTCGAACCCATTTCACAACATCCCGCACTCCGTTGTTCTGACGTATTGTTTCTTAGGACCGGCGCACACGTTACGATATACCTGTCAGGTAAACCGGAAAGGTTTACCTATGCAGGAAGATTTTAACTCAGTCGAGAGATGGCGAGCAAACAAGAAGACGATGCGATCGCTTTAGTCGGTTTGTTAGTAGCCAAGAAGTATAAAAGGAAGCAAAAACACAAAACCTGGTGTAAAGATTGGCTTACAAAGAGAAATTAATACACTCATACAAGATTACTAAAAGAGTTAAGTTCAGATCCTTCAGATTACCGTAATTATTCGCGGATAAATGAAGACTTCTACCAAAAACATCATTTTTTTATGTTAATTGATGAAAAACCTAAATGGGCAGAAATCAAAACATTGAAAAAACTTCAAAATCAACACAAAATTATTTAAATTTATATTCTTTAACGTTACTTCATGCAATATGTCACGTGTGGATGTTTGAGTGCCATATTTTTTTTCTCTCTTTCACTTTATCGAATTTTTGGTGTTAAAATGATCATAAATTAAGAATTAAACTGTGGTGTTTGTTGCTATTGATTTTTGTTGAGTTCATTGTGAAGTATTGTATTTCGAATAAAATTCCGTCCATATCTAAATTTTTTTTTTTTTGTGTTAATTTATATGGAATTGAAAGGCTTTGTTAGTTAGAATAGTTTAAAAATTGAAAGCGTAATTTGTTGTTAAGTAAATTTTTAAAAAGGATTTGAAGAAATGTGAGATGCGAATATTAAGTTGCTATTGTATTGCGTTTCTGATAACGTCCATTTGAGGCACAGTTTAGAAATGGGTGCCGCGAGTCTTTCTTTATAAAGTTCACTGGTTCGTTTCAGTTGAAATTTGTAGTTAAAAAAATATCACGCAAATGTGTACGATAGATGATGTAAGTGCAGAGAGGAAGAAGGTTTTGGCGGTTGATTAATCAGTCTTGAGTTGGGCGGCAGAAAGTTAACAGGTTAGGCTCGCCCGCGGTGACGGTGGCTGTGTTAAGTATCGGTCCTGGGGATTGTGAACGTTTCATAAGGAGTGTTTACCCACACTCCAGGTATTGTGTACCTTTGGTGTCAGTTTCGAACTTCTTGAAAGAGGTTGTGTTTAACCAAGTGCACTCTGTTAGTAAAGTATTTAGCGCTTTATAGCGGTTCAAGATTACCGTATGTTAGTTTCTGAAGGAGCACCACAGTCCACCGCGCATACAATCAACCGATTGAGTAGACAAAAACTCACTGTAAATAGGACCTTGTAAATACATACAATAAAATTTCGTGCACATAATACCAAGTAAGATAATTAATGTCACCAGGACTGTGAACTATAGGTTATAACCTTAATTGTGAGTAAATACACTTTATAAATTCGTAAACCAGCTAGTTAAAAGCTTGAAGTCAGTGCACTTACCATTTGGAGATTACTGTAATTGACTACCGAATAGAGGTACAACGGGAGACCATCTCCCGTCGGACCGCTAGATTTCCGTCCAAGCTGATCTTCGCTGTGCAGGTTCGACAAGGAATAGAGAAATATCGAAGAGGTTTGTTCCGTCTATTTATTTTGTTATGGTGATTTTAAGTAATTACCATTTTATTCATAAAGTGTACAGTTACAAGCGGATGAACGCAATTGTTATGTATTTAAATATTTTAAGCCATTAAATTTTATAACAAACTGCTTTCATCCGTACATTGAACGATTTGTTATTATTTCTTTTGGTATTGATTTGTATGTAGAATTGGATTCAAAATTTCACGTTGTAAGGTTGTTAACTTTTAAATGATCAGAACAGATCCTCGTATTTTTGTCACGTAATAAGCAACTTTATACTGAAAATTTAAAATAACATTAAGATTAGAGGAAGCCGATCTTGCAAGATTAATTCCGTTTAAGCGATTATTACCCAACATTCCCACTCATAAGTTAAGGAATTATGTGCTTGAGCTGATGCTGGTGTATATTGTGTGTATTATTATTTACTTTGGTTTACTCAATATATAAGTAGTATACTGAATTTATAAATATTATTTGTAATCTCACACCTGACCGCAGTGAAAAGCTATTAAGACGGAATGTGAAATTTCAAAATTTAAGTATAATACGATTTAAGTCAAGGTTAGTTTTGTTTACCGAATGTTGCTTATGTTGAAAGTGATCCAATGGCAAATTCATGATCTGGAGTGATACGTTTTTTTTTTTTGTAATAGAGCATTTGTTTAACGCAATAGAATAAGAGAGATTTTCAATACCGATTATTTAGCTTTGTGTTTGTTTTTCTTTTAAGTTAGTTTATGATAAAGTTCTGTTAGATAACTAGTTTGCTCGCGTGTATTTAACTTGCAATAATTAGCGAAATATTTAGTGTTTGTTTATGAGTATTTTTTTGTTTAAATGCGTTGGATTTGCAGTAACGTAAAAGATAGGCTAAAAGGGCCTGAATTGATCACAAAATTTATTACTTTAAAGACGTGTGGCTACTTTGTAGACTTTACAGGTACAGATCCCCGGACCTTAATTAGCATATACCTGGAGTGGAAGGCTGCGTAAGATAAGTGCGTGTTTGACTATTTAGCTGACTGTACTTGCGTGCGCCCAGGTGTGCTCTCCCGGTTTTGTTATAACAACAGACTGGCACCCATTATTTGTATATTTTTTGTAAGTGTGACAACCCCAATTCACGACTTACGGTATACTGCAAGCCTCTCTAAATATTAAAATTCTGTAACAACCTCACGACCCATATCCCACTGAGCACTCGGCACGTTTTCATTATCTGTTATGTTCGGTGTTATTTCCGTTTTCACCTGTGACAAATTCCATATTTAATAGCACTAATGTTTAAAATACAATATAATTCCACAATTTCTTTTATCTACGTATTTATTTCTCTACGCGTTCCAATACAATATGTATCAATATCAAGAGAAATAAAATAACAAACAAGTAGTGATGGTAACAAATCATTAGGGTAAAACAGCAAACTTGATGTAAATTATAATACTATATTTAAAATATCTGTTAAAGGTGAGTCTATAAAAGCAACCTGTTCATTCATTACTTTTTGTTTATTTTTATAAATTTTGAATGTTTCCAAAACACCTAATTTATTTGCCGTTTTTATTACAAAACTGTAAAAATTTAATGTTGTCTTGTGAAGTCATAAGGTTATTATTTACTATTAAATGTTTGGCATAATTTGATTTGTCTGTATGTGTTCTTTGTATCTAATATCAAAGTTCCTAAGTGTTTGTCCACTATAAACAGAATTACAAAATGTGCAGTTCAATTTATAAATACTCGACTTAAAATGTCGTTAGTTGAATCTTTCGCATTAAATCAACACTTAAGAACACTGGTATTAGTTTTGAAAGCAATTTTGTACTTGTTGTCCTTTTGTAATATGTGAGCTACTGTTTCTAATATTTTTTCCAAAATATGAAATTTATATATATTTATTTTCTTTCAATTCTGGATAAATATTTTTGATACCAATGTTCTTAAATGTTGTATTTAATAGTTAATAATCACTTTATGACTTCACAAAACAACATTATATTTTTATATTTTTGTAATAAACCAGATCAAGTTTACTGTTTTACCTTAATGATTGGTTTACATCATTATTCGTTTGTTATTTAACTTATTTAAAAGGAATTGTGGAATTATATTATATTTTAAATATTAGTGTCATTTAATAAATTATTTGAAAGACAATTTTTTTACACGATATACCAAAAATTTTGGTAGGCAATAACGCTACAATTTTTCAAAGTATAATTTTCAAAAAATTCTGTAAAGAAAACGGCATTATTCAAAATTCACCGCACCGGTTCATCCATGAACAAATAGTCTTGCAGGAAGTCACACATGAAAAATTATCGACGAAATGAAAAGGTTTGAGAAATGTTATTAACAGATCGAGTGACACCATTACATTGTGATAAAACACCATTCCATTCATATTATTCGTACTAAGCTGGATGTTACGAAACCCTTATACAAAGGTATAAATAAAAAATTTCACCTCAATGTTCGAAATTATAGTATGGGAGAGAGGGTGAAAACCAGATGATACGAAAATAATCAGCAATCAGACATTATTGGAATAATCATAAAGCAACATGGTCGTTTACACTATCAAATTAAATTGGACAATGAATATAGTTTTAAAAGACATATTGATCAGTTACTCAATTCAAATGTGTTATCAAAAAAAAAAGGTAACATTTCAAAATCAACCGATGATCGAGAAGAAGTTCCAATTCCTCAATTTCAAAATCAATTAAGAAGATAACAAAGAAGACGTCATTTCCCAAATCATTTCCCCACGATAATGGAATTATATTTTTTATTTGGGTTATTACAGTAAAAATTCAAGTGTGGGTGAAACTGTAATGTCTATCTTTTAAAGATAAGAATTAAATAATATAATAGATAATGTAAAATGAAATCTCAAAAATTTTAATTCTTATTTTAATCTTTAATAAATGTTAATGTCTGTCAATACAATTCTCTAATTCATCAATATCTATACAATACATACAATTTACTACCTACAGGGTAGGTCACCTGTAACGCCTTGGTCGTTTTGGTGAAAACAGTAAAAATTTTTTTTTATTTCCTTCATATGTATGTAAAAGGTCTATGTAAGCATGTTTTAAAAATATTTTGAAATATAAAAGTTTTTATTTCACAAACTTATATTTTTTATGGGAATCTCCAATTTTTTAGCAATTTTGAATTCTGTAGTCAATTCCAATTCATTTATGATAAGTTTTTGTTATGAACGAATAAGTTCAAAGGTAAATATGTAATTAAAAATTATTATTAACTTTATTAAATACATAAATAAAAAGTTTACCTCGAGTAGGATTTGAACCTATGACTGTAAATTTTGTCTTTATGTATGTAGAACTGATGTAAATTCTAAATATGACGAGATTACAATCGAATTACTTATATTAATGGAATGTGAGCCTGCAATATCATAATTTAATATTAGTCAAGTTGCTTTGGTATGTGTGAATCCTTGCGATATTGCAGGCTCACATTCCATTAATATAAGTAATTTGATTGTAATCTCCTCATATTTAGAATTTACATCAGTTCTACATACATAAAGACAAAATTTACATCGATTGGTGCTTGAACCTTGATGGCGCAGTTGGTTAGCACGGTACTCTAGCAAAGTACAGGTCGTAGGTTCAAATCCTACTCGAGGTAAACTTTTTATTTATGTATTTAATAAAATTAATAATAATTTATAATTCCAATTTATGTTTATTCACTTTTTTTAAAAATACAGAGGTTATGCAAAAGCTGAATAACTATGTAACCTGTAGATCAAACCTAATACAATTTGGACTACAAACTACCAAAATCATAGGCTAAGAGCTATAATAAAAAATGTTTGAATGTTACACAGGGTGTCAGATATTTAAGGTTCGACCGCCCTGTATTGCTTATTTAATTATCTTTCAATTGATAACAGGCTATACCTAAACCTACTACTTTTGAAGTTATTTAAATTATACATGTTTTTGTTAAATATTGTTTCATATTTTATAATTTTAAAATTAAGATAGCTGATGTCAGGCTTTACAAAACAATTATACTCCGCTTATTTATAATTTAGTTTGCAGTAAAATTACCCTTTTAATAAACTATTTTGATTTTGATGCTTTAATTAGCATTGAAATTAGTTGAAAGTTTATCCCATTCCAGAGAGCGTTGACATGATTGTCACGCTAGGAGAATGTCATGAAAATTATTTAGTTGCGTCAAGGGTGAACGCATAAAAGTACCCTGATCAAAAACACCTGGATAAACGGGCGTTTGAAAAGTTGTTCCAGAGGTTTTGTGCTACAGGAAATGTTGCTCATCTGAAACATAATAAAGCAAGGCCTGCAACTAGTAATGAAGAAAATGAGTTCCGTATCTTAGGATCGGAAATCGGCTCAAGAAGAATTGCTGATGAGACAGGCATTAGGCGCACCAGTGTAAGACGGATTCTTAAAAATTTTCAACGACACATTAATTTTTACGCATGGGCTCTTGAGCGAGTTGGAAAGGAAGATGTTTTCAACTTCGTTCTGTTTACCGACTAATCAACTTTTCATAATAATGGTCTAGTAAATCAACATAACTTCTATTATTATGAATAGTTGGTGATTACATTATAGGGCCTTATTTTTTTGATAGACACTTGAATGGTATAACATTTTTAAGGTTTTTGGAAAGAGTCTTGTATTCTGCTTGAGAACATCCCTCTAAATATAAGAAGAATGTGGCTTCAATTAGACGGTGCCATTTTCAACACAATCAGAAATTTTCTTATCAGAAAATTTTCAAACAAATGGATAAGAAGAGATGGTTCATGTAACTGGCCAGCTAGATTCCCAGGTCTTACCGCCATGGATTTCTTTTTATGGAGATTTGTTAAGAATTTTGTATACAAAAGTTCTCCTACCACTGCAGAATGCCAGAATATCATTTGAAGAGAGAATTAGGCTTTGTATCCAAAAAAACGGAGGTCATGTCGAACACTTACTATAATATTTCGTATAGGTCTTTCGCATTTTGTAGTTTTAGATCAAAACATGTTTTTTATACTAATTACGCTAAATTACTTATAAAGCACAGTTAGATTGAATGTATATTTAATTGTCAATAAGAAAATTACGAAAGCCATTTCGATTGAATGTTCACTGTGAAAAATCTCGGTTATGTACTTAAATTACTTGTGTACTAATTTCGATCCAATACGGCTTCTGGAGGGCACACACACGTTTGTTTACATGTAGATTCATGTTAAAAAAACCATTCAAAAGGCTGTTGATTTAATAAAATAAGTTTGTTTTTTTTGTAAAAATGTGCTTAATTAGATATATACCATCTTTTTGTGGTGCAGTTGGTTTAGTAGCAGCAGTAGAAGAACAATGAACGTCTTTTTAAGAATTTCTACTCCAGTTTTACATGTTGTTATTCGTGTTAACACTCTGATTATTAGTTTTTAAGCTGAAGAGCCCATGACGTTTATAGTTTGTTAAAACTGTACAGAGTGGTTCATTTTCGATGTTTTCTTATGGGAAGTACCCTTTCTATTACAGATAGACAAAAAGTAATATGGGGTTCTTTTGCTCGATTTTGGTGTTAATTAAGATCCAATAGCCATAATCAAGATATCTCTAACCGTCATTGTGCAATTAGCCAAAATTGAAAAAATGGCGATTCTGAAAAACTTGAATAACTTTTTTATTTCTAAATGTATCGACAAACTGTAAAAACATTCTTAAGACACTTTTACTTAATTTAAAAAGATATGACATAAAGTTGAATTTTTTCAATTTTGGCTAATTGCGCATAACGGTCAGTGATATCTTGATTATGACTATTGGATCTTAATTAACACCAAAATCGAGCACAAGGCCACCATATTACTTTTTGTCTATCTGTAATAGAAAGGGTACTTCCCATAAGAAAACATTGAAAATGAACCACCCTGTACAGGAGTTTCTTCTTTTCTATGATGTTATTGCTTGTGTTGAATTGGTTTTTGCTTTGAATTTTCGTTTTCCAAACACAAAAAACGAATGGGATGCGACTAAGGGTTCAGTTCAACTGTTAGTCCCATTTAAACAGGAAGCCCTTAACACTTCTCACTTAAAGGTTACTTACTCTGTTGAAGAGCGGGTTGGTATAGTTTTAACAAAAGTGGAATACTTAGAAAATGGTTTATTAGCGGCGAATATTAATAGAAACAATATTTAACAAAAACACTTTTAAGATTCGAAAGTATTAGGTTTAGGTATTGGGAAGCCTTGATACCAATTGAAAGACAATTAAATAAGAATTGTTTAACTGAAGAAAATACAGGCTGATTCATTTAAATAAAGCACGTTTTTTAAATTTGAAGTTAGATAAAATTGAGCCTTAAATATCTGACATTCAAACTTTTTTTTTTAATTTACCGTTTTCCCCAAAACGACCGAGGCGTTATAGGTGGCTCACCTTGTATGATAGGATAATGTAAATGAAGCAACGTTGGTGTGGAACAACACAGACCCTCCAACCTACAAAGTGGAAATTAAAAGAAATACAAAAATAAGAAATGCTCATAATAAAAATAGGCAACAATGAGATGGACATTTAAACCTTCATGTTAGATAGACCATAAATGTTAACTTGAAAAAAAATTCAAAAGCTGAGTGTGAAAATGTTCGTAAATACAGTTTATGCGTTTTAAATCTTATTCAATAATTTTTAAGGTTTATTTTTTATTTTGTTTTCCTGTTTCATAAATTTATTTTGACATCACAATTAATGTGTAAAGTCATTCATTTACTGAAGACAATAATTGTAACAGTTATCGTAACATAAATTTACATAAAGGTAAATAAAAAATACACAATTTAATATGTAAAAGATAAGTATTTAATTAAAAGTTATGTAAAATCTTTAAAAATGTTTCCAAATTTTACACAAAAAAGTGATCGTGATTCAGATATTGACAAAATTTTTACGCTTAAAATTCCACCTTAAGACATTTTTTATCGCCAAACTAGGCATTACAACAAGAAATTGCATATGACATAATTCATTTATAATTTTAAAATCCATATGATGGCATGTTTATATCTATGAAATAAGCGGCTGTTTCACTTAAAATCTAATGAGCTTCTAAAAAAACGAAAACAAGCTTAAGTACAAAATTTTAGGTATGCATGCCTTATCATTGTGAAGTTATTGTTGCTACTAACACACACATACACACACACGCACGCACACACGCGCGCTTACGCACACACACACTCATGCACGCACGCACCCACGCACGCGCGCACACACACGCACGCACGCTCGCACTCACCCACCCACACACACACACACACACATGGTTCTACAGTACGATCAAAAATACCCAACACAGCTGCTCTTATGAAACATGACGTTAGTAACTAATCTGCCACACCGCATATCACAGTACGCCTTTGGTAAACAATAAACATAACCTCTAATAATTCTCCTCTTTCATCTGCTTATTGTTTTTTACCACAATAATAATAATATAAACTTTATTTAGTGAAAAAATTGCTATACAAACTCGTATCTACAAATAATCTTACACATATTTGCCTTATTTTAAGTTT
The DNA here is from genome assembly GCA_036346205.1 of Vesta saturnalis. Classification (NCBI taxonomy): domain Eukaryota; kingdom Metazoa; phylum Arthropoda; class Insecta; order Coleoptera; family Lampyridae; genus Vesta; species Vesta saturnalis. The sequence goes on along the minus strand of JARFJB010002231.1, from coordinate 5,615,320 downwards.
AAATCTATTTACATTTTTACTTACTACTTTTTTTTTGGCTGACATTTTTCATTGTTAGCTTTTGTCGTAGAGAGTGTTCTGATTTTTCATCTTTAAGACAGTTTAACAATGTTTAATTTTTAATGACCGAGTTATTCTTTACTAAAATTTAATTTTATACTTGGCTTTATACATTTCTCAAACTGTTATGCTGACAGCAGGCTGATGTTTATGTTTTAATTTTTCAATTTTGACAAAATTGTTTACAACATCTTTACCAATTTTAACAGATATTGCTACTGACGAAGATAACTGTAAGTGTTATCAAAACATTTAGATTGTATAATTTAAAATACACCATTAAAAAAAAAAAAAAGATAGTATTTTATTATGTGTGATAATGGTGAAAGTTTACATTTTCATACTTTTAATATCATTCGGTAACATATTATATTTTTTTAATGTCAAAAAATATTGAATTCTGACTTTTTTTATATTTTGTATGATATGCAGTATAAAATTTTGTTTATTCCTAGTATCATACTTGTGCACTTAATCAAAATACTTAACTATTTCACCAAAATATTGTGGCATTAAACCACATTTAATTTTATGGATAAAGCCTTCATTTCGCAAAACTCTTCAGTTTTGATCCAATTTAACGATCTTAGCACGGTGTCGATGCTTGCATATTTATTGCACTTTAGTATCACTCGCATTGCCGGTTTTGCAATATTTGCACTTTTATTTGGCAAATACAGAATTCTGCCAGCATAATGGAAATGTGTAACAATTATACCATTATACACTGTAATGGAAATAAAGACGAAAACGGAGCTTGGGTATATTCAATTTACTTATTTATAGAATATTTTCGAGAAACTTATCCTGACAATGATGCCAATTACCATATAATACCTCGTCATGTTTATTGTGTAATTGAGCGGTTTAATAAGACAGGAAGCCTTGCTTCCGGAAAATCACCTGGTCGCCCCACACTTGCTAATGATGAGATTGTAGAAGATGTTGTGCTCATCTTGTACAAAGTCCACAAAAGCCACCGTGACAATTGTCACAACAAACTGGCTTGTCATATGGCACGTCACACAATCGTCAAGAGAAAATTACATTTCTATCCGTACAAAAAGTATTACAAGAACTTCATAGTCCTAACGTTCAAAAGCATACAAATTATTACAATTGGTTCAATGCACATCTACAAGACGACAACTTATTGGACAAAAGTTATTTCTCCGATGAAGCATGGTTTCGCTTAATTGGCTACGTCAAATCCCAAAGCTATCGAACTTAAGAGTGCAGAAAACCTGCATGCCTATCGGGAAGCTCCGCTCCATTCTCCTACAATAGGAGTGTACATAGCTATGTGGAGGAGGCGAATTGTTGGATCAATATTCTTTAACAATACTGTTAATGCTGAACCTTATCCTGCTGTGCTACAAGTTTTTATTGATCAACTTCATGATGACGAAATGCAAGAGGGTTTCTTTCAGCATGACAATGCAACTGCAGATACAGCAGCAGAAACAACAAGATTTGTACAGCAGTACTTTAATGATTGAATGATTGGAAGAAAGTTTTGACCTACAAGATCACCAGATCTAATGGCCTTGGATTACTTTTCATTTGGTCATCTGAAAAATTTAATTTATAGAAATTAATTGCATACACTTGCCGAATTATGTGCAGCTATAGAAGAGGTTGTACACAACAATTCGAAGCAGTTTTTGAAAGCATTAAAAGCGGAGTGGATGCCTGCCTCGATAATGGTGGTGAACACATTATAACATGCGACTGACGACTGTTACCTAGTACACAATTTATAAAAGAAACTTAATCACATTTCAATTACCAAATTGTTTCTTTGTGTAATTTCGAATAAATTTAGCAGTATTTAAACATTAAAAGGTGTTAATTTTATTTAATATTTGTAAGATTATGTTTATATTGTTTAATATTGTGCAGTAACATATGAGAGGTAGCAAATGGTGCCTAACATCATGTTTCATAAGAGCGGATGTGCCCATGATGTAATAACACAGGTGTAGCATTGTGCATAATGGCAGACCGAAGAATAGACAGCCAATCAAATTTTTATCCAGAATGTAGCACCATATTCAAATGCAGAATTAGTCGCACTCTGTGGCAAAAAATGCAAACAAAATTAAAAACTTTGTAATATATAATACAGGAGTGCGATTCTGTACACACATTAGAAAATATTCTATTAAAATTCTGCATTTTTGTAAAAAAAACGGTGAATGATTTTGTAATATTCTACTCAAACGTAAACTAGTAACTTTGTAGTCGCTGTGTTGGCAGCGTCAGAAATTTTAGTTGGCTATTTGGGAAAAAGTAATAATTAATTAATTTGAGTGTAGCATGTTCTAAAGTGTAGAAATTCAAAGCTTATTATCTTTTATTAATAGGATAAAAAAAATGGAAAGCAAATTTGAGGGCGCATTTCAAATACTCATAAACAAGTTATATTAGAATTTATGTAATCATACTTAAAATATTTAAGTTGCTGTCACATATAATTTGGAAATTTAAACTATGGTAGCCTTTTCTATTAATATACACATTTTCATTATCTGTAGGTGGATATATAGCGACCTGAGTTCCATCAACAACTCCAATAATATGTCATACCATGTCGAGCTAGAAATCTTGTAATACTTTATATCACAAGGTGCTACACTTCTCAATTACATAAAATTACAACAAAGACATCACACGAAGAAGTTATAAACATGACCGTTATTTACAATCAATTTTATACCCTTGTTTGAGATGATTTCTTTCTCTATCATTCTTTGGGAATCTAATCCATCGACGAACCATATGCCTAAGAATAATTTCACAAAACTCCCAAATACTTCTTGAAAGTATAGGTTGACATATGGCAACCAAACTGTTGCTGCCTGCATTACGCTGGTAGCTGCCTGTTGTACAAAAGTTTAATGCGGGCAATACCTAAAACAATATTAATTTATAGAAATGTACAATCAATTTTTAATTAATAATAAACAGTGTATATACCCTCGACATTTTTAGGATTCGTGATGGTCTAATTTCTTCTTCGATAAAAGGACTAACCGCTTCAACCAGCTGCAACACTGCTTCTTTGCTCAAACAGAAATGTCTTTGAAACTCGTGGACAGTAATGGACAATGGATTTTGAGCATCTCGAATATTCTTTTTATACATTCCAGCCCTATTTCTAGTCTCGTGGTGTTCAAGGTGTTGTATTGCCAAAACATTACCGAATAAAAATGCCATCATACAATGACAAAAAACAACACCTTAACAACAGCAAAGATTTCGGATTCTACAAAATTCACCATAACAAATATTCAACTACATTGCGATTTGTTATACTTACAGAGTAACCGGTGTATACTATTAACATTATGACTTTTGTCAAAATGTCAAATAATTCTAAACGAATTTCACAATTCGTGACCTTTCTAGCTTACGAAAAACTTTTCTCATATTAGAATAATTATGAGAGCTGCAGACCTTTCTCACTAGGGGGCACCGTGTAGTTTTCAAATCAAAATGGTTGATTTTGACAGAAATTCTAATAGAATATTTTCTAATGTGTGTACAGAATCGCACCCCTGAATTATAATCATAAACTAATAAAAATATATAATTCTTAATTGACAAAGAAAAATCAATTTCTATATCGATAAGAATTAATTATTAAGTTGCTTTTTGTATTTTGGATAAATTTCTTATCATTTGTCAGAAAATGACTACTGCGCATCTTTGGTATTGCTACACCTGTCTTATTACATCATGGCTGTATCAAAGATTATTGACATCTTTGTATTAGTTGTGAATGAGCCTTTATGCATAAAAAATATGACAGGCAATGTTATATAATCTGTCATAATATACTAATTTATGTACTTTTGCAATAGTGGATTTTTTAAGACGAATGAGTAGTTTAGTTGCCAAAGCATTTTGGGTCAAGGCAAGTAAACCACAAACTCTTAAAGGATAACTATATTGAAAAGGGCGCTACAACATTTTTTCCAAAATCGGCATTATTTTGGCATTTTAACAACAGTTCAGAGAAGAGAATTTTGTAATATGCTCGATAGCAGATTCTTAAAAACCGATAAGATTAAATTTTATCTTTGCATACCCTTAGAAGTTCACAATGTTACTTCAAATCTTACCATTAAATTTGCATTGCAGATGTGATGTTTTACGATTCCTCCTCCTACGATAATAATTCCGGTATTAACTGCTTTAATAGCCATCATATTTAACCGTTTTAAATCTACAATTTAAAAATGTTTATCACACTATCTTGGTGATATGGCATTTAAAAAGATACCTGATAAAATATCAAGAACAAGTCCTGGGTTTCTATAAGAATGGAAGAACATCATATCTCCCAAACTTCCATCAGTTAAAGCAGGACAAAATACAGGAATTTTATTTTTTGCAGCCCAATAATATATACTTTCCTCATTATTAATTTTTTCTCCTAACCTTGTAATTACTTTACTTGGAGTCCAAATGATCTCTTTCTTCTTCTGTTCTGTTAACATCTCATCTAAAATAGGCATTAACCAATCCTCAAATTTACAATAATTATCATTTGGCACTAATAAATTTCCAATTCGATTTATTGCATGTTCTCTAAGTGATTTACCATCTAAATTAAAATCACCTAGATAAGTGGGGGCTAAACATTTTATAATATCTTCTTCCACTCCACCAGCAGTAGTTACAAGACAATCTACCTGATAAATAATACATAGACCATATAGTTATTAGGATTAATATACTTACCATTTTGTGTTGAACAAGAAATCTAATTGTATCTCGTAATCCACAAGAAACAATATTAGATGTAAATCCTAAAAATATCGTACAATTTTGTTTAATAGAAATAAAAGGATCTTCAGGATCCTCAAGCTTTTTTTCTGGTAATGGTTGACTCCGACATTTGATCATTTTATTTATTTCTTCAACAGCTAAACCAAAATTAGAGGCTTGAAAACCTGACGTTTTGTATGTTTTTAGCAATTTATGGTAATCGATTCCATTATTCCAATCGTATCCATGTACTTCTTGTGTTAAAAGCGAAGAATCTCCAGTTTTTGTAAGAACAGCTTCTGCCGCGCTATAAAGTTCTTTTACATTGTTTTCCATTTTATAGTTATTTAAAACTTCAAAACTTTATTAAATATATTGTATTAATACCATTTAATATTCGTATTAACTGTAATTCATATAATCGTATATTATATTTACAAATTGTTTAAAAATGAAATCAAACCTAGAACTAAGGTTAGGTTTT